>BMAV01027489.1:0-104886 GCA_019973955.1 Trichonephila inaurata madagascariensis | reverse complement strand
AAATAAACTTTACATTTTTCAAATGAAAGTATCTTTGCTGCTGGAATACTTAATATAGGTTAAAGATTTCCCTTCGGAGATTAGGAGAATAGTAATAGCATTCCCATACCTGAGGATAATGCATTAATTTTACTCATACAGCGTTTAAAATTATAAGAATAGTTATTACTATGAATAAAATAATTTTAAATCTTGGATAATTCAGTGCAGAAGGTTCAGCGCAAGACCACATAGCACCATGATGCAAATATTCCTCAAGGGGGGTTCTTTTAAAAAGAATTGATAAAATATGGCTATATATTAACATTTATTAAACCTATAGCTATAACTGAAAACTTTAAAAATCAGTATTATGTTATAGAGAAAATGAAGAAAGATTAACTGATTTCATTAATTATTTTAAATATAATTGGAGAATATATAGGAGCAACATGTATCTAGCCTCAAAATATTCACTTGAAGTATAACATCGACATCAAAGAATAACGGGTAACTAATCAAGCGTAAATAACATCATCAAAGGTTTGCGTAATTGCTTTACCGGTCTTGTGTGGTGAAGGTAATCAACCTAATGTCTGGAAGTTTACACAAGCTTTGAAGTAAGAAGACAGACAACCGAAACAAGGATAGAACAGCAATTCCTTGGTCTGCCAAAGTGAACAAAGTGGAAGAAGTTCACTGATACATGAAATCAAGTTAAATCTATTGTTACAGTGCACGAAAATTTCGCATAGGAGGAATTATTGTTAAGAATCGCGTATAAATTTAGAAACCAACACAGTAGCTAGCCATGTTGCTCCGACCACATATATCTAGATGTAGTAGCCAAAGGTTTGTTGTGAGTTCCTAATCGTCATTACGTTTGTTCTGTTTGAAGTATGACACTTGGTTTCATAAGAGGACTGCCGTATAAAACAATTCATACATGTTAAATTTGTTGGAGCTCAAAGTCCTCACGTTGTCTTGATGCGAAAATTTGGGGAGTGGTTGCTAGCTTTGGACTTGTCTTCGTCACTTGGAGGTGGCTTAAAATCACGAGTTTCATTGTCAACGGATCCAGTAGTATATACAATGGCAAAAATATTTAATGCCAATAATATTATCTTTATGTTTTTAAAAATTTTTTTTACTATCGCGTGTATTTAAAAAAAAGTTTATTTCTCGGATTTCAACATTCGGCAGTTGACAAAAGAAAAATAAATGTGCTGTTTGCCTATATTTCATATTCACATTATTTTATATAAAATGTTTTCTTAATATCTGAGTATAATTTTTAAATACGTGAGGTACTTATGAATCTCCTAAAAGATTTTTGCACTTGCACTCTTTTAGTTTCGAGGGAAAATTTTATAATGCTCTCGCAATTTATTTCTAAGGGGATATTTTTATTTTAATCATAGCATGTTTGTTAAATATTAGCATATTCAAAAAGGAATATCATTACTATAAGTATTTCATACGGTAATAAAGGCTGAAACAAGTGGCTGCAATAAATTGAAAACACGTATTTTCTATTCTATTAACATCCACCGAACACAAAGACAATGTTTGAAAAATTAGATTCAATTCTTCTTGTAGGACTATACTTTTATACAATTTAGGTCATTACTAAGTACATTTCAAATAATAAACACCAATTACAGCCATTAGTTTTATTGAATAACCTTGTGCTTGCCTTCAGTATCGTAGTTTAAACTCGTTTCCAACTGTAGACATATATGCACAGTAGTATTGACTAAATGAAGATTCACTGATATTTCTCTTAATGGAAAACCTGCATCAAGGATCGACAAACTATGGCCCACGTGTCACATGTGGCACTTGGTATAATTTTCAGTGGCACTCTACACAACTCTAGAAATTTGTCAATTTTTAATTGGATGGAAGTTGAAAAATTTGTAATGGATCTTATTTGACAAACATGATCAAAATAATAAACATTGACGGAATTACAAAAAATCTGAAAGATATCTCTTAAGATAAATTTTCAGGTATTTTGGGAATTATTGTATGTCATTGCTGGAGAGATTTGATTGTTTGAGTGAGAAACCTACATGTACTCTACTTTCCATTTTTGGATTTACATATCTAAGTAAAAAGGCTTTCCTCATATGAAGAATATTTCGAGTCCGCCAAGAAATTGTTTATCAACTGAATGCTCGGAATCATGTCAAATTGAAAGTCCCAAATTATACCCTTGATAAATTGAAAGTAGAGCTGTGCAAGCACTAGGTTCGTATTAATATCTTTTTTTTATATTTTTATTTAACTATATTTAAAGGAAATACTTATATTTTATAATTATCTCTTATTTTAACAAATATATTTAAATATATATATAATATATGTAAAATTTCAATTTTCTTAAAATTTCTTTTGTAGAAATAAATATATTTTATTCTGTTTATATACTTTTGTATTAAAATGTACGAAAATGATTTCTGAGAATCAATAGAAACAAAAACAAAAGAAACTTTCCGTTAAATAAATAAAAATTTGTAGATAAGAAATTGAATTGAAATATCTGTAATTCATGGAGTTTTTATGCAGATTCGGGGCTTAACGTGGGATTTAAGAACTCAAAATATCAGTTCATTTGCTGATACTGATAATCAAAATTTAAATTCTGTCTCTAAAAGTACAAGATAGAAAATCATGCTTAGCTTATGTAATATTTCTGCAATGACATTTATTTGATACGATTCATTTAAAAAAACTAAATTTAATGATTAACTTTTTAGTGAAACACAAAACACACTGTGGTCATGTATTACCAAAGAAATTATTTCACTTTAAAAATAAGGCTTTTAATGTTTTCCCATCCAACAATGCGTTCGAATTTTTTCACAACTTACAGCTAAATAAATTCTATTCCAATTTTTCGATTTCGTCTTTCTTTCCATTCGCACGAATCACCTAAGGGGACAAAGTTCCTCCGAAGAGATGTGGTATTCTGGTTCACCGCATCTTTGTTTCTCATATGTTGGTATCTGCAATTTAATCTGGGTATAAAAATTTGTCACAGCAATTCTTCCACTCCAAACACTTAACAAGTTTATTTCAACAATTTAATCAATGTTTTAACCAACATCAAGTGAGATGTATTGGCAACAAAATTCAAAAATGGTTGAAGCGTGAAAATCTTATTTAGCGGATACTAGCAGGAAGGGGGAAGGGGGCATTAACGCCCTAGAGGACCACATAATCACTTCTCAAGAGCTCTCAAAGTCAGCCAATGTAAGGGCTGACGCAGATGTTTCATTCTTTAATTAGAAGGAGGAAATGAACGCCTTTCATTGTACCTTTCGTCCACTCTATCGACAAGATGTCAAATTCACAATTCTATATGGGCACATATGGTGGTTGTGGTTGCCTAAAGGAAGTATGAATATCTTCTTTAAGGTTTCCCTCTTGCAGTATTCTAAAATAGATTCTTACTTATATTAGTGGCGTAAGCTCTTGGATTGTGTTGATATGAGTTATTTGGGATCTTAAAGATATAACTTTTAATAAGACTTAAAAGAAAACAAATTTGGAGATATTAATATAAAGGGAAATAAGGAATTTTGATTCGATGCCTTCATTTGAAACATTTTGTTTGTGAAAACTTCATATATCCGTTTTAATCTACTTGTTAATTGAGAAAATGTTCCATATTATTGATTTCACAACTTTTCACCATATTATTTTCATTGAATGTTGATAATCTCATTTAGTTGGATAGTTTTTGGCAGTTTCCGTTTGAAAAAATCTAAGTAAGCGGTTCAAAGCACACTAAAATTTTGAAATTTTAATTCTCAAGTACGAAATTTAAATAGATGTAGATTTGATAAAATAATTTCACTATTAAGTGTAATGATTTTATGGACGCATATACAAAATGCGAAAAAAAAAATGATACATTTTTGTATGTATTATATATGAGATTATATGTAATCTTCATATTCTATACGAAAATGCTAATTATTAATACTAATTTGGAGTTTTAAACAATCAGAGTCATATATTATTTTATTATTAGGTTGATATACTTAAAAAGCATTTAAAAGTCTTGTTTATCTTAAGAGGTTTCAGGACTCTTAAATTGTAAAATGTTTTAATTTTTTTTTTCTTAAAGTATTTTTAATCCGCAACATTTCCAAGCATTTTGATTTAGACCAAAAATTTGACTGACCAAAATTTTGCTGATACTCTAAATGATTAGTGAAATAACTAGAGAAATAACTAGTGAAACTTAAACAAAAATGCTATCACTTTCTTATCTTTAACTTCATTTTTCTAAAAACAAAAACAAAAAAATTAGCTTGCTCACAGGATTTCTTAGAAACTATTTATGATATTAATTTGAAATTTTATACATGTATTCAAAATAAGCCTCTTCATAACCTATACAACAATTTTCATAAAAAAATATATATAATTTTTCATTTGAATTTTAATTTATTTTTTTCTTAAAATTTTATATTTTCGTTAAAATTGTATTTATTTCTTTTTCCTCTAAATTTATCAAAAGTTAGAATAACTTCAAAAGTAAACATTTTATACGAAGTAAAATTAATTTTGTAAATGTTGATCAATTTTGTGCTTTAGAACCATGCGCAGTATAAAATACTGATTTTCATATTTTTGAAAAATTGCACAATTTATATTTCCTTATAAATTTGAAAATATTTTTCAAATTCTCTGAAAATTTGAGAAATAGTGTAAATATATATGGTTATCACGTGATAAAAATTTCAAATTGTTGCTCTGTTTTATAGCAAAGTTAAATTGGTTTGAAGAAGGATGTTTGAAGAAGAGTTCTCAGACATCTTAAGCTTGCAAAATTTTTGCTCACTATTAAATAAAGACTTCTTTCTAATTCTCAATTTAACAATAGTAGAATACAAAATAGTGTATCAATAAACTTGTAAATGATTTCAATGTTATTCGAAAATCCTAAATTACAATGTGGTGACATTGTTATTTTTTTACTGAATAAATGACATAAACTTCTTTTATATTCTAACAATTGCTTATTAGGTGTACATTGCTGGATATAAGGTATTATTTAAATAGAATGAGGAATGGGCTTCATATCTCTAACATTATATCAGGTTGAGAAATTGATTAAATAATTGCTAAATAACCAACCCTACTTAATATATCTGCATATAAAATTATTCTACAATGTTATATTTGAAATTTACTCATCTCTCAATGTAACTAAATTGTATTACAAATATTTAATGTAAGAAAAATCAATTAATAGATTTTTATATACTAATTCATAATCATTACTTATATTTTACAGAAATTTATTCACCGGTTATACCAGTATGCGTCCAATAATTTTTTATCACAATTTAGTTTGCCTTTTAACATTTTAATTTTAAAATATAAAAATCTATGCAAAAAAAAGTTGTATATACTTTTTAACAAGAAATATTAGAAATAACTTCATCATAAATAACTTTTGTATTTTACATTCAAGCAGATTATCTAAAACATATCTTTATAAATCTCGCAAGAACATTTTTTATAAAATTCAAATAGCCTATTTCTTAAATAAGTACAAGTTAAATTACATAAAATTTACAATCTAATATTATTCAACATTCGTTGTAATAGGTGTCTATTACATTTAAGAAAGCAATTTTCGAACTAAAATTTTATTTGTGTGTGTGTGTGTGTGTGTGAAGAACAAAAAAATGCATTGTAATCCATAAAGAAACACCAATAGCTTTTAATTTAAGCATTTTGAAACATCAGTACAAGGAAGAATAATGGGAATTCATCATAAATTAAGTTTTTACTCGGGTAATATTAAGAACTTAATGTGTTTTTGAATATGAATATATCCCTAACATGTCTTACAAATAACAATAAATAGACAATACGTTACCTTAAAAATTTAGTGTTATACAAATTCCAAGAAATAATATATAGCTACAAAGAGGGAACGAATATTCATGCCATTTAAAGAAATCGATTCAAAAGCATTCGACCCATTTAGGCCTAAGAAAACATTCAAGAGAAACTGTGATTATCCTTCATTACCATTCTTTCTGAGATTTATTTCCCCAAGATTAACTCACAAGCCAACAAAGAAGCTTTATTTCTATTCTTCGTCGAAAACAATCAGAAATTTGAAAGACAATTTCCTGATGGCTCTGGTGTCGAGAATACACGGACTGTATTCTTTTGAACTAATAATCTTCCGCGTTTATAAGTAATTAATTTAGAACTAGCAAAAACTGTGTTTTTTATTAGATTAATAGTTGATTTCTTTTCTTACTATAAATTAATTAGTTTTATGGGACTAAATGTATGATTAAGATAAGATTTTCTTTTCGTCGGGGATACATTTTTTGAGACTGCCGATAAGAAATTGCTTTACAAAAGGATTCTTGAAAGATGTGTCTTTCAAGAGGACTGCGACAGAAATACCACGAACAGGAATCGTCACAACATGTGTGAGTGTGTCCATATTTAAAATGCCACATTATTTATATATATTTATATGTGTCTTTGAAAATGTATGTTTACTTTCTAAAGAGTTAAATGTAATGAAAATATTCAAAGAGTCCTAAAACAGACGGCTCTGAAAGCAAGCACATTTCTTCTTCAGTCATATATACCAATTGAATATAAAACGAAGCATTCACTTTTATTCTATTAATAATAAGTCAAGAAAGTCTTCGATGGCAGCTATTCTTTTCCTCTGGAGTACAACTGTAATTACGCATGATGATTAAATCCTTGTTATCTTAAATGTGCTTTTAATTAAGGACAAGGACTATAATCATCCGTTCTAGCTCTATCTTTTTTTCAGTAGTGCTGTCTGGGGAATAACGCAAGTGTATTGCGATTGACATTAGCATTATTTACTTAGCGATAAAGACGAATCCGATATATTCTCTAGACAGCTTTTTCGTTTTTCTCTCTTTTTTTTTGACAAGTACAATATTTTGTCTTGTAAGAAAATCTTTTAATCTCTTAACTGCGGAGAAAAAATTACTAAATTCACCCCCCCCAGTGCCACCGTTTTTCCCACAGGTGGTTGCTCGGTTTATTGGAAGAATAGAAAAGACATGCTTTTCACCTAAAAATTGCTTACATTCACTTTGAAAAAGAAAGAAAAGAAAAAGATAAAATAAAATAAAATGAAAATAAAAAAAAATTATCTGTAAAATTACAATATAATAAATTATAACATATGTTTTGTGATATATCCTGAAACATGGTTGAACACATAAATCAGAATCACGTCCATTGCATTCGAATCAAATATTAAAGAGCTCCTTTTACACACGGTAAGCGAAAATGATAGCAAATGAAGAATAGAAAAGAACACAATCTAGTGAGCTATGAATTTCCTTTTTCCCTTTATAAAATTCCTTCTGCACCTCTTCTCTTAAATAAGTAAACTCCTTAGAGGCATGGTCCATGTCATTTTATTGTATTCCAAAGCAGTGGGTACCAGTTTTAAACACAGCACAATACAGAAAGTCCTCCTTTGGAAGGACGAGTATACACGTCATCCGGGGCACAAAATGCACCAGCTCAGTAGGACGTGTGTACACGCTTGGGGCTCACAAGGGGTTAAAGTAGTAGAGAAATTAACAAAACCACTGAAATATTAAGATAAGGAAGAATTTCGGGCCCTCGATGCATCGTAATATTCCTTTCACAAAAAATTATTAATTATTATATTGTAAAAGTTCTCATTGAGATGAGTACGAAAAACGTAATAATCAGGTCGTTTTTATGGAGTTTTATTGTGTAAATGATAACTTCAATTGATCTTATATTTTATATTTGTTCGATATAGATTTATTGATCTCTCCATCTAAAATTTTCAAAAAATAATATTTCTCATAAAAAAGTGTTTAATTTAAGATAAATTGAACATTTAAAAATTTTTTAATAATAAATAATGTTTTGCTGAACTCTATAACAGAATATGTTAAAAATGTACTGTAATTTGTATGCATAGTTTAACCTTAAACAATACAATATAATGTAAACCATGAATAAAATAATGCTTGTTTTTGTAATAATTAACTATATCTGAACTTATTGCTATAAAAATTATGTACAAAGAAATACGAAAATACAACAAAAAATATTTCAATTTGTATGTGCATATTAATCTGATTATAATCTTTAAATTTGAAAATTTTATGTATGTGAATAGTAATTTAAATAATATAATATAATAATTTATATAATCATTTATTATACACCATTGAAAAATTACTTTACTAAAATAGAAAAATATATTTCCATATTTTGTTGAATAATTTAGTATTTTAATATTAACACTCATTTTCTAAGCTATCAAACTATACAATATTCAGAATTTAAGAAGTTGGGATGTTTTATTCCCTGAAACCGATGACAATATTCCATTTCGGAAGTTTAGTACCGGATATAAATTTATGATCTTCAGTAATGAAGTTCTCACATCATGATAAATTAATTTACTTCTCTCTGAGTCTTCTAATAAGGACTTAACTAAAAAAAAAGTAAGTAATAAATTATTGTCTGATAAATGCCATTCAGATCTGAAGTTAAAACTTTCCTTCATCTCATAACATATGTAAATAATGAATTTTTAAGCCAACGTTTTATAAAAATAATGAATACTTAAATTCTTATGTAAAGCAGAAAACATTAAATACTGTACCTGGTATTTAAAAGCGTAACTCAAGTTTATTGTTTGTGAACATTCATTATGAATATTGAATTAAATGCATGGAATTTATGAGTTTTGAATCCACACAACAAATGTTTTTCATCAAATATAGTTGATGAATGAATGTGTTATAATTTTTGTTAAAATAAATCTCCAGTCAAACACAAAGAAATATTCTTCAGCCCTCATTAAATCTGATCAATCTGTTTATATTTTGATAAAACTTATTATTCTATGGCTTTTGAAAATAAATACTTGTGGAATATTTTATACCATTTCCAGCATTTGACATCAACATTTGTATTATTTTTACTTTATTCTTTGAATAAAGAATAACATTAATGTTCTAAATCTAAAATTTGGGATGTAAAAGCATAGCAGAGCTATCAGCTCATATCATTTTGTAATTTTGCATTTCACCTTGCTGTGTTTTTATCAAGACTGCAAGCATAATAGCAAATAGAATGTCAAAATTGGTATGGTAAACTATACAACTCAATATTCATCACTGTATTATTTAAGGATTCAATGATCTGGTTTCATTGAACCTTTTGACGTATATTTCACAAACTTATATCCTAATATATGATGCATATTGCTCCATTTACCTCTGGATCTAACATTCCGTCATTTGATTTGAACCTGTGATTACATACACTGCATAGATTAATGAGGCATATGTTAAGCAACAGATTCGTTTCAAATCTCCAGGGTCATTGAGGTGACAGGAGATCATGTCCCTTCATAAATGGACAGAATCATATTACCATACTGAATTGCAAGGGAGCTCCGTTAAGGCTGTTGAATAGTCAGTTATCTCTCTTTGCAATTTATAGATATGTAATCTAAATTAGTCATATAAAAAAGCAAGTATGAAAGAAATTCATTGTTTCTCAATGTGAACTCATTATTCAATTCTAAGAGAGAGAGAGAGATCTATTCCTCTTAAATTATATTTTCTATATGAGATAAAAAAAATCCGTATGAGTTAAATGACAAACTGCAATTAATTTAGTTGTCATAGTTTCCAGAATTGATGCTAAAAACCAACTTTCTTTCTGAAATGTTTTTGGTTTGAACGAGAAAAACTCTCTACATTTTGAAATATGTTTTTTATTTGTTCATAATAATCTCAAATACTCGTTTCCAAATGAATATGAAAATTTCTCCATTTTTATAACTAGATTTCTATCAATTCAACAGTACTATTCTTTAATGGTTGTTTCTTAACAGGACTATTTGAAACTACAAGCAAGGACTACTTTCCAGACCTATACCACGTCAATATGAGAATTTTGAGTCTTGATAGTGTATTAAAGCGATAAATAGTAAATCTTCATTGGCATAAAGATTTGAACACTTGTATTAAAAAATCCCTTCTGGACTGTATTGCCTATGAACTGAGACTAAAGGATAGTATCTTACCTATAATGTTTTTGAAGTAAGATTGGTAGATAGTACAGGCGCATTTTGCCCAAAATTCTAACGTTATGTTAATTGTTTCTTACTGGATTAAAGTCAAATAATTATTTGTTTATTATGTGAAACTAGTTAGCTTTTATATTAAAAAAAATCAGATTAATACTTCAATGAAGTTTATAGTTTTGTTATATTTACTTTTACATATTTGAAACTCGTTTTAAATTCTTCATTAAACTTTTGACACAGCGGAAGAACGGAAGGAAAAATTTATGGGAATAAACTATATTGTAGATGATTTATTGAAAAAAAAAATATTTTCTTCATTCATCCAGCATTTATATGCAAAAACTTTTGCAAAGAAATAAGTTGTATTGTAAATTAATTTTCTTTAAAGAAAAAATTGCCAATCTATACGTTACTTCTACGATACAACGCAAAAATGTCACTCTTAAAAATACGTTAAATATTTACGAATTTTATTAGATATTACTTCTAATGAAAATAAATAATTAAATTCCACATTAAAATATTTTAAAAACATTCAATTTCTCATTGCATACACAGAGAAATTTTCAAAATTTGCATACGTAATTCACTTCTGCTCGTCGTTACCCAAAGCGATCCTGTAATGAATTAGTTTTAAATCTCTTCGCGACGGATGGTGCAAATATGCATTAATCACAGATGCACCTCATGGCCGGGCGGTGCAAATATGCATTTAAGAAAAATGCTATAGCAGGCCGGGTGATGCATATATGACTTTTACGCTGGAATGTTTTTTAATGACCACTAGATGGCACCCTATGCCCATTATATTGAAACTGAAGATAGTTAGAGTAACCCGACCTTAGGTCTGTTTATATTCTGTCTGGATTTGGTATTTTGCTCATCAGCTGTGGCGGGGAGGGATAATCGAAATGAAAGCAAACAGCTCGTAAAATTTCCACTTGATATAAAACATTCGGGTTTCTAATAACTCACCTGTGTTGTTTTTTTATTTTTTTTTTTCTGAACAGTGTCCATTATTTTAGTTTTAGCGTCAGTTCTGTTACATGTTTTGTTGCTTTCGGATATATTTCGCGTACTTTTACAAGCTTTTATTTAACTTGCAATGTAAAATGTTCGGGTGGAATCTTGCTACTCAATTTCGAAGCTGATGTCTTCAAACGATTAAGCTGAAATTTTATATACGCGTTTAGTTTGGATGACAATACATGTTTTGACTATTTATAATCCGATATCGTAATCAGTTAAAAATATGTTAATTAAAAACCCTTTACCCATATTTGCTTTTTATTCTACCTAGTATCTTATCGGATTGAGCCATAAGAAATTCCGATTTTTCGACCTTTTTTTAAAACCCGTCTTATTATTTCTCTCAAACTCAGACAAAAAATTATTACAAAAAATCATAAAGATCATTTATTTCATCTCTATACTGTTTAATTCTTTTTAAAAAATAATGATATTTTCTTTTTTTTCTAAAATGCATTTTAATGAAAATCATTTCTTAATTGTTCCGTATGAATTTTTTTTTCTTTCGTTTTAATGAATTGATATTTTACACTAAAAAGTTCAGGCTTTTCTCTTTTAGAATCAGTTATTTAAGAAATAAAATACAGAAAACATTTTTTTCTACGGTTTTTCAAAAATTACTCAAATTTTTAATAAACATTTAGAAACTTCGTTATTTTTAAAGCTATTTGCAAGAAACTTTTTTTCATAAGTAGAATAGTATTATCCAAATTCTGCACAAAGATTTAAAAAATTGGTTTAAAATATTTATCATATGTACTTGGCCCGGCGGGAAAAAAAGATTGAGTACCCTGAGCTAGCCTGTTCAAAATTAACTGGCAAACGATCTTGCAACAATGATGCGTTGAACGAGATGAATAGACTGAGAAATCTGTCCAGCGATAGCTAAAAAGTTAAAAATAAATTAAAAGTAAAAAAAAATCTTTTTAAAAACAAGATTTTATTTAAATACTCTAAAAAGAATAAAATAAACTTTTCTTTTAATTTTTTTTTGCTTTCAACTTATAACGTCATTACACAATTTATGATATAAAAGCTTGTCGCGAGATTTACCTGCGTAGATAAACAAGCAAATTAAATACCTTGATATGATGGAGTTTAATTTTTAAAATTTTCAAACTAAGTAAATACGTGTACGTAAATCTCGCGACAAGCTTTTATATCATAAATTGTGTAAGGACGCTATAAATTGAGAGCAAAAAAAATTTAAAAGAAAAGTTTATTTTATTCTTTTTAGAGTATTTAAATAAAATCTTGTTTTTAAAAGTTTTTTTTAATTTATTATTATTTTAAAAACCTTGAAACTTTTACTTTTGAAAGCACTTTTTAACCTTAATATGAGCAAAAAGGGTGATAAAAGCCAAAGTGCGTAGTCACAAACCATGTAAAAAATAAAAAAAGAAAAACGTAACAAACATTTTATGCTTTCAAATCATACCTTGTAGGACTTGGCGTTCCTCCGTGCTTCGAGATTTTCCACACTCAGTCTTCATTTTAATTTTGTTATTTTTTTTTTTTTTGTAAATAATTTTGTCATAATTTTTTTTATTAATTTGAAAGTCTATTAATATGTTTCATTAATGCAAAATTTGGAAAAAACTGAATAGTGTTTACAAAATTTATTTCCCAATGTAAGTGAAATTTTTTATACAATTTTATATAAGTTAAAGGAAAAACGTTATTACATTTTAGTTTTAATGGTTCCTAAAGGGGTACCAAAAATTACGACGTTAGGACTGAAATTTTAATATTTATGCTTTTTTCTTGTTAGGCTTAGCGACGAAAACGCCCCGTCTCGAACTGCAAGTCGTTACGCAATCACCCCGTCCCTTGTGACCATCTCATAGAAAATCACCCCTAAAATTCAAAACTGCTTTCGTCACTTGAATATAGATGCAATTTTAAATAATTTATTTTTTGGCAACATAAAGTAAGAGATAAGGTTTTGTTGCCGTTGTTAGGTAAGTTCCTTCTAAACACGTCACAGTAACCAAATATGCAAGATTAAAGCTCTTTTTACAATTTTAAATTCCTTTGAGAATTATTATTTATTTTAAAAAAAATGCTTTTCCAAATTGTTTAAAACTGGATCTCTGCATATGTTTTATCCGCTCTTAAAGAATCCTATTCTTCTTGTCCGTCGTCGTATTCCATCAAAATATTTAAAATGTCACTGCCATTTAAGGTTTCGTCTTGAATCAAGTGCGTGCTTCTAGTGTGTTTTATTTTCTTGGAACGACGGATTTTTGTTTTATTTGCCTAAGTGAAATAACATCATATTTTTATGCATGTTTAATTGTTCTCTTTATTGGCTTTAATTGTTAACGTTTAAAATACTTCGAATTTTACACCATTATATCTTTATTTAATTTCATATTAAAAAAATAATCATTTAACTTAATTTTTGGGGTATAAGTGTATTTCAACAAATATAATCTCTAGTACAGTATCCGATACAACTGCCCAACAATTTCACATCGTACAAGTTAATACATTTCGTTATTAATAGTATGGTTTTTTAATTAATCAACTATAATTCAGGTAGATATTTAAATTAATAACTTTTCAACACCATCATTTAAAAGAAAATCGATACATTCATAGAAAAAAGTATAAAACTTATTTTAAAGCATGTAAAAATAAAATAGAAACCCAAACGTGAAACTTGATAAAAAAAAATGGTTCAAACAAATATTATTATTAATTCGATTATACAACCTCTAAATTTTAAGTATTTCAGACCAAAAAAATTAAAGCAGAATAATTGATGTAATTAACTAAGTATAATTGCAACTAATCACATAGAAAACCCCTTTAAATTTTGGTTAATATTTTTTCGAAAATCATTACTGATGAATAAACCTGACGTGAATAAAAAAAAAAACTGTGGATTACAGAAAAATTTCATTGTATTTTTTAATTAGATTAGTGCTCAAGGACTTTGTATTAAAGATAGATAGTACAAGACATAGACACTTTCAATTTGACTTTTACCTCTATCGGTTTAATTCATATTTCTCATATTTAAAAATAATTCATAAGATATAAGTGCTATTTCTTTAAAATTTTTCTACTTCAAATGATTTTAATTTATTCCTTACTACTTTAATCTGTAATGTGGTGGGCTTATGACCACACGATCGAAGTGATATCTTCAAATCTTGTAATGTTATTTCAGTGATTAGTTACGAAGAAAAAACAAAAGGATATTAGTATTGCCATATAAAATTATGTATTCATATGTCTGTACTCATAAATTAATTTTTTTGCGAAATAAACAATCATATTTGTAAATTAATTATATTCTAAAAAGGGAAAAAGAATAGGTTTATGGTAGCTGAAATAGGTGATAAATACAGATTCGAAATTTTATTTAAATATCTATAAAAAACTCCGAAAAAAGTATTGTTCCTTATTTGGCGTTTTTTTCATTTAAATTTTTTGGCAAAATTTAAAAAGAATTTTGATTTTAAAAATTACTAAAGGTTTTGATTTTTTGTCTTTTGAAATTACAAAATAAAACCCCCACTTAAAATAATAGGCAATTTGTTCAGAAGAGTTCATCCGGCTCAGTGTAGGCAATTAAATTTTTTTGTGATTGAATTCGATAATTTTTATACACTTTGATTTGGCAAAATATAATTAGTAACTATTAAATTATTTGTCCCTTTTCTGCTCTACATTTAGCTGCACAAATTTCTCCGATACATGACTCCTTTAAAAACCAAATGATTCAGTAATTTTTATCATTCTCATTATTCAGTAGTATTGTTTCCATTGTTATAGCGTTGCAAACCCGAGTGTAACAATGCTTGGCAAAATGCATCATTCAAGTTCACTTCTAGCAAAACTTGCCTAAAAAATTATAGCTTCAAAACTTCAATGCTGGGGAAAAATTACTTGGTAAAATCAGGGGAAAGGGGAAACATGGACGCCCAAAATCCTACCAAAAATCACATCTAGAAGTTCCCAACATCAGCTTTTGTGAATGCTAAAACAGGTATTAATTATTTAATTGGGGGAGGTTTGGGCCCTTTCGTCGGCATGTCACAAGATGTAAAATTTAAACACCCACACTTATGGGGCGGGGTTTGTAGTTGCTGCCTTTAGGGGTAATTAACTTGTTATAAAACTCTTCTCCCCACATCATAATAAGGTGTCTTTAGTGACGTTTTATTTCGAAACTGTTAATGTGATAACAATTTGTGTGTGTACGCTTAGCCTGGAAAGAATTGGATCGGTTGAAACCTGAACAAAAATCGAAATTCGATTCAAATGTCATTTATTCTAATCATTAACTCTGGAGATATTCGAGAAAATCCATTAATGATCGGGATAATGCTATTTTTAGCAAATGAATCGTTTTAATAAATGTTTATTATTCACACATTTTAACTAATTTTTTTTTTAAAGTGAAAATGTATTTGAAAAAATATTTAGATAAGTTATAAACAAATTTTATTTATGTTTTTTTTCTTCTTCGAATACTTAAATGCCTTTTTTCTCAATTCATATTTGTATAAAATTTTAGTGTTAAATATTATCATAGTTGTAGACGTAAATTTTATTAAACATTATTTTTAAAAGTTAAAAAGAATGTAGGTAAATGTTTAAGAATGTTAGTCTATTTTCTGATAAAATTAAACTATGTTTAATACTGAATTTAAAATTCATATGGATTGGTATAAATAACTTAAATTTTATGTTATAACTTTTATACGCCTAATATTTTAGATAATCATCTTTCAAGGAGAAATCTTTAAAATACTATAGTTCTGAAGCAAATTTTATTAAATTTAAGTGTGGAATATTAAAATAAAAATAATTCATGGAAAGAATATTTCAATAATGCGCTAAATCTCTTAAATATTAATTAAGTAGTTTATTCATTATTATATCATTATTTAACTCTCTTTTCAAAAATATTGAGTGATATTAATATTGCTTAGTTCTGTTGAGAATTTGAAATAATATTTCAAAAGTTATGTCCGTTTTTAATATTGCCTGATTATATGTAATTAAATGTGAGTTTGTTGGGCAAAATCATGAATTTTTATTTTTAAGAAATATCAGAGTTTTTAAATTAAAAAACAGCAACTTATTTGTTTTAAAATATTATTTATTTATTATAATTTGGATTTTTTTTTGTACCTGAAAATAAAAGTATATAGATTTCTATCAAACAATAGTTCTTTAAAATTAAAAAAGTTTTCCAACATGAAATATTTTCTTATATATCTTTAGGTGAGAGAAACGTGATTTGTTTCATAGTGCAATAGAACAATTTTTTGATTTAAGTTCAAAAAATGGTTACATGAATGAAATGCTCTTAAATGTAAAAAAAGCTCCACAACAAATAACACGTACCGTGTGAAGTTTAAGTTTTTTTCTTTTGAAAGTATTCCAAAGATAATCTTTATTTTTAAAGTTTCCAGTTGCACACTTCTTTTTAACTGTAATGACAACGTAACAAAGCCAATATTAAATTAATTTATGAGATATTCAGGTGAAAAATTCTATTCTTAAGGTGACACCCTAACCACAGATCTACTATTGTAACAATTTGAAAATTCAAATCCGGTTAAATTAATAGAATTTCGTTGCATAAACATGTTTAAAAACCCGATATCCAAAACCTCTATCAATCTGCTAGATTTTTACTTAGTGAATCAGGCTACTATAGGCACAATTTATTTTTATTATTATTTAATACCAGTCATTTATAAAGAACTAAAACTAATACTTCTGTAAGGTAAATGCAGTATATTTAAACAGCAATAAATGTATGAAATATATTACTTTTCTTTAACATTATATTTGAAAATTTTTAACTTAAAACAGATTCTTGGAAAAAAATGTAGAGAATTCGGAATTGAGACTCACAATCTTTTTATAGATTTTAGAACAGCATATGCTTGCATTAACAGAGAATTTCTCAAAATTCCTGAAAAACTTATTGCACTTGTAGCTTTGACTCTCAAAGGAACCAAAATTCAAGTACTCATGTAAAAGTGATTTCGCCGAAGACCTTGAGGTGAAAAATGAAGCTCACCATACCTCCTGTTTAATTTAGCACTTGAAACAGTTATTATAGACTCAAAAATTAATGTTAGGGTTACATTTTTAATAAGTCAGTTAAGGGTAAGCATAATACTGGATTATCCTAGTGACAATGGGATTATTGCCCGAACAGCACCAGCTCTTAAACAGGGATTTATGGCATTAGATAAAAGTGCTAAAATAATTAACTTATCTGTAAACGAGAACAAAACTAAATATTTACCTTGTTTAAAGTCCGACTTACAACTTAGTCACATACAAATTAGCAATTATAAATTCGAGAAAGTTAACAGTGTTACTTATTTGGGCAATGACATAAATTATAAAATGAGGTAGCCCCAGAAATTTATGAAAGAATCATTGCTGGAAATAGATGTTTTTATGACTTGAAGAATTATTTAAAATCCAGTTTTCTCAAATTAAGACTAATTCTTTTTAAAATTTAAAGATTTTCAAAATTTTTGGATTTTCAATTGCGTATACTATGTAAAATAGATTTTGTGCTCAAAATTTCATAAAAAGTTAGCTATTTAATTTTTTCAGGAAAAAACCTAAAATTTCTGAAGTGATTTTAAAATGCTACTCCTCCTACAAAAATTTACGTACACACATGAAATTTGATTTACAAGTACGTCCAACCACGTATAAAAAAAGTTGGTATGGGTTTTGCGATAATACTATTGGTATTTGTGCAATACAATTTATGAATCCTTATTGAAAATTCCTTAAAAAATTTGCAAATTCTAAATTCAATTATTTTTTAAAAAATAAGTATCCTTTGATTCAAGGTATACCAACTTTTGTTACATGTACTATAAGCAATGGGTAAAAATTCAATAGGCATTAGATAAAAAAAAAACTTAGAATTTTAAATGAAACAAACTATATTTTACCTTCTTTAAAAAAGTTTACAAGTTTGATCACATAGGGATTAGAATTAAAATTTAAAGAAAGTAGCTTTCTATTATTTGCGTATGATTTAGAGTTTTCAAAATTTGTGAGGTAGAGAAAGTTATGAAAGAATCTTTTGGCTAGAAATAGATTTTTATGATTTTTGATCGAATTATTTAAAACCCGTTTTCTCAAATTAAGAACTAAATTCTTCCTTTACAACAGTCTTATAAGATCTGTCCTGACTTATGCTTTAGAGATTTGATCATTGACTTTACGTGATGAGGGAGCTTTGAGGATTTTCGAGAGAAAGTTCTTAAGCTGCATTATTAGTGTAATCCAAGTGAATAGATTATGGAGAAGAAGATCTAACTTAAAACTCTGCAAAATTTGCATACATCCTGATGGTCATCTGGATGGAATGAATGAAAATCGTTGCTGCAAGGAAATTGTTCTGGCAAAGCTTGTACGAAATAGACCGTGGGGCAGACCCCCATTAAGATAGATTGATTATCTCGAAAAGTATTTTAACATTTTAAAAGTAAAAAATAAAAAACTGAAAACAGTTGCCAAAAGTATAGAGGCCTGGAGAAAACTTCAAGAAAAGGTCAGGGCCGAACCTAGGGCTGTTGATACATTGAAGAGAAAAACATTATGTTTATAGAACTATATAATTCCGAAAACTTATATGATTTTGGTAATCAAAGATTTTAAAATTTGTTGATTTTAACCAATGATAAATCTCAGGAATATTTAAATATTATATATTCATTTATACACAATCGCAAATCAAAATGTTTAAAAAAAAATCTCAAAAATGTCAAGTTAGATATTTCTAGCATTTTACATTACAACGATTAAATGTATTTCTTCATAATGCTTCTCTCATTAATTTCATCTTAAATGTTATAATTTAAGAAAGAGTATAAATACTAAGCGTCAAAATATATTCCAAAATTATGACAAAAAATGAAATACAACTTTTTACTCATTTAAACTATCAATACGAATATATCTTTTTAATTATTGATTACTTTTAGGTTTTGAACCGTCAGAAAATATCCTTGAAATGAAAATTTAAAGGAAATCAGCATAAATCTTATACACGCATCAAAATTCCATAGGGATAGGAGTTTTTATACCAATTATCAAAGATATTGAACGTAATTGTACTTTAACTTGTCACTATTTCAGTTTTATTCCTTCTGAACCGAACTTCAAGAACTGATAATCTCTACTTTTTTATAAACAGTTTGTGTGTAGATTTTGAAACGCACAGCATGCATCATTACTTAGATAGCTTCCGGTTGTAACCTTTGGAGTTGGTAAACATGATCCTCAGTCGTTAACTTTAATGACCTCGAGTGATCGCGGATTATTATTTTAACGCCAGGGGATTTCACTGATGAGCTACGAAGTGGAGATTTCTAAAGATATGGGATTGTGAAAATTTTATTGGAAGTAGGAGCTGTTAATTCTAGTTCATGACAGTGTGACATTAGCTAGCTTAGGAAATGATGCAATGAATGATTATAATGAAATGGAACGATGTTAAGCTCCATTCTAATAGTCAAAGTTTTATCAAAAGAAAAAAATAAATATAAGTGCCAGTCGTTAAGTATTAAAAAAAAATTAACAGAATTCTTGTATGTAACGTTTTCGGAATAAAACTAAAACTTTAAAATTCACAATATATATATATATATATATATATATATATATATTGATGTACCAGAACATAAAATTTTAATTAGTTCAAATTAAACTGAAATGAACGTATATTTATTTTCAAAAAAAAATTTTTAGATATGAAATATTTAGCATGTAAATTTGAAGTTATATATTTGTAAGTGTGTTCTTATAAATTAACTACAGAATTATGACATATTTTTTAAATCTAGGCCTGCTTTGAATTAGTAATATTTACTAATTTTCTGTACATACACAACATTACGTCAACTGGAAACGAATAACCAATTCTGAAGTTGTATTCCATAAGATGACTTGGTACCCCAAAAATGACCGACCTATCGTTTTTTTAAAATTTTTTATTTAATATTTTTCTTTGCATTATTATCTTTCAATTGATATATCATTTGTGCAAGTCAGAAAGTTAGAAGTTGAATAAAACTTCATTTGAAAACAAACTAGGCAATTTGGCCACGCCCCTTTTAGAAAAAAGCTAAAAGAAGCGTTGTGATAAAACAATCTATTTTGTAAAGAGAAATATAAACTATAAAAAAGAATGTGTGACATGTAAAAGCAGAATATTTCCGAGGCAATACAATAATGTAATTTTTCTTTTTTGTAAAATGTATGAATGTAAAATTTTTGAATTAAGGCATTTTATATAAATAATTTCATAATTTCAGTTCTTATTCCTGATATGTTTTCATATAAATGTAATACTTTAATATTATGTGAAGAAAAAAAAACTAAACTTTCTGTCGTGACAGAAAAAAAATTCACATTTTTCTTGAATTTTCTTGTGCAATTAGTAGCTTCTTAAAATTGATCCTTTATAACAATGTATGGGTTAAAAAATACAAAAATGCAATTATTTTAAGAAAAATATACAACTAATATCATATAGTGGTATTTTTTAAGTTTATTTGAGCTTATTATAATTTTTTTTTCAGAATTATAAACTTTAAAGTGGTTTTTCTCAGTTTGTGTTTTTTGAAACATTAGTGCATTCAAAATGCTACTCCTTTCACAACTATTTACCAATCACTTCCATTTTTTCCTGTGTGCTGCGTATAAAGTATGTGACAAAATTAGGGATCCCTTTTGCGGTAAACTGAATACTTTTTTTAAAAAAAAATTAAAAGGTAAGAGATATTGGCTTTTTCGTTGATTTTTTGCATGCATATCAACATTTTATATTTTTTTTCTCAAAAACGAATGAAGTTATTGTAAAACCGATCCCTAAATTTGTTTATAGCATCCATTAGAATATTACAAAAAAATTTCAGATCAAAGAGTAAATAATTACAGAAGGAGTATATAGGATTTTAAAATTTTTCAAATTTTTTTCAAAAAATTTAAATTTTTACAATTGTGTGAATATTATGTGAAAAATTTCACCTCGTATCATTTTCTTGAATAAAAACATTACATAAAATGTTAAAATATAATTTTTAAGAGAATTTTTAATACATAAAGAAAGAATGTAGTTAAACAGGTACCAAGTCGCCTTAAATAAGAACCATTTTTGTTAATATGGATAATGCAGAATGAAACATGTAAACATGCGCATGTGTGTGTGTGTGTGAATCCCCTTAATCTACAAGTAGGTTTTAGATATTATCAAAATCTTCACCGAAAGATTTGAACTGGGATACTTTTTACCATTCCTAGTTTTGTGCTGTAAGAAAACGAGGAAAAATTCTGAATGACACATAGGATATGCAGTTTATTATTTATAAGCAGTTCCTTGATGATTGGAGTATTATTTTGTCCGTAACTGTGGCATAGAGTTACTTTCATCAGTGCTTCTCAAACTTTCTATATTTGTTACCCAATATTCAATCACAATTTTCATCGCACGCCCTCCATACAAATAACAATGCATTGAATTCAATAATACTATACTTTGACCCTAAAGCTATATATATGCCTTGCTCAACCAGTGTGTTAAATGCCCGGACGTATATATACGTCTCGCTCAACTGGTGCGTTCAATGCCCCGGACGTATAGTACTTCCTTCTGAAGTACGTTCTTTTCTATGCACTGCTATCCAAAAGTATTCCGAAGGCTTTGAAATGCAATTAAAGGACCTTGATAGCTTTGGGGAAGGATTTACTAATATCAGAGGATTTTCTTATTTATTCCTTTTTTTCTCTCTCCCCAATACATAAAATTCCCCCTACGTGGAAAATTGAGGTATTGGGAAACAAATCGCGTAACTTTTTATCGTCAGTGAAGGAATTATTTATAAACCGTACAAACTACCAAAATAAGGTGTTAATTCTTGTATATAACATTATGTGACACAAGACCATGAATTACTGATAATTATTAAATTTGTTCTTAACTTAGTATTGTTAATTAATTATAAAATATATTGTGCAGTATAACGATACATTGATAAGTTTAATTATATCAATGTAAATGTTAATTTTATTTTTTATTATATCAGAATGTACTGTGTTTACTTTCTGTAACTTTTTTTAAAAATAATCTTTTGTTTTCAACTTTTTAATATGCTCGCGCCCCCCTCGTACAGTTATCACGCCCCACCTAGGGGGTGAGTCCCCACAGTTTGAGAAACACTGACTTACATTATCAAAAGTTGCGATTATATTGATCTTTAAAAATTCTGACTAAGTGGTGCAAAAGTACACAGTTAGAAAGGGATACAGGAAAGGAATAAAGGATAAAGAAATTTATCTAGATGTACTATGTCAGACATCAGCGCTTAAGTGTAATTGTTTTGTAATAGATAAGGTGTTTAGATGGAGATTTTGATACAAATGTTCACTAATATGGACTCATAAATCTGGTAATAATTTTTCTTTCACTTAAAGAATCCCTCTGCAGTCAGACCAAAGTTGACAATGGTAATATTGAGTGGCTCTTTTGAAGTGTTAAACAGAGATATTTTTAAGAGTATGGGACCTGAAAGTTGGTCATAACATATGATTGTGCATCTTAAAATCCATGGAAATTTAGGTTGATATTAATAATGATTCAACTTTTCATGTAAAAAGAATTATTGTTAAAAATTATTCTTGATGTATGTTAGTTTTAAAAACATTTCCCATACCTAAGAAATATAATAACGTAATTACTTTTGCCATTAAATGAACAATAAATATATTTCTATCTTTTTAACACTAGATTGCTCAAGGAAGTCATTTTGACTGCTTTTAATTTCAATTAGAAAAACAATTATTTATATAATTACACAATTTCTCAGACTTTTTAGAATACGTGTTTTCCCCAAGTGAAGTAATTTTTTATTGTTAATATTTACTAATAACTTGTTATATGAATGTAAATATTATAAAACAAATTAAAAATTAATTTTAAACAAATTTATTAACACATTAGTTATTCTTTCACAATGCAGTCATTTTTACTCCTTTTAAATGATATAGGTATATACTAAATTTCAGTCTTTCTAGTGTTAAATTAAAAGAAGATAAATATTCTCTTGAGACAATAAGGTATTTGACTACGTTCGAAACCTGATTTTAAAAAGCGTGTAAATGATAATATTTATGATATTTAGTGTCCCTTAGATAAGAAAATGTATATAAAATGTCTTTAAGAATATTATTACAATAAAAAATTATTGAAGTACAATATTTTGACAAAAATTAACATAAAATGACCAATTTTAAAATATTCTCCTTTTGTGAAAAATGCTTCTATTATAATAAAATTTTGCCTGTTCAACAATAATATACTTTGAGGTAAAGCAGCAATATGAATTTAATTGTAAGCCGTACAAATTATCAAGATAAGTATTAAATTTTGTATATAATTTTATGACATGTCCATAGGATCACTGGTAATTATTAAACTTGTTCCTAACTTAATGCTGTTAAATTAATTATGAAACACATTGTGCAGTACTGATACATTAATAAGTATATTCAGTGTAAATATGTATTTCATTTTTTATTATGTCAGAAAGAATTTTTTTGTTTCCTTTCAGTAAATTATAATTTTTTTTAAATAATATGTGTTTTCGATTTTTCGATATACTTGCAGGGTTATCACGTCCCACTGTTTGAGAAACGCTGCATTAGATTAAATATAAAGAGAAATAAATAATTTTCAATAAAATTATGCCTCATATTATTACTTGATTAAGGTATCCGACTACGTTCGGAACCGTGATTTTAAAAAAAAGCGTATAAATGGATAATTGTCACGATATTTAGTGTCATTTAAATTAGAATACATATATAAAATTATTTAATGATATTTTGACAAAAAAATATTTAAATACAATATTTTGGCAAAAAATTAACTTAGAATAATTTTTTCCAAATGTTTTCTTTTTGTGAAAAATGCTTCTATTATAATAATATTTTGCCTGTATATAGCTCAGACCTCTCTACAGAGTCTCAACTAGAAGTTTTGAAAAATTCACATTATTTTCAGAGTTACCACCAATTTAAATATAATTATTGGCGTTTCTTTCTTAAAATTGATCCTTTCTATTGTCGTAAAATATGAATAAACCCACTTTTAAGTTATATATTTCAAAAATTCTAGTTGAACGTCTGTACAGAGGTCTGTGGTATATACAGGCAAAATATTATTATAATAGAAGCAAATTTCTTAAAAGGAGAACATTTGGAAATAAAAATTATTCTAAGTTAATTTTTTGCCGAAATATTGTTTTTAA
The DNA here is from genome assembly GCA_019973955.1 of Trichonephila inaurata madagascariensis. Classification (NCBI taxonomy): domain Eukaryota; kingdom Metazoa; phylum Arthropoda; class Arachnida; order Araneae; family Nephilidae; genus Trichonephila; species Trichonephila inaurata. Next base: position 80,433 of record BMAV01027489.1, on the reverse strand, counting down.
ATAATTTTTTTTGCCAAAATGTCCTTAAAACAATTTTATACATGTATTCTAATCTAAGTGATACTGAATATCATGAATATTATCCATGTATGCGCTTTTTTAAAATCACGGTTCCGAACGTAGTCGGATACCTTAAGAACATTTCGGCAATTTACCAGTTTTGAAGGAAAAAAATAAGTGTATATTTTTTTTTAAAACTGAAAACAACAACAAATGATTTATATGTTATTTTACTGCACAGCGTTTATACTTTTTTCTTTAAAATTGAAAATTATCATTGTCGTAGTTTTAAAGTTTATTGATTCGTTCGCGTGCGTTTTCTAATACAACAGAACCTTGATGCGTTTTAATGAATTTTACCGTCAAGTGAATTGAAGCTTCAATTCCTATGTAGCTTTCTCTTACATATAAGAAATCCGATGAAATTCAATTTCTGATTCCCAAGAGATTGTGTAAATGCTTACAGAATGAGATATAGTGTATTATTATGGTACTCTAAAACAATGCGAGTTCTATTGGTGGCATTACTCATAATTTTGAATAACGTTCAAATAGTTTAAGATTAAACAAATTAATCAGGTTTCCACTTGAGTATCACTTGGAAATCAGGTAGAGAGGACAAAACCTTTGAAGCACTTTGCTCTCCAAACTTCCACGCCACACCACTTGAGTAATTTTGATCTAAAATAGATTTAACACACATTAGCATCTATACATGGCGGGTCTCAATTGACGCAACATTTATTCAGGACCCTATGCCAAATCTAGACAACGTTCACCACGAGTTCATTACCATTCGTTAGGCCATTGCAGCCACATGAACGCTTTAACAATGATACATTAGATAGGATTTTTCTTTTGATAAACATCGAAGAATGTAGTTTTTTACCAAAACGTTTCGCATAATAATGTAAAGTTTCTCTGTATGGTTATACGAATGCAAATTACGTATCTCATTCATATTTTAATAGAGTTCATATTTTCTAACAATTTTCACATAAAAGAATATTAGTTATTAGAAATGTTTCCAACATAATAAGCGCAATTTAAATGTCAATTTACTCTTCAGAAATGCTAAAATACTTTCATTTTCCGCCTTGATAAATTATTCATGAAAGAATATTTACAATATAAAATATTTTATCTTAGAATCTTGACTGCAAAATATGTTTTTGTAATATAAAGATAAAATTCATTTTATCTATAAATATATTTAAAGCTATATATTTTATAAATAAAATGAATTTTAAATCTCTAGAAGGAAATTAAATTTCAGCTCCCATGAATTTCCTTTTATTCAGACAAAATAATCTGTTTTCGAAAAAGTGCTTTTTTATTCTTTATAAAGTAGAAAATAATCTTTTAAGCTGAGTAAAAATATATGCATCTAATTCTTGTTTTCTGTAATATGGCCGCTTTTCTCGTGTAAACAATCATTTATGGAAAATAAGATAAGCTCTTTTTTCTGTGAATTATTGACAGCATAAGTTTCCATTTCATGTAAAAAAATAGTAAAATTAAAATGCTAATTATCTTTCGACCATTGGTTTTATAATGTCAATTTTCTTTAATAAACAAATTGTAGCTGATGAGTAAAAAATACGATTTATTGTAACTTCACGATTGCCACTTTTGTACATGTTTTAACAAGTAATTTCCATAAATGAATTTGATTTTTTTCACAAAATATTACTTTAATAATTTTTATAATGCTAGTGGAAATATTATGGACTACAATTTAAAAAACAATTACAATAAATTTAAATTTCTAAAAAAAAATTCTTTCAGAGTTTTGAGAAGCCATATAAATTACATATTTTCAAATAAATCTTCCATATGTTTCTTCTTATTTTGTAAATTATTCCATGAAACTCTCTAATTCAGTGCTTCTCTGTTTCAATATTCGCGACCCAATATTCAATCATAATTTTCATCGCGCCCCTCATACAATAACAATATTTTGAATTTAATAATACTATACTTTGACGCTAAAACTACAATACCACTTTAATTTCTTAAGTGTAACCGGCGTATATAAACGTCTCGCTCACCCAAAGCTTTAATTTCCTCGGACGTATATATACGTCCTTTCGAAGTACGATCTTTTCTGTGCACTGCTATACATAACATTAGTCCGAAGACTGGAATGCAAAAAAAGGACCTTGACAATGTTTGCGAAGATTTACTTATTTCAAATTATTTACCTTATATTTCTCCCCCTCCTCCAACACATCATCGTGCCTACGTGGAAAACAGTTGGAATTTTGTAGCGAATCGCGTAAATTTTAATCGGCCGCTAAGGGATAAATTATAAGCCGTACAAATGATCAAGATAAGTGTTAATTTTTGTACATAATTTTATGTATGACAATCCCATGCGGTCACTGTTGATTATTAAACTTGTTCTTAATATTATATTGTTAAATTAATTTTAAAATATACTGTGCAGTATACTGATACATTTATAAGTGTATTAGTGTATTTTATTTTAGTGTATTTTATTTGTTATTATGTCAAATGTATTTTGTTTGTTTATTTTCAGTAATTTAATAATTTTTTAAGTTAATCTTTTGTTTTCGACTTTTCATAATGCTCGCGCCCCCCTCTTAGAGTTGTCATGCCCCCAAGGAGGGCGTGCCCCACAGTTTGAGAAACGCTGGTCTAATTCAACATTTGCTCATAAAATATAAATTTAATGACTTTTCAATATACATATATGGGAGAAAAACGATTTAATCACTCACTCATCACAATAATTCCAGAACTTTTATATCCACCGACTTGAACTTTGACAGGAATGTATCTTTTAGAGTAGAGATCCATAAAGAACAGATTTTATGCAAATAGATTCCTAAGAACAGTTGCGGGATAATTAAAAAAACATTTTTATTTTTGACTATTAAACTCGCTGACTTAAAATGTGTTAAGCATGTTCTTTTAGTTGATTAAATGTCTACTAACAGCAGTCTGTACGAGAGTCGAATCCAGTGGGTATTACAGGAAGGAGTTTTGTGTTTGGGTTTTAGATTAAAATATTCTCATTTCTTAACTATTAGACTCTCACAGCCTTGATATTTGGTAATAATGTTCTTTTTTGATGTTATTCAGTAGAAATACGTTAAGACAGCTTTTTTTGAAGCGCCCCCCCTTAGGGGCGTGCGTGAAAACGAGGGGGGGAGCCAACTTTAAAATGTCGAAAAAAAAAGGTTTTTTAAAAAGAATTTCTGAAAGTAAACAAAAAAATATTTTTCGATAAAAAAATATAAAATACCATTGATATAATACCATAAAGTATCAGTACTGTGCAATGTATATTTTTTTATTAATTAACAATACAAAATTAAGAACAATTCGTTTTATGGCCCCTTTCTTAACATTATATTGATTTGTATGGTTTTATAATAAACAATCCGATTAAAATTTTCGTTCACCCCCAACACCACCTTTTTTCAAGCTTACGAGATATTTAGATGTTTTTGGAGGGGGGTAAATAAGCAAATCCTCTGAAATAAGTAAACTTTCAACCTGTGTCAAAAGTCTTTTTTAAACATTCCCAAACCATCGAAATTTGTATGGGTAGCCCACAGGAAAAATCGTACTTTGGAAAGACGATACATACGTCCAGAAAATTTAAACTTTGGAAAGACATTTATATCGTTGGATCAAAAAGAGGTTAAACTCGTATGTCTTTTGGGGCAAATATAGTATTAGAATTCAATTATTTTTAAGAGGGGGGCCGAAAAAATGATGATTGAATATGGGGATTTGAAAGTTTGAAAAGCCTGTGTTAAGAACAGGTTTTCGAAATAAACTTCAAGGAAATAAAATAAGGACATGAGAAGATTTTCAAACAATTTATGCATAATTTGGGGCTTGGATATGCATAACTTTTAAAAAAGTAATATACATTCATACAACATCGTGAAACACACAGTAAGGAAAACGGTTCAAGCTAATTAGCATATAATAACTTAAATACTATTCCAAAACTAACTATGAATCATACTCGTTCTATGAACGCCTACCTCTTTTCAAAAAATTCCTCTGGAACAGTAAAAAAAATTCATGTTTTGTTTTGTTTTAATAAAGGTTCTGTAATTAAAAAGTCAATTTGACCAGCCATCATTTTACAATTTAAAAAAAAAAAATAGAAATATTTGAAATTTTTTTAAACCCTTATAAAATTCTCAATTTTAAAATTGCTTAGTCATTTTAGGTGATTTGTGATTTCTGAATTATTGCAAACGAAATTTAGAATGGGTTTGAAAATCTGTTCGCTTGTTGATTTTTAACGATTATTTTTCTAGCTAAACCTGGAAAAAACACGAAATTTTTAAAATATCAACTTTATCATTTTTTTAAAAATTAACTAAAAATCTCAGACCTAAATCCATACTAATTTTTATAGAACATACGATGGGAATACATACAAAAAATTTCAAGATTCTATCTTGAGCAGTATAAAAGCTTTAAGGTTAAGAAAACACATATTCAAAATTAAAAGTTTGAGAAAAACGCATGTAAAGTTTGTAAAGGCATAAAACAAAAACTTATAGTACCCGAAAAGCAAAATTTTTTTAATATGATTTTTATTTCCCAATGTATTCTCTACTTCAAAAGACTACTTTAATTTAATTTCACTGAAAATATTTTTTGTAATTCAAAATATATTTTTGCATAATATTGATAGCATTTGTTACGACGACAGATTATTCAGCGTAATCTTATCCTAATATTTTCACAAAAGTTTTGAAACACAAAACATTTATGTACACATTAATAATACTACTAACTTAAGGTAAAAATCACCAGATTTGTACACAAAATTTAATTTTTTTCAGTTTTAAATTGGGGCAGTTTGGCAAGTTTGAGTATTTTCAACACGATTTCAAAATACTATAATGAAGAATTACAAATTGTTTAGTATAATGAAGTTTGGTGCGTGATGGAAGTATTCAATTTTATCTGCAATACTTGTATTCGCAGAAGGCTAATTGCAGTATCAACTGAGGACGTTTTTAGATTCATCATTTTCAGTAGTATTCCATCCCTTAAAAATATTGTTTCTCATAGAAACATGAGAACGTTTTGGCCATGACATTCTCTCAACTGGAAAAAAAAAACTGATGATAAAGCTTCTAAGTTTTACAAATTATTTTTAAAACACAAAAATTGGCTTTTAAATCAATCTGAATTAATTAACTATAAAAACTCAAAAAATTCGAAACATAATCAAGCAGAAATGATTTTAGTTGGTTTTATTGAAGTTAAAAATGATTTCATGCTGAAAAAGTTTTTTAAACTCAAAAATATTTTTAATTACTTCAATTTAAAACTAGAAAAGGTATTTCAAATGAAATTAAAACCAAAACCTAAGCTCAAAAACTAATTTGTTAGCAGATCTGAAATTTGGTGGCAAGTTTCCCAATGATATGTGCCACAAGAAAAAGACTTATTTATTATATTCCCATAATTTCAGATACCATAGGAAAGATGGTATTCTTAAACAAAACATAGAGGCCGAGGAGACAGTTTATGCAAATTCATGGTTAAATTATTTTTTGTAATAACATCTTTTTATTAATACTTTAACATTTATATCGAATCGAATTCAAGTTAAATCTAAAAAATACTGATTATTCTAACTACTGCACCTTGTTCAGTCTTTTGATCTTTCTTCTAAGAATCTCAAGAAAATTCCAGCAGATTATTTGCTGGAAATTCTTCATCTAAAAAATCATTTGTTAGTACATCACGAATTACAGATAGTACGTTCTACAATAAATCCAAAACCTCTTAAAGTCTTAGCTTCTTTTTTCCAGACATTCTAAGAAGAAGAAATAACAATAATAATAATGTTAGCACCTTGAAAATCTACAGTTATTGTTAAATCTAAGTTACACATACAGAAATTAAGATATTGTTAATTTTTGAAATTAGGATAGATGTTTAATTTAATGGTCTGGCAAAAAAAACAAGCTCAGATTTAAAGTTCAAAATATTTTGAAAATGTTAAAATTTAACAAAAAAAACGCAAAATAAATAAGTTAAGCTAAAAGAAATGTAAAAAAAAAGCATAAGTCTATTGTATTATAGCAGTGCTTCTCCAACGTTCACTATTGGTGACCCAATTTTCAATCGTAATATTTATCGAGCCCCCTTATACAATAATACGCTCTTTGGCGCTAAATCTACAATATGATATTAAATATAAACCATACAAATTAATACGATAAGTATTAAATTTTGTATTTGTTACTTTTAAGTAATATTTAATTTAAGCAAATTACTTTTAAGTAATATGATACTTATTGTAAATTTTCTTTTCTTTATTTTTTAAATTTGAACAGATTGCAAAATATTATATTAAAAATTTATTTTCTCCATCATCCATTTCTTAAAGTATAAATGTCATTAGAAAAAGAGTAGTATATGTTGCTCTCTATTATATCCATCGCATTTGCCATTTCTATTTAAAGCGAGAAAATTTCAAAATGTTTTAACCCGGGAGAAAAGGCGCGCACTCGATACCAACGTTAATAATCCCGCAAGGTGATGGAGTTACCCCAATGTTTTTACAATTATTTTTATTGTACACGATAAAAATCACAATTCCAGTGAAAAATTTAACTAAGAGAAAATATGCTAATCTACTTTCAAGGACTTTTCATTTTTTCTTTGATAATTTGAGAAAAAAATCCATTGAAACTGACTTAAAATGTTTCAAAGGTACGTAACCTTAATAAAGGACACAAATCACAGACATTTTTCGCTTACATTACAGAAATGATATTTTCAAGAAAAACCGTCATATTTGCTCAAATTATTGTAGTTTGGCTGACCTTTGACTTTGAGCCCAGCGCAACCACTCCCGGGTTAAAAGTGTATTCAATATAAAAATATGGATGTTAGTTAAAAAAAATTGTGCAAAACGCGCATTTCATCATGCTTTTGTATATTTCAGAATAAACGTAAAAATGAATATTGGAGAAATAATCCTCCAAAGTGCTCTCTGTGCTTTTCCGAATATCATATAACTATTTCACATGGTAAAACCCGCAACAGAAATACATTATATACAGCTTCCCTAAATAAAAACAAAAACATAAAAGAAGGAACAGAACTAATCATACCAATAAGTTATAACGATGATCAACAAATCTGCTTCCTGGGTGAAAAAGTGAATAAGTCTTCCTTTTCTTTCTACTGCTAATGTACAGCATTTCAATAATAACAGCAGTGATGAATTTTTTATTTTCCTAAAATTTTTCTCTGGGTCTGAGTTTTTTTTTTTCTGATAAGAGTACTATTTTAGATTCAAAAAGAAAATACGATTAAAAAAATATCTCATCGTGGGATTGCACGAAAACTAACACAATGCTTTTTTTTATTTAGTTACAGTATCAGATAGTTAATACACGTATCGAAGTGGAAACTTTTATTTTTGATGAAGTAATATCGCCAGATGATATATATAAGTATATAAATTATATCAGTGTAAAAGCGTATTTTTTTGTATGTCAGAAAGAATTTTCTTTACTTCGTTCCAGTAAATTAATTTTTAAAACCTTTTATTTTCGATATGCTCGCCTCCACCCTTGTAAGGTTATCACGTCCCCGAGCGTGCCCCACAGTTTGAGAAACGCTGCACTATAGTAATGAATTCACATAAGACAATAAAAACAACAATAAACCACACGGACGGGAAAAAAATATTTTCTTGCACCAACGTCCAGTGTGCTGTCGGTATTTATAAGTACCATACAGTTATTCAACTGCAAAGTTGATTATATTCACTGTTCACTTAAAATAAATAGTCAATTTTTTTTCTAAAGTCTTCATTAACATACGAAAAATGAGACAATTACCTTTTGACATTAACTATTTTTACGGAACACAAATGACAATCTTCGCAATCCAATCAAAATGTTAGCTGAAAACGCATCTTCTACTATAAAACTATTCGCTTTCCCCGGTAAAATGCTCATCATAGATCCAGTGTGCAGCCATGTATCTTAGAATAGTAGATTTAAAAAAATATTCCTGCTAAGTATCGTCAGAAGTATTCGTAAAAATGCTTATTCTATGTAATTTTAAAGTGAGTGGTACTTATAATTACCGTCTGTAGATAAAGGTTTAAATGAATTTTATATTTCTATCAATTTTCTAGTAACGAAATATTTTTGTAAATTTCAGTTTCAAACAATATTTCATATGTAAATGTTATTGTTATACTCGGAATCTCTATTGAGGCTAGTCTTTCAGCCTTTTTATTCCTGTGACTTGTTTACGACTTGCTGAAAAACATGTTGATGCATACACCGTTACTCGAGAAGAAAGTCATTTTGTTCTTTATTGAATTTCTAAACGATACTTAAAGAAGGAGATTTTTCAGTCTTTGCTGCTATTTGCATACAATCTGAGTAGGTTTGAATGTTTTTGTAACATTTTTGTTGTTGTTGTTGTTGAGGATGTGGCAGTCTTTCAGTGAGATGGTGGTAAGGTTGACACGAGCGTTGATGTCGATTTATTCACTATTCGTGATTTATCGGGAATGCCTTAGATAATTTCTCCAGGGACATGATTCATCAACCAGTAGTGTTAGCCCATGTTTTCATCTAGTGTTCAATTCCTAAATCCTCCACAATCAGACTTTGACCTGGACATGAGTTTTTACAGGCGGTCAATACATAGCTATACCAAGCATGCTTTGGAAGATTAGGATGAAAATGAATTCCTATTCGGGCAGTTTAAGTATCCGACTACGTTCGGAACCGTGATTTTGCAAAAGCGTATAAAAGGATAATATTTATGATATTTAGTGTCACTTAGATTAGAAAATGCATAATAAATTGTTTTAAGAATAGGATTACAATAAAAAATTATTTAAGTACAATATTTTGACAAAAATGAACATAGAATGACCCATTTTCAAAATATTCTCCTTTTGTGAAAAATGCTTCTATTATAAGAATATTTTGCCTGTATATAGCTCATACCACTGTACAGATTCTGGACTAGAATTTTTGAAATTTATAACTTAGAAGTGGGTTTATCTCTGTTTTACGCCAACAGAGGGGAGAAATTTTAAGAAAAAATTGCCGATAATTATTTCAAATGGTTGTAAGTCGGAAAATAATGTGAATTTTTCAAAAATTCTAGTTGAGCCTCTGTAGAGAGGTAGAGAGGTCTGAGCTATATACAGGCAAAATATTATTATAATAAAAGAATTTTTCACAAAAGGAGAACATTTTGAAAAAATATTATTCTAAGTTTGTTTTTTGCCAAAATATTGTATTTAAATAAATTTTTTGTCAAAATGTCCTTAAAATAATTTTATACATGTATTCTAATCTAAGTGACACTAAATATCATGAAAATTATCCATTTATGTGCTTTTTTAAAATCACATTTCCGAGCGTAGTCGAATACCTTAAGCTAATTTATGCCTGTTCTTCTTTGTTAACAACTTACGAAAGGAAAGATCATGGCAAACTGATGATTGTAACTTATTTTATTACCTGAATCACTAAATGGTAACATTAGTACCTAAGCATTTAAAGAATAATCCGGGCTTCATAAAAAAATTTCACTCTTTCTAAAAGTTTATATTCCGTTAAACATTATTTTCCTAAAAATAAATTTCTTAATTTTACTGTCATTTGCCCTTTTTGCACCTTGTTCTACTAAAATGTTTTCTTATTTACATAGGTCGATAAGCATTTCAAACTGTCACGTACTTAATAAATTTATTCAACAAGTGTGTCTATACAAACTAATCAGAATTGATTAAAGTGCCTACATTTTTTTATGTGTCTTTTCCTAACACAATCCACGAAAAAGTTTGTGAATGAATGCAGTTAACATTACAAACAAACTTTACAGACGTAGTATGCAAATTTCCCACAGTTCTTCTATAATCCTACTTTATTTAATTAAGTCATGAGTTAAAAGAAATATTGAAGTAAAAAAAAAAACCGTTAATCGGATTGTTTAAATAAATCTTTTAAGAAACCAAAAAAAAAAAAAAAGAACAGAGCAGGAGGAAAATGCAAATTGTCGAACATTTCTAATTGGATTAAAACTTGTTGACAAAGGAAATGAAAACGTGACCCGTTTCTAAAAGATTCACTAATCACAGAAATGAAGTAAAACACAACAATTCTGTAATTTCATTTTAGGTTTATTTAAATTAATAAAATCATGATGGGAAAATAAGCATTTATTATACATCACAAAGATATTGAATTCAATCTATCAATGTCATGCATCTACAAAGTAATAATTTTGAAAAAAAATAATTAAATTATTTTAGTATTGATTCAAAATAAATGGTTGTTGACAAAGGATATGTTAGAAACTACTCATGGATTTAAATTCTTTATGTTCTATATCAATATCACTTAAAAATTGTTTGTTTGGGAAATGACAATCTGAAATCATGAACCATATTTACTTCATAAAATGATATCATTTGTTCACACACGGAAAACCAACACGATCATTTTGCAATATTTTTCTATTATTTCCAGTCTCAAGATTAATTGGAAATAAACCTTGATGTTGCTTGATGCTGGAAATTTGGTCTTTGATCTCTCTATTAAGGTATCTTACAACTTGTGACAACGTTTCTTAATAAAATGGAGACATGGATTTTTTTTTTTTGTAGTTTTTAGATTTATCAAGTACATTTTAAGAAAAAATGGCTAAAATTATGGAAAAAAAAGAAATTATTACTACTAAAATGAGAAAAAAATGAGTAAAAATTGTCATTAAATTACATAAACTGGGCCCGCACTGTACAAATAATAAATGAACGCATTCTCAGTTTTTCAATTTTGGTGTATCACTTTGCTATTCCTTTTTGAAATGACCTTCAAGATAAAAGATATTTTAATTTTTACAAAAATTAGAGCACTTTATTATACCTATTATATGAAGTTGCTTAAAAAACAGTGAAATGCAAATTTTGTGATTTTTGATAAAACAGTGATTGATAAATCTGATGGTTAAAACCCTGCCACTGTTATACAGAACATACAAACCAAATATTAGCAAATTATTTTCAAAACTTTTTGAGCAATCGCTGTCCCTGTTTGAACTTTTGGAAACATTTCGAGTAAAACGAGTTTTAAATTTTGACATGTTATGAAAAGTTATGGAATTTGCTTTTACTAAAACTCTTGCAAAATTTGTTCTAATGAATGGAAAATAAAATTAAAAAAACTTGGTGTTTTTATAAAGCTAATAAGGTGACCTGTAAAATAAAAGTCATAAGAAAATTGTCCATTTTGTTTAAAAAAAATTATGATAATAGGGTTGTCGGATACCTTAACCGAACAAGTGCGATTTAAAAAAAATTAAATAATATCAACTTAAAATCATATTTATTGAGTTAAAATAACAGAAGAAATCCGTTGCTATGTTTTAGTTCAATAAAATATTTTAATTTGAATTTCATTCAAGTTGTGAAAATGTGGTCAAGAAATATATATTAATAAACTTAATGATTTATGTTAAAAAAAACATCACCTAAGAGAACATTACGTTCCATCATCGGTCCAGCACATTATAATAGGTTAAAAACTACCCAGACTTCTGAATTACGTTTAAATACTTAATTTCCAACATTTCTATAAGCACTGTTCTTTCTATAAATAAAAATTTATAACAAATATTTTAATTCCGATGTAATATTGTAAAACGAAATGATTAATTTCTTATTACTTAGAGTTAACAAGTGTATGTAATAATATTTTGTTAGTGAAGTTGTCGAATATAATTTTATTTTTAATTTAATCTTATATTTCACTTTCACAATGAATTATTTTAAATATTTAGAGCATGTACATTATTTATCCCTTATAAATCCTTTAATTACGCATACATTTAGAATTTTTTTTATTACACTTTATAATACCTGCTAAATATTATGAATTACTAATGTTAAAGTAAGGGTTGACGTGTGTGTGTGTGTGTTAATGGTATTCTCATTAATATAAATATTATCCAAAATTTGATTCTAGTAATACTAGTTTTAATTTTTTTGGTTTAAATTAGACAGCGTTTCTCAAACTCTCAGTATTTGCGAACCAACATTTAATCATAATTATCATTACATAATCATCATACATACAATAACAATGGATTGTATTCAGTAATATTACACTTTGGCTCTATAGGTATTATACGACTTTAACCTCTTAAGTGCCACCAGCGTTTATAAATGTCTTACTCAGCCAAAGTGTTATTTACTCCGGAAGTATATATACATCTTTCCAAAGAATCCTGTGTACTGCTATCCATAAAATTACTCAGCTTTAGAATGCAACAAAAGGAGCTTGACAGTGTTTATGAAGTATTTACTTATTTCAAGGATTTGACAATTTCTTTCTTTTCTGCCCCTCCTAATACATGATATGCCTTCGCCTACCTACGTGGAAAACTGAGTTATTGGGGAGCGAATAGCGTAACTATTCATCGGTAGTTAAGGAAATTAATTATAAATCATATACACACACATTATCAAGATAAGTGTAATTTTTTCATATAATTTAATATATGGGAAGACCTTTTGGTGTCAATGGTAATTATTAAACTCGTTCTTAATTCAGTATATTTAAATTAATTATAAAATGCATTGTGCAGTACTGATTAGTGTAAATGTTTATTTTATTTCAGAATATATTTGGTTTGTTTGGTTGGCTAACAGTAAATTAATAGCTTTTTTAAATAAATTTTGGTCTCGACTTTTCATTGTGTTCGCGCTCCGTCGTAGAGTTATAACGACACCTTAGGGGGTAGGGCGTGCTCCACAGTTTTGAGAAATGCTGTGTGTTTGACAAAAACACTCCTGATAACTCAAATTGTAACTCCAGGAAAAGGTCTGAATTGGCAAATGTATGCTAATATTTAATATGATGTTTACATCTGTTGATGTGATATCTAGTTATGGTTATATAAAATCCAGAAGCTAACTTATATGCCATTAGTGATAGATTGCATCATTGGAAGTATTGAAGGAACCCTGGAGATGACAACACTACTTGAATACCGACAGTTATTATCTGTGAAAAGAGATCGTGACTTTGAGCTGTATTGCCTCAATTTGTCTTTAATTGCAAATAATTAGGGACGCAGTATGCCTACTATTCAGTGTATTCAGCAAGAAGAATGGAACAGCATTTGAGATCACGACTGTGAACAGTGGAATGACCATACAGATGCACAAAGTTTGCACTGAGAGGAACATTAATCGAAATTCATTTCTCAAAATGTGTAACGTTCAAACAACCTAAAATCATTAAAGAGTGCATCTGTCAACAGTCAAACCATCCATAATGGGTCTCTTGCGGGGTAATTGCACACGGCGTTTAGCAATTGAAGTTCTTTTAAGCACACAGCAGAAGGCTGTACCACGGGCTTGTTCCAACTAGGGATTGCAATATCGGACCAAAAGTTCAATACCGGTATTCGGTATTTTTTAGATCTTAATACCGGGATACCGGTTTTGATACCGGTATTAGAAATTTTAGAAAAATCAAGAAAACGCTGGTGTTTCTTTGTATTATATTTGCCAGTCTTATTAGAGAGTGTAAATATCTCAAAAAATAATTTGTAACTTATAAATTATAACAGTACATAAAGAACACACACAAAAGTAAAAGGAACATCTTATTTATTTAAATCACAAAAAAGTCTAAATATCGCTATTCAGTCTGTGATACTAGTACAAATTTTTGAAATGTGATCTTAAAAAAACAATGCATCAATTGCACTGTCATTAAGCCTAGAACGTAATTTTGTGCAATATATATAATTTCTTCCGAATTATCTTTTTATCAAAATAATCTAAAATCCTTGATGGCTTGGGCTTAGAAAGTGTGCTAAAATTTGTATCTTCATCGCAATTATATTCTTTAATCTTTAACAATTTTGTATCATTTTCGCTTTTAAATGTGTATGGAGTCCCCTTTTGTACTTCCCCCATTCATTTTAATAACACTAGATCATTTTTTTACATTGTGTCACTATATTGGTTTCATCATAGCTCGTAGTTAATGACTTCTTCCCCATTCCATAATACACAGAGAACACATTCTTGGTATGAATATTCTTTCTTGTGATGGTGGGTCTGATTCAAACCCATGCTTTTTACGTTTAGGATTGTCGTACAAAATACACTTTAGACAAAGCATAAGACTGTACCACGGACTGTTATCAGTGCTATCGCCATTAGGCTAACTAAAATCATCGCTGCTGATTTAAGAGAATTCCCGACTTTATTTAGGAAGAATGACTGTGCCGTGGTTGGATGGAGTGGTTTATCGAGGAAAACCGTTCGTCAGCGCATATTGTCGAACGTGACACCAGTCCCACACAGGGTTTTATAATTTGAGGGGGCATCATATTAGGGCAGTTTGGACATGTCTTGAGCATTTTAATGGCAGTTTAACATGATACCGTTAACAAGTTGTTTGGTCATTTTCGACAGACAACATTATTCAAACACAGGACGGTATTTAATCTAAGGATGCACGATCAATTTTCAATAGCTTGTAAGGAATTGATATTTTTCCCATTCAAGCTAATACTTTTGTCGTTTCATGTGTTATGAATTACAATACTTTGCACTCAAGTAAAAAATAGAAGCGTATATAAATAAATATGAAGTAATTGTTTTGAAAAATTGAACATAATTATGGGCTAAATATTATAGTACTGGAAAATTTAAATGTATAATACCGAGTGAATATAAAATATTTTTTTTTTTGAAATCTTGATAAAAAAATCTATTTAGGCAAAAATTACAGTAATTTATTAAACCTCAGTCTACAATTGTCACTTTGGTCCCCAGTTTAAAAAGAAAAGCATTTCAAATAGTAGACATTCAGCTGTAAGTATCATCTCCAATGATGAATGGAGATTAACAATGTCCGACTGCTATTTGGCAAGTTTCTCTGTAGAAGCATTTATATTCGTTTCACACTAACCGTTCTTCCACTAGATTTTTTTAATCACAATCTACAGTAAAAGCTATAATAATTTTTTTTTTCATTCTGCTGGTTGACTGACAGCCTATTAATTCCAAGTCCAATTCGACAGAGAAAATGAAATTTTAAAGATTATTTCCCGGGAAAAATACTCTGGTTAAATAAATCAAGGGTGGAATTCGTAGCTGAAATGATATTTGGTACAAAACGATTTTCGATTTACTCATTTTTAACCGAAAAGGGTTTTCCTCTGTATATTTCTTTACCTTCAAAATGTTATTGTTAAAATCATTCAGCATGTATAGTAATCTTATTCTACTTAATATATATTTATTTTCTACTTAATTTCCCAAAAAAGGATTAAAGAAAATGATGACAAAATTTAATTAATTTCATGTACTGACAAAAATTTCTTTATTTATTGGTATAATGTGATTGAATTTAATTTTGCTAATATAGACCTACATGAAAAGTTTATGCTTAAATATACTTTAACCCAGGAGAAGTCGAACAATCGATACTAACGATAGTGGTTGCGGTGGGGGTTGACGCAGTTAATCCAATACTTTTATAATATATTTTTATTGTACACGATATAAATCGTAATTCCAGTGAACATTTTAACTAAGAGAAAGCATACTTACATGTTTCTAATAACTTTTCTTCTTTGAGAATTCGAGAAAAAATATAATCGAACTGAACTAAAATGTTAGAAATGTGCGTGACTTTAATGAAGGACACAAATTACAAGCACTTTTCCTGACGTTACAGGAATGATATTTGTAAGTTAAACTGCCATATATATTTTGTTCATGTTATTGAAATTGTATTGTCCTTTGATGTGTTCGACAAATAGCATGTTTAACTTTTTCTTGCTTATGTCCTTTTGACAGAGCGCAGTTTGACACTTGTTTGACTTATCCAACAAAATATCAAATATTAGCTTATTTAAATACTGTGATGATATGAGGTTGACAATTTTTGTGGCCAAGGCCTTTTAATTATCAAGAGACGTTAAAGCATTCTTAGCATACAAGGTATTTTTCAGAAAAATTCTTTGGCATTAAAGATGTGAATGTCCTACGCCTGTTTGAAATAAATTAGCGAAACTTACCCCCCCCCTTATATTTGGAGCACCATCAATTAGTTGTTACTGAAACCATTTTTTTTTCAAATCAGTTTCTTTCTCAGCAATCGAATTTTTTACACAGCCGAGCTAAAAAAACATCTGTTCCCTTCGTAGTTCTTAGAAAAGATGTTATCGCAATTAATTCGTCCTTAATGACATTTCCTACAGAATATCAAGCAAAAACTGCAAAACGGGCAGATTTAGTGACTTCCGTACTTTCGTCAAAACATAGCGATTTAAAAGGAGATGAGTTTTTGTTGTTGTTGTTGGTATATTGCATTCTCATTGTATTGGTATATTGCATTGGCTTAACTTATTAAAAACATTACTATCACACGTTTCCCCTTGAAGCTACTCAATATTTATATGCTAGAAAAAATCTCGAATGAAAATTTTGAGCAGGATAAAAATTAAAAAAACAAGTTTTACCTTTAGCTATGATAGCTGAAATATTTTAAATTCTAAATTACATAAAAATCATTTGGAATACCTTAATTATATAATTGATACTCATAC
The DNA here is from genome assembly GCA_019973955.1 of Trichonephila inaurata madagascariensis. Taxonomy (NCBI): domain Eukaryota; kingdom Metazoa; phylum Arthropoda; class Arachnida; order Araneae; family Nephilidae; genus Trichonephila; species Trichonephila inaurata. Next base: position 63,795 of record BMAV01027489.1, on the reverse strand, counting down.
TAATCTATTTATATATAAATGAATGTGTGTCTGTCTGTACTCGATAGATTCAAAAACCATACATGCAATTGCCATGAAAGTTAAAGGGAATTATTAGGTTTTGAAGAAGGTTTTGGAATATTTTTTTTAAAAATCAGAGTTGGGGTTCAAGGTGCTACCGAACAAATATCCCAAAAATATCAAAATAACATTTAATCTATATATGTAAAGGAGAAAAGCGACCCACTCACTGACTAATCACGATATCTCTGGAACTATTGAACCCACTGACTTGAAATTTGGTATGAAGGTTCCTTTAATGGAGTAGACATCAGCTAAGAACGGATTTCGCAAAGATCGAATCCCAAGGGGCGCTATAGATAATTATTTCCATTATTAAACTATTAGATGTACAGTCTTGACACTTGGTACACAAATTTCTTTTTCATAGAGTAGAGATCCCCTACAAAATGATTTTTACGAAAATCGACCCCCAAGGGGCGTTGTGGAGAATTAAGAGGCGTTACAGGCAATTAACTCCTTTTTAAACTATTAGACGTAAAATTTTGAAATTTGGTAAGCGGATTCCTTTCATAGAGTAGAGATCCACTACAAAATGTGTGAGTTCTGTGAAAATTAAATCCCAAGGGATACTGCGGGGGCTTAAGGGGCGTTACAGATAATTATTTCCCTTTTACAGTCTTGAAATTTGTTTCGCAGATACCTTTCATGGAGTAGAAATCCGCTACAAAATGGCTTTTTTGAGAAAATTGTTATCCAAGTGGCGTTGCGGGGCCAAAGGGACTTTCTACATAATTATTTCAATTTTTGAACTATTGGAGGCACAGTATTGAAATTTAGTAAGCGGATTCCCATTTCATAGAATAGATATCCGCTAGAAAATGAGTTCTGAGAAAATTGAATCCCCAGTGGCGTTGCGGAGCCTTAAGGGGCGTTATAAATAATCATTTCCGTTTTTAAATTACTTGAAGGACAGTCTTGAAATTTCGTAAATGGATTTCTTTCGTGTAGTATAGTTCCGCTACAAAATGGGTTTTGTGAAAATCCACCCCCAAGTGGCGTTGCGGAGAATTAAGGGTCTTTATATGTAATTATCTCCTTTTTTAAACTAATAGACGTAAAATCTTGAAACTGAGTAAGCAGATTCCATCCATTGAGTGGTGATCCGCTATAAGATGGGTTTTGTGAAAATCGCTTCCTAAGTGGAGCTGCGGGGGCTTAAGGGAACCGGGACGTTCTCGATGACATAAAATGAGCAAAATTTGGCTTTTCGAAAGAACATTATTTTCAAAAACAGAAAGACTCCATAAATAAAAAATTTGTGTCATACAATCTATATATTTTTCTTAATATACTACAACATAAAATTATTAAATATATAAAATATTTTAAGAAATATAAGGATTCGAAAAAGTACACACCAAAAAAAGTTTTCGGATACATGGTGCTCTTTAGGTACATGTATCTTTCTTTTTATAACATATAACACCACAAAACATGCTGTTTTAGTTATAAAATTGTACCTTTATTTAAATGTAATAGTTCTTTTTATATTTCCTTGCACAGAATTTTTTTTAAAAAATTTTGAATTTTGACTTTTTGAAATTTTGATAAAAATGGCATTTTTTTTTAGAAATTGAGCAATAAAAGTAAAAATATTAACATTTCAGAAATAAAATTAGTAGCATTAAATACATTATCATGACACAAAAGCTCATACCAAGTTTCATTAAAATATAACAAATAGTTTTTCTACACATGTACCTAAAAACTGAAAAAACACATTTTGAGAAAATTGAAAAGAAACTAAATAAAATGATGCACTTACCTAAGATTTGTATTTTAAAAATTCCCAGCACTGTACTCATCTTGAATTGAATGTTCTAAAGCATCCTGCTTCCTTTTAATTTGCCTTTTTATTGTTTTGGCTTCTTTGGTAGCTTTTAGAACAGCCATCTCAGCTTCACAAATTCTGACTTAGTCAATTTTGCCAAGGCCTTCACAAGTGTTGATGCCTAGATTGATTTTTAATGCTTTTAATACTTCTGTCCTTGCGTATGCACCTTCATTGAAGCATATAACTGCATCTATAACACCCATTTGCAAAGAGTTCTTTTGCTCACTAATGTGTTTTTCGGCACACGATTCCACACACAGTTATTAAACCTTTCGTTGGGGTTCTTAGTTTGGCCATGCAAGCATTTTAATAACAGTTCTTTTGCAGTTGTCTCTAAAAATTTTTTTAATTTTAAAAAGAACTGCTTATGGGAGGGAATGTTTGTGGGTGTATTTTTCACCTGTTGCAATGCTTTTATTGTACCCGCACCAACTTTCTTCTCCTATAGGGCACAAAGCATGTTGCGGATTTTATCTGTCGACAGTTTATGGAAATATATTGCCCAGATGGATTTGGACATATCTGCGACTGATTTTCCAACATTTCTTCTTATGGCTAGGCCATAATATTTTTGTAGCGGAAGAATTTCTGCATCTGTCAGCCTTCCTCGTCCAGATATTGGTTTGTTCTCTGACAGCTTGGTGGATTTTAAATTGTTCTTTAGGGCTCTCAGTCTTGCTCCCATCCTTTTTTGGACGTGGCCGATGCACTCTAGTTTTTCAACAGGAAATTCATCACCGTATATGTTTGATTCTTGAACTTTTAGGAATCCCTTCGAATCTCCATCTCCAAGGTACTGAACATACCGAACATTGTAATTTGGTAAGGAGCGACTGAAAATCCGCAATGCTCCTTCACTCTCCATTCCCGCACTAAATTTACCTGGCAATTATCACAGGTTTTGTTCGTATTTTTGCATTCAAAGCAATATTTTGATAGGCACTCAAAATCAATAACTTTTCCCTTATCGAGAGAAGTTGCAGTGACAACACCATTCTTCGAAGAGTGTCCTCTTTTCTGCCAGGTCCCATCAAGAGCAATTGCTATGTTCTTACTGTGTTCATTTTCAATGACAGCTTCATTAACGCTGTTAACCATTGAACGAGATGAAACAGTTTCCAACGCTTTAAAAATTGGCGTATACAGTCTTTCAAATTTAACTGGAGGAGGAGGTAAGTTCATCAGTGCACAAAATATCTGAGCTGCACTTTTGCCAATTCCAATGCACCTCATGCAATAAACAAACCTCAAATTTACTTCATATCCATCTGACACGGTATTTGAAGTCATTGAAGAATGACCAGAACCACAATACTTGCAAGTTGCTGACACACTGGTAGCAAGGCCTTTGCGACTACTTTTATTTTCAGCAACATCAAAGCAGAAAGATCTATCACAATATCTGCATTTTGCAATATTGTTGAAAATATCATTGTGCATATTTGAGTCAACAATAACATACCTGCTTTGAGTTTCAACTGAAAAATTATCTTCATAGTCCTTAAAAGATACTTCACTCTTCTCAATTTTCTTTTTAGATGCACTGACATCAACTCGTTCACTCTAAGCATTTACTGAAGTGTTTTTACGAATTAAACGACGTTTGACTTGCCCAAACTTTTTTGTTCGAGGCATTTCAAATGTTAAAAATTCTCGCAAATTGCAAACAAATTGAATGTAAACAAAAAAAAAGTAAATTAGCAGTCAAAATACGAAATTCGTAACTCACGTGTTTGTAACTCAAGCACGAGAAAGCAAAACGCTTAAAATTCCCACACACAGCTTGGGTATAAACAAGATTGAGTTGAGTAGTTATAATCCTTCTCAAACCACAAGAATAAAATAAATAAAGCAGATTAAATGATATAAAACAGCAATTTGCATAAAACATGCTTCGGTCAGCTGTAAAATGGGCGTGGCAGTTGACGTGCGATAACGTAAACAACAGGCGTGACAGCTGTTGCTTACATTTTAAAACCGCAATTACTCGAATATTAAGCTTTAAACCTATACATGTTATACATTTTTGGAATCAGCATTAAATCTACTTTTTTTTAAGATGAAAATTGAAAAATCGATTTTTTGAAGGGTTAGAACGTCTCTGTTCTCTTAAAGGGCGTTATGGATAATTATTTCCATTTTTAAACTTTTAGACGTACAATCTTGAAATTTGACAAGCAGGTTCCTTTCAAGGAGTAGAGATCCTTTACAAAATAGGTTTGGGGAAAATTGACCTTCAAGGGGCACTGAGGAGGATTAAGGGACGTAATAGATAAATATTTACAATTTTCAACTATTAGACCCATCTGCTTGAAAATTAGGAGGCATATTCCTTTCATAGAACAGAGTTCATCTAACAAAGAGTTTTGCGATAACCGACCCCTCCCCCCCTCAAAGGAGGGTAGTTGCGAGGGATTAAGGCGAGTTATGGAAAAATTCCTGTTTTTGAATTTAACCCATTTACTTGAAATTGTTGAGCACGTTTCTTTAGTTGAATAGAGTTCCACTAAGAATGGATTTTACGGAAATCAACCCCAAGGGGAAGCCGGGGGTAGTTATTGGGGCGTATTGATAGACAAAATTCCCGTTTTCGAACTACTAGGACTGTAATAATAAAATTTGGTTTGCATGTTTCTTTTGTTGAATTGAAATCCGCTAAGAATGCTCTCAAAGGGGTTACAGGGCGTATTGATGATAAAAATTTTGTTTTTGCTCTATTAGATTTAGACTTGAAATTTAGTACGCATGTTTATTTTATGGAGTAGAGATCTACTGAAAGTTGCTTTGGCGGGAATCTACTTGATTATTGGGTTAAGTGAGCGCAAAAAAGAAAAAAAATTTCTACTTCTATTTTAGATATTAATGGACATTAGAAATTATAATTTCTGTCATTTTTATATCAAGAGGCGAAAGTTACAGTTATAAATAAATTTCTCAATCGAATCGAATTCTTAATGCTAGATATGAATAATTTATATATATGTAAACAGTATATTTTTATACAACATCGTGAAATACCCAGTGAAGCGGGTGGGTAAGGGCAAGTTGTATATAATTTTGATCGTATTTATTTATAAAGAAATATATTTTTGTTGTGGATCAATACATGTTTGTCGCACAACAATGACAAATGTAGCTAAACAATATATTTTACTACATAACAATCATACATGGCAACAGATAAAAAGAGAACAATGCAAATGTAATACTTCGTCCCATTTAGAAAGTTATTTATTTGTGACCGAGTGCTTTGCGTTTCGAGTAAATATTTTTAGCTTATTTAAAGTGCTTAATTTTACACCTGTGGTGAAGATTAAACCATGGTTGTTGATTTTCTTTTTGAGACAAGCCTCTGCTTGATCTCTTGTCTGGTGGCAGAGTATTTTCAAGGCCATCCTCTTTATTTTTTGGATATTGTTGCTCATAACTTAATATTGGAACTCATTAAGGATTTGATTTCGTTGTATCTTGCCAATCGAGCAAACATCGAGAAAAGTAATTTGGTTGTAGAACTCAAAGAAAAGAAACACACTGAAAATTCTTTTCCCTTTGTTTATTCTTTGACCGTCCATAAAATTTGCTTGGGTCTCGGCCTAGAAGTACAACTTTCTGACAAACAAACCAGACCCATTTGGATTCCAAAAAAGAAACTTCAAAAGAAGGACAAACCTATTGTCTATTCGGAGACCATTCTTAAGTTTTGTGAGGCTTTAAATATTGAAGCCCAACTTGCGCTTTCGACTGAAAGATAATTTCCAACTCCAACACATAAGGAGAAGGATGAACTGAAATATATTCCTACAGTCCACTCCTTCATGGTGTTCAAGATATGTGAGGCCTTGGGCCTTAAAGTGAAAATGAATACAGAAATTCAATCTGACGAATTCTGAAAACAACAAAAGAAAATACCACCAGAGAAAGTAATTCCCGTCGTACAATCTCTGGATATCTTTAAGTTGTGTCTAGCTCTGGAAATTGATGCTGTATTAGCCTCTCCTCCTCAAGATCTGAATGATTCTATTTAATCAATGGGTACTGAATGATACAAGCAAATACACTTTCTTCTGTAATGAAATCCAACTAAAAATTATAATTGTAGAGATTGTCTTGCAAGAAGTGATTTAGGAGTCATGGTCATGAAACGGAGCTAATTGAGGTCTATATGTTCTTATTGAACAAATTTTTACTTTGATGGCAAAGAGAATTTTTTATTTGAAGAAGAATTTACAAAATGATATTTCATCTGAAGAAATGATTCATTTTTCACAGACTGAAAATTGTGGCAAAAGATGTAAATTTTTCCCATGCTATCAGAACAATTTAAATATTTGAAATAAAACAAGAAAAACTTTTTCAAAGAAGAACGAGGAATTTAACATACGATATGTATTTAGATATTTCATATGAGATGTACCATTCAAAGAAATTCCGTTGTAACAAATTTATGTAAAATATTTTAATGTTTAATTACTCTTACAAATTATTATATATACACCTATTCAAAAAAAAATTCGAAATAAATATCAAAATTTTAAAAGAACGTTTTATGTGTATTAATCTATTTCTTGAACTTAATAATGTTGAATTCTTCTTTGATTAAATAAAAGTTTAAGTCAGCGTTTCTCAAACAGTGGGGCGTGAGCATATGGAAAATAAAAAAAAAAAATTACGAAGTTATTGAAAGGAAGCACAAAACAGAATACATTCTGACATAATAAAAAAACACATTTATACTGATATAATATGCTTATAAATGTATCAGTTATGCACAGTAGCGCACACAGGAATTTTTCAAGGGGAGGGGGGGGGCACGATCAAAAGTCCTCGATTCTTGTATCATACTCCAATACTCCGCCCAAACATTTTATTTTGATTTTGTCGCTTTTCGAAAACAATGAATAATCAAAAATTAATTATTGAATTAATAATTAGAATTAATTAATAAAACTAAGTATTAATAACAAAAACTTAATTAAATTCTATATACTATATACATAGGATTATAATCAATCGGAAAGAAAATCAAGGATTTTTTTGGGGGGGAGGTCTGACCCGAGGATCCCCCACCCTTGTTTGAGCCTCTGGTACAGCATCATGTATTTGATAATTCATTTAACAATACTAAATTAAGCACAAGTTTAATAGTTACTACTGACTCTCAGGACCTTGTCATACACAAAAAATTATGTACAAAATATAGTACTTATCTTGATAATTTTTGTACGTTTTATGAATAATGATTTGTGTGATAAAAGCATTGTAGCTTTATCGCAAAGTACATTATTGTTGCATTCAATATATTGTTATAATATGGTTATTGTACGAAGGGGAGTGCAATGAAATTATGATTGAAAATTGGGTCGCAAGTATTGAATGTTTGAGAAACACTGGTTTAAGTGGATCAGGTACGAAAAAATGTGATACATGAAAGGGCAAATGGACAGCTCATTAGACTTATTTAATCATCTCCGCCATGTACTAAAATTCAAAATTGCCTAACCACACTAAATTGTAAAATTATTTCCTTAAATTCTCAAAACTCTTCTCTATTAGTGTAAAAATATATTAAACATCTTAAATAAAATGTATTTTTTAAAAACAATTACTTCTAAGATAATATAAAATAATTTTTAGAACTTTTAATTGAGTTATATAATATAGATAGCTATCAGAAATATATAATCCTGCAAAAAACAGTCGATGCAAGAAATATCAAATTCAAATTCATATTGTATAAATAAAATATGAGAATCAAATTATTGGAAAATATACACTGCTGGCCACCGTAAATGCAACAGCCTGAAGGAAGCATGCAAATAACATAAAATTTACAACATGCATTAGCGGAGGTGAGATATGCAAATCATTAGAATTTCAGCGCAGACACACATCACGCGCGCATGTGGCACCACCTCAAAGTGCTATTTAAGGTATCCGACTACGTTCGGAACCGTGATTTTGCAAAAGCGTGCAAATGGATAATATTTAAGATATATAGCATAACTTATATTATACAATGTATATAAAATTAGGTTAAGAATAGTATTACAATAAAAAATTATCTAAGTACAATATTTTGACAAAAAATTAACTTAGAATAACCTTTTTTCCAAATGTTCTCCTTTTGTTAAAAATGCTTCTATTGTATTAATATTTTGCCTGTATATAGCTCAGGTCTCTGTACAGAGGCTTAACTAGAATTTTTGAAACGTATAACTTGGAAGTCGGTTTATCCATGTCTTACGAAAACAGAAGGGAGAAATTTGCAGAAAATACGCCGATAATTATTTCAAATGGTTGTAACTCTGAAAATAATGTGAATTTTTCAAAAATCATAGTTGAGCCTCTGAACAGAGGTCTGAGCTATATACAGGCAAAATATTAATAAAATAGACGCATTTTTTACAAAAGGAGAACGTTTGGAAAAAAAGGTTATTCTAAGTTAATTTTTTGCCAAACTATTGTATTTAAATAATTTTTTTGTCATAATGTCCTTAAAGCAATTTTAGACATGTATTCTAATCTAAGTGACATTAAATATCATGAAAATTATACATTTATGCGCTTTTTTAACATCATGGTTCCGAACGTAGTCGGATACCTTAAGGCTTGGAAATTTCGACGATTTCAAATTCGACAATTGTGTTTTTATTGTGGTTTTTTTCAAAAAACGATCAGTTATGTCTCGTAGAAAACAGCGATCAGCTTTTGATCAAGTATCCGAGTTAGACAGAGGAAGGGTAGTGGCCTACCGAGAACGTGGATTATCTTTCAGGGAAATCGGTAGTCGTGTTGGACGAAACCAAACAAGTGTAATGTGGATATGTGACCGTTGGATGCAGGAGGGTACGACGGACCGACGTTCTCGATCGCATCCACCTCAGTGCACCACTTTGCGTGAGAACAGGCAAATTGTGCGCATGGCAGTGACGGATCGCTCAGTCACATCACGAACCATAGCACAGCACATTGAGTCTGTAACGCATCATTCAGTGTCTGCGCGTACCATTCGACGCCGTTTAAAGCAGAGTGGTCTGTCCGCAAGACGTCCAATGTTTGGCTTATCTTGAAGAAGAACCACAGAAGTCTCCGCCGCCAATGGTGCAATGAAAGAAGGATGTGGGCGGCAGAATGGGAGGAAGTTGTCTTTACTGACGAGTCACGCATCTATCTGCAACACCACGATGGTCAGATTCGAGTCTGGAGACACCGTGGAGAGAGGATGCTGAACAGCTGCGTTTTGCAACGCAACACTGGTCCTGCACTGGGTATTATGGTACGGGCCGGTATTGGATATTACTCTCGCTCTCCTCTAGTACGCATCGCCGGTACTTTAAACAGCCAACGCTACATCTCTGAGTTCTTGGAGCCAGTTGTCTTTCCTTACCTTCAGGGCTTGGCCACAGCCGTATTTCAACAGGATACTGCACGACCACACGTGGCACGCATTGTCGAAAGGCTCTTCGTCAATCCCCAGATTGAATTGCTTCGCAGGCCGGCTCGCTTACCGGATATTTCGCCGATAGAAAACATGGGGTCCATGGTTGCTCAATGATTGACCCAGATTACACCCCCAGCTGCCACACCTGACCAACTTTGGCAACGTGTAGAAGCTGCTTGGTCTGCTGTACCCCAAGAACACATCCAAAGTCTCTTTGAATCAATGTCGAGGCGTGTGGCAGCGGTGATATCCAACAATGGCGGCTACTCTGGCTACTGATTCTGGCAGGATCCACACTTCACAGAAGTCTATAAACTTAATCATTTGATACTTGGTCAATATGTTACCTACAAAATAAATTTTGTTGTGCTATCTCTTGTCTTTGTTGGGGTTGCATTTACGGTGGCCAGCAGTGTATTATTTAGTTTGAATTAAACTTTACTCTCTGACATAAATTGTAGATGGGTATGAATTTTACGAATTGCCCATGAAATTAGTTCACGCAACGTTATCAATTCTTTTTTTTTTTCGCAGATTATGCAATCGGTTTTAACTGCATGTTCTTAAAAAATTTAAAAAAATTAATGTGTCTTATAATTATTACAATGTTTATACATGATATATATATATACATATTTATAAAAATATAAACATATAACATCAGAGCACAATTAATCATAATCTATTATTTCTCGCTATCCATTTATTCGTTGTAACGACTGAAGAAAATTATCATGACTCTAAATTAAATAATATACCAAATGCTGAATCGGCTTCCTGTCCTTCAGTTGCAGAAATTTTCATTACAGGAAGAATAGCGCTTCACATTAAACAATATTTCTTATTAACATTGAAAGATTGGAATTTCACAAAACAAATGAATTTTGTATAGAATTCTGTTTGTTTGTAATAAAATTCTACATATCCACACGTTTTATTTGTATATTTCTATTGATGTACTTAGTTTATACAAAAAGGTATAATATTCATGGTATGGGGAGTAGAGTAAAAATATTATGTATACATTACAATGGATTCTACTTGTGATTTTACTAATTTTCTAGGAAATATTCTTTCAAGCGCTTTATATAATTATAAAGCTGCTTTTAGTAATAGAACCGTTATTTATGTTAATGAGAGTTGCTATTTAAAGTCAAGTGAAGAGAGAAATAGAAATGATTATGATTCCTGTCATACAAAGACTACAAAGATAGTTGTTAAAATTACCAAGATTCTAGTGAAAAGGACACGAAGGGACATTTTATGTGGTTTGGGCACTTTTTTCAATATTTATTTTTATTTATGTATTTAAAAATTATTCTTCAGTATTTCGTATATAATGTTTCTATTCAAGAAAATGATACGAGATGAAATTTTGTACGTATTATTCAAACAATTTTAAAAATTTAAAATAATATGCTAAATTTTAAAATACTTTTTAGATTTATTGATTCTTTGACCTGTTTTTTGTAATATAAAGTTGTTGTTGTTGTCGTTGTGTTTTTATCCTGGGATACATATGAAATACAAGTGGAAGAACAGAGACATACAATACAAACAAAAAAATATAGACTTTGATAACAAATGAAGATCCCAGTATAAAACAAGAACGGGTGCGCTGTTTCCATTCTAGACGAAAATTCATTACAGGTGAAAGTCGAACTTATTTTCTTGAAAAATACAGCCACATCATACTCGGGATTTGAACCCGAACCCACTCGGCTACAAGCCATGGGTCATATTCACCCTACTGTATGGACGGCAGTAATATTCCTAAGAGTATGTTATACAACTTTATGGATCAATTTTAAAAAAAACTTCATTAGTTTTGGAGAAAAATAATAAAATGTTGATACGTAACTTAATATTCGTCAAAAAGCCAAAATCTACATTTTTTTTTTGTCGAACAATGCATGCATTATGGTACATTTTAAGATTTTTCTTCCATTGTGTTGCTAAAAAGAGGAATATATTTGTGTGTTATCCTCTGAATTATTTTATCTTTATTATCAAAATCTTCAGAAAGTGAGGTAATGCATGCTAACTAGGCTTACTTAAAACTCTCTGTTCCTCTTGAAAAGTTTTACTATAATTAGCAGTGTCATTTGAAACCGAGTAACTTGCGTTGCTCTTATGGCAACATACTTAATCATAGACATCAACTGTTTATTTCTGTCTTTTATTGAACTTGAAATTAATTAATTTTTCTCCGTTCCGCTTTTTTTATAAAAGGTTTGTGATTTGTTTCAAAATGCTGTTCCGGAAAATCAAACGCACACTGCTTTGTCTCCTTTACTAATCCTGCCATATTTATCGGTCCACCAAGTTTAAAATTCCCTGTTACACTTACTATATTTTCCTTTTTGATTTGACTGAACTAGTCATGTTAAAATAACAGTTAAAATCGTAAATATAAACAAAATTTAAAATGCAGTTATGCCAATGAAATCCAAAATGCTGTGTGTCAACAAACTTGGCATCAGTTGCACTAGTAGTCCACGATTCAACTAAGACAAGATTATAACAAACGAGTGAGCTTCCCACCAACCCGTGACAGATCACTCGCATTTATAGATAATAATTTATATTGAACTTTGATGTTTTGAACAAAAGTGCAAACCATTTTTTCGAGCGTCGCTTGACATTGGTAGCCCTCTCTGTCTAGCAGTTCAAAAATGGAATTATTTTTGTCTCTACACAGCAGTAACTCTTTTCCCCCCATAGAAGTCGATTCCCATATAATTAGTTTTTAGTGAAATCTCTGTTCATCAAAAAAAAAACCCTCATGCATACCATATTTTAAGTTGGTAGGTCTAATTGTTCGAAAACAGGAATATTTATCTATAACGCCTATTAAGCCCCCGCAACTCTCCTTAATGGTCGATTTTCGCAAAATCCGTTCTTAGCGGATCTGTACACCATGAAAGAAACATGCCTATTTAACTTCAAGTTTGTAGGTCTAATATTTTCCGATCTTGATGAGTGAGTGAGTAAATGCGAGTGAGTCACTTTTCTCTTTTATATATATATATATATAAACAAACCATTACTTTCAAAAGGTTTTTGCTCAGTATTATTTACATAAAGGGGGAAGGTTAGGCCAAAAAACATGTTCAACCCCACTTTTATATAATTTAGTTTGTATATTAGCTGTGTACTTAGTCAGAAATGTTTATAATACTGTAGCATCCATTTTATGATTTTTAATCTAGGTTACTCATGTTTCCTTCCTTGTGTGATTTTCCTACTGTCTATGTGTTTTTCGAATGTGATTGATGGATGTTTATCTCTTGTTTGTAGATAATTAGACTATATATATATATATATATATATATATATATATATATATATAGTGAGAGAGGGAAGGAGAAAGATATATATATATATATATAGATAGACAGATTTTTAGTGTTAGGAAATGTTTAAGGCAAGATAAGATTTTAAGCTAAAATTAAAATATTATAATTTTTAAATCCAAACATACGATCTCAATTTAATCACCCCTGCAATGTCATTGTAAACAAACTTAATAATAGCTGACGATTATTCAATAGTGAAATAAGTTAGTTATCAGTTAAAATCTTATGAATCGTTTGAAATGATCAGCATAATTTTTAATCTTATGCTGATCCTTCATTAGCAGTACTGCTATAATTATTTGATATTCTCAATAGAAATAAAAAATAGTTTAAAGTTCTTTTGTAGAGAAAACTAAATTTTATTTATACGCACAAATATATTTTAAGGATAAAATAATTATCAATGTAGTTATTTTGTTGCAGTGGCCATTTTTTATTCGATACACTAATTATATACTTGAATAATGCACTTTAGAATTCAGTGTCAAGTTTTCTGTTTATAATCTGATCTCAGAGGTATGATGTCTAGCTTACAAACACTATTATGTTACTACAAAATTATAACATATACAAATGATATATATATATATTGATCAACAAATTAATAGTTGTTATTAAATACATTAGTTATATTTTAGACTAGTGATCATGGTTTATTTTGAAGTACTATTTCAATGAGTATTTAATCTGTAAAATCAGTGATACAAAGTTTACTGAAGGTCTTGACAATATTTCAAAGATAGAATTTCCTGTAAGAAAACTTACTTAGGAATATAGAATAAGGCATGATATTTATCATCATTGCAATGTTCATTTTCCAAGTTAAGAAGACGAATTATGGCAAGAATAACATGATGATTGGGATGAAAGAGCGTACTGAAGTCCACTAAGCCAATATACTTACAAACCACATTAAATGCGTCAATTTTCAAATTTAGAAAATTACCTATTAATTTGTAGCGTAGTTTAAAAATAAATGATTTTATGTTATCTTTGAGCTACCAAGTTTATCCCAATAAAGCATTAATATTAAATAAATATAAGTTAATATCTCTGTAAAATGTTTTACCATATAATACTATTTACTGTATTCAATAAGCATTTAACTAATTATACATCATGACATTTTGGCTGAGTTTTAGAAAGCTAGGTTAAAAGTAAAATTTATAATTTGCACAGTTTAATACATATAATTCATTTGCGATTTTTGTCAAACCTATTTTCTGCAAACTGGATTTATAATTAAGATAGCTTTACTGAAAGTTCAAGAGAGTTAATTTCAATATGCAAATCATATTATATATCTCGTAAATTTTTCTTCGATAGTATATTGTTTTGAACTGACACTCAGTATGATACTTATTAACTTGATTTACATAATGACTCTGATCAAGTAAAAATGAATGCAAATATATCCTCATTGCACTTGAATAATTAAGAAGTAATATACTTTAATTTTCCTAATTTGTTTTACGTTTGATAAATATTACTTTTGAAATTGCAGTATCAAATTACTAACCGAGTACATTAGTACTAACACTTTGATAATAGATTCTGTTAAAACAAATATTCTTCTTCATGAAACATAAATATTTTCTGGTTTCAATTGAATTCATAAATATGAAGTTATGAAATATACTTTAATACAACATGTCGAAAATTTTATTGTTTTATTGTATTTGTGTGTTGTGTTTTATTGTGTTTATTGACAAATCTTCAATAAGGTGTAAATATACAAAATAAATCTACTGAAGTGTAACAAATGTTACTTCAAAAGAGAGTAGAAATTAAACGTTAGAGCACATACATAGTATTTGTTTTTATCCTAACAATCTAAAATGGAAATAGAAATAAATATTATTCGTTAAAATTTCAAGATTATTTTAAAGTTTCTAAGGGATCCAACTCTTTCCACTTTCTTATGTTCTTTGAATATGAATATTGAATATTTAACATGAACAAATAGCAGTGATTTTCCAAGTAATAGATTTACCATTTATATCATTTCTCGAATCAAAAGCAGTTTTTGACATTTTTTATTTGAAAAAGAGATTAATTTTCTAAATGTAAGTGAAAAAGTAGTTTGGATATATATTAAAGTATATTATATATTTTGTAAAATTTCTATATTTTTTTTTATTTCTTCTCTTCCTTATTTTTTTTGTGGTTTTTAAACAAAAATAAATTTCCTAAATGCAAACATTGATTTCATTTTTGTCATTATTTTCCAATTTTGAAATGTACTGAGGCTCCTAATTCCAAAAAGAGAAACAAATGTAATGACTTTAACTTACCTTCTTTTCTGTACCTGGGGTTTCCTAGCTATTAGAAGAATACTTAGAGGCTACATATGGAAATAAGTCTGGTGATAGCTGAACTTTAATATATATTTTAGAGTACTTCAAATTTTTCCATCACATCAAGTTTTTGAAAAATTTAAAATTTTCTTGGATTTTGACATATTACCATAGCTTTTTAAACTTTGCATTTCTACCCATGGCTGGCTTTAATTCAGCTTTGGGAGAAACGATACAGGAATACCACTTTGTGACTTTCACGTTACCTTCCTCCCGTCTGGTATCCTCTACAAATAGCGTTGCAAGAATTGACAAAGCAGATCCTTAAATTTACTGGCAACATAGGAACTGTTATGGTCTGGATTAATTCTGAAAAAAGCAAGGCGCAAAATTTTAAACTTTGGTTTTAGAATTTTTCTTTCATGTATTGCACTGATACCCAGTACGCAAATGTGCCGTGAGGCAGCTTCATCGGAGAAACGCACATCGGTTCTGTTTTTCCTGTGCATTTCGCAGAAGCATGGCTGAGTTTGACTTTTTTTATATAGGTGATACCAGTACTCAATTAAATATCACCGCAGGGCATTGAAGATTTCTACAGACAGCTTTGTCGCTGGAATATTTTGTTGCTTTCGGACTTTAAGACAAATCATCTGGTCCTCATAAAGGCTGTGTAAATTGACTCAATGATGTATATTTCTGGCTCAAAAGAAAAAAAAAAGAAGACTGTTGTACGTTTGGGGTATGCAGGCGTAGAAGGAAGCCGAAAAACCGCTTCGAGCGGTTGTCCAAAATTGCTCACATTATCCGTGGGTATAACCTCAAAAATCAAAACCTAATATCTTATTCTGATACTATTCCCATCGTAATTCAAATTTATCATTCGGACCTAATTGTAACAACAGTGATTTTACCGCCAATTGAGCTTCAGAGTCCTCAGACTCGAATCATCGACATATTTAAGGTTCTGATACCGAATATAAGTCCACTAAAACAGTTCTATAAGCTGTACTCAAGAGGGCTCAAGATCTAGCCTACAGATCGCGATTTTTCAGCTAAGCTCAAGTGTCAGGTGAAAAAATAACGCTATTTGATTACAGGAACCTCTTTTGTTGCATTTTGGCAATCAGAGCCAAAGTTCGTTTAGCGTGCACTGACGGCAGATCCGGGCTCCTGGTTTCTGATATGGCGCAGATGTTCGGAATGATAGAAATTTAACATTACCTACGATAAAGATGGATCAAGGATGTTTATATTTTCATCAAAAAGAAGCCTTCAAGCTGTCCTTCTTCATCACGGAAGCCAGTATATATATGTAACATTTGAACATTCTGTGCATTAAAAAAACAAAATAAAACTCTGGCTCTTGTCCTCAACAAAATAAAATATACCAAATCATTGCAGCGGGCTGAAAGCTATCCTCCAGGTAGCGCTGTGATTCAGCAGAATTTGCGGCTTTACAAGTTTCCTTATTTAAATTTGTGAATGGGACATCCATGATAAGGCTCAACAATGGATTAGTAGGTAATAAAAGAACCAGCTTGACACTTTCAGAGGCATTAAGAATGGGTTTGAGACTTAAGCCGAACGGTGACGGAACAAAGTATTGTTACATCCTCTTCCTATATTGTTAGGTGTAATGAAGCAGAGTTTGTGAAAGCTATTATTCAAAAGATGAGCTGGTTGCTCAAATACCACTATTGAAAAAATTTTACCATAAGTTTATTGAAGTCAAGTTGGAAGGAACAGCTTTTGTTCGCCCAGATATCTGCCGACTATGAAGGATGGCAATTTGAGAATGGCAGCAAAGGAAAAGGTGGCTGGGTTTACTTTCAAATATAATACTTTAATCAGAAGGTTTGGCCAGCAATTTAGGACTCTGACTATACGGCTTCAGTATGTGAATTATGGGAGAAATGCTTTTCAGAAAAGTTAAGTTGTATATACTGTTGAAACCATTTCCTTCCTCACTACGGACTTTCCTTTAATTTAGGTGTTAGTCGGCAAGGAAATGTTCAACCTAGATATCATAGATATGGGGCACTGTATCAGAAAGATGGGTAAAGAAACACGCTTCAGTCTGTTCTGCCCAGGATGAATTTCACACCAAATGGGCTGATTGAAAAAGTAAGAAGAATGTCAAAAAGAAGTTTCAAAGAAACAACAGAATGTACCCAAGTAGAAATATTTGTTTTGATACCTTTGGCCATATTTTCTGGACTTGATTAATCACGTGATACTTTTTGTATTTCATAATAAAAGCATTCGACAATATACTTTGGTGATTTTCTTTTCGACCACTATAGGTAATTAATTCTTAATTGGCAACTCATAATTTCTTGTTTTCATGATATGGTAACCTGAAGATTCTAGAAACAATTGGTTTCATTTTCCAATTGACTTGAGAAGGTGGAGCTATTTGTCGGAAACTAATGATTTTACCTGGTAGGATAAAAACTACTATTCAAATTTTCAAAAGCTGAAATTGCTTGCGAGATTTAATTCTGTACTTAAAAATAGTTATGAATAAAAAATATCGATATTAGTTACACAAAAATTCTGACGTGGTGGAAAAAATAGAGTGGTACTTTAAAATCGGCTTTTGCTGGAAACCTCTTTACTTACTTCTGCTTAAATTTTCTCTCTCTCTATATATATATATACATCGAATCGTATTTCATTAGCAACATCGTATTTTTTTTTCAAATTATATTTAGCTTAGTAAGAGAATGCTAAATTTAATACAGCTGACTGTTTGATATTTTAAATGATGTTTACCATTCCTGTAAAAGCAGTTCTACTGTTTTTCGTTTTGCATACCTATCTCGGCTCCACAACAGAATTTCTAATTGAACCAACGAGCACTGGACCTCTGCAAAATCACCTACTAAATTTGACCGCTTTGTTCATCATCTGAACAATTCATGTTGATTTTGCCCATTGTATTTGCTGTTTGCATTCCTTGTGATTATTCAGTTAGTTATTTATTTCATTAGTGTATGGATTTATCTTCAGAACCATAGCATTTTCTAAATTAAAATGGTACGCAGTTACCTATTAACAGCAAGACTATTATCTATCTCTCCTCGCAAAGTAACACTTTATATTAACCTTCGCCGTTATTTAGGAATGAATTTTGGTATTGCGGAATTCAAAGTTATCCACTTACTCTAGATGGGACTCTGCTGCTGAATTATGTAATGAAGGGTGAGTCGTCCATTTAATTTTCACATTTAGGTGATGACGCAAATGCCGCTTTACTAACTTTGTTATCGATGAGTGCTTATGAGCATGCATTTGACGTTTTTCGTGAAATGGAGGAATTAATTGAGATTTAATAGCAATAAAGTAGTTAATCTATCAAAAGGTTTTGGCTTCTCTAAAAGAAATAGCAGATTTAGCCATTCTAAATGAAATTAACACCAACCAACTATAAATGTGGAATCAGTTGAACTTTTTATGTAAATATTCTCATTGTATTTTTTTTCGTTTTAAATCGGAACATTTACGTCATTGTTGATTCCGTAACAAATTGTGTGTTATTTGTCAACTGAGATTCATGATACACGTTTCTATGTTCAAAGCACTAAAGTTTAGCCCGCGATCACTCGCGCGGGGTGTTCTATTTTACCCAGCAACAAAATCCTCCTAGGATTCTAAAAGAATGCGCGAACCAATTTTTCTGGCAGCACGCATTTAGGTCATTGAAACTTTCAAAACCTGATGCCAAGCCCTCTTCTCGAACAGTTGGAATGTAATGAAGCCTTTAAAGGGTTTATCTGGGGCTGAGAACTCACTTACGAGGTTGAGGGTATGTACTCGGTCTGCTCTGAATGTTTGGTAAATGATTAAAATATTTTCTACTTTCTATATCGACTATCTCATTAAGTATAAAGTATATTTATTGCTATAGTATATACATTTTACATACTGGTTTTATGAAAAAATACTAAGTATTATGTGTTTTTTAAATGAAATTTGTATAGTTTGGTTTAAATTAATGTTAGTCTCATTTGTATGCAATAAATTTAATAATTTTATTTGTATAATGCAACATCTTGTACTTTTATAAATATATATAATGGAAAGCTTAATTTTATTTTTCATAATTAAATACACATTGTTAAGTTTGGAGTTGTTCTCTACACCCCGCAGTAACGGTAACAAAAACAGGCGCAGAGTGACCGCGGGTTAAAAGTAAACTTAACTAACTAATTAAAATTGTAAAAATAATCGATAGGATTCACAAACAACTTGCAATATCTTATACTACATCTTTATGGAAAAATTAATTATTAACTCTCACCCGACTTTCCGTATTTTTTCGAACATTTAACATTCTTTACAAGAAAAATATTTTTTTATCTTACTCGAGACTAAGCAGGACCACAATAGTCCTTGATGCGGCCAGCATAATACGGTTTCGCCAATTTTTTATTAAAAAGTTACAACGATTTTAGCTGTATAAACTGATGTTACGTTACCGAATCTAGGGCTTAAAGACCAAATATGGTGCTCCACTCGCCAATTCTTCTTTTGCCTAAAACAAAAAGAACAAAGGGAGCTCATTCAATTGAATTGATACAAGTGTTTCATGAGAAAGTCATGCTTAGTTTTAATTCTAAAGTAAACTACACAGCCAGGTTCAGTCAGTTCACACGGTTTAGAACTTACTAATAAGGAACTTTAAATCTCTTTCCTCATACTTTTTCGATTCTCTCAAAAAAGAGCCGTAAATCTAGCATTGATGATTCTTTTAGCATTGTTAAATCAACCAGGAATAACACAGGTTAGAATTAATCTAGATCGGTGTGTTATTAAACTCTGGTACACATTATTTCATAGCCAACTTTTGCAATCCCATAAAGGGTCTCAAGGCTGTTATATTTCTCTAGAGTTCTGAAAATATAAACAATTTTCGAACAGGTATAATCCTTTTAAACTGAAATTAAAATTATTTGGAATCATACTACGCTGTTTATTTAAAGATAGACTAGAAAAGTATAAAAATCTTTAAAACAATAACCATTTTAAAATACACACTAGCATATGAAAATTGTATAATAATTATTAAAATTATTTCTTACATTGCGCACACTATTTTCTAAAACAGTAGCCTCTAGTGTATAAGGTATAAAATTAAAGTAAAATAATACTCATAAGCCCTACTTACCCTATATCTTTTTGCATTTCAAAATATTAGTAAAATATTACTATTTTTTAATGTTTTGTAAAATGTATTTTATTTAACTAAAATACTTAAATTAGTATTATTCTATTTATATAAAAGAAATAAGCAACAGTGTGATAGAATACATTTGCTTTGCCAGAATCGACTTATAGCTAGTAATTAAAGCTACTATTTGCAGAAAATAGCATACGCGACGTAAAACTTAATAAATATTTCTTACAGAAAAGTTTCTTATTTTCATACATGCTTGTAATTTACAAAATTATGATTATACCCAAACATTTTATACTTTTCACCAATCCCCATTCCTTTATAAATAAAGTGTAAAATCCCGAATATTAATTTAAATTTAAAAATATACTATTTGAAAAGAAATTGTTTTACTAAGATCTAAATATAGCTTTATCCTGAACCTAAACCACTTCACGGCCTCTGTCCCATCTCTCAAAGAATTATTCAGAAGTTGACAACATTAATACAAGTTTGAATCGGGCGAAAGAATTTGCTTCAATAATAGTCTGTGAATCGGCATATTTCACAATGTTCTAAACACCTGTTTCAGTGATTTCGAATGAAACACGAAGAAACATAATAGTTTCATAATAATAATAAAAAAGAACCGCGCGCGGCCGAAAACTGCTGGTGGTACTGAAATACGCGAGATGGTCTTTATAAGATTTTAGAAAGAAAAAATTACACTACAAAATTTTCTCATGAGTAATGGCTAATGTTACAAGCCATCCAATGAAAAATGGCATGTACCCATGGATTTTTACTAACGGACTAAAAATATATTTTTCACATTTTCATGCATTGTCATCCACTTCTGAGCTATGGTCCAAATTCCAAGTCTCTAGATCAAGGGTACTCAACTTTTCTTCTCCTGGGCCACAAACATTTGTTAGCAATTTCACGGGGGCCACGTCATGAGGATAAAGAAGGGGGAGGGGGGTTATAATGTGGAAAATTGATCAAAACATTTTAACTGTTAGTTTGCTTTTTTAATTGCAGTTGCTTATATATTTTTATTTTTGTCATTAACACTGAATTAGAAGCATTTAAGAAACATTCCTTCACAATTTCTGCATCAGTAAACGGTATCATATGATTATCAATAATGTAACTAACTTCATAAGATGTCTTTGTTACCGCTGTGACATTACTACTGACAAAGCACTTTGTTGCTGTTGCAGAGATTATTCAAGAAGGCCTATTTATTACCTCTTGAAAGAGATCTTCGAGGAAAAGTGTCATTGAATGATCCCCGTTTGTTGGTATTTTCCAAATACAGCACTTTTGTGACAAATCAAACAATTACTGGTCCATATTTGTTTTTCACCATAAAATAGTGAACTTTGCAATCTTCTTGAAATGATATATTTTCTTCGAATATTTTTCGCTTGCAAAATATGAAAGATAGTGAAAAATTAGTTCCATCTATAAAACTGTCACTACTCCATGGTTTTCTGTTATCACTAGCCGTAATCGTAACAAATAGAAAAAAGAATATCAATTCGCAATCGTACGGCATCGACAACAAAAACAAAATTGATATATTTGATTTCTTGAAACCAAATTTTTAATATATTGTTCTCAAATAAAATTATTTTTCAGAGCAATGGGCATTGAACGGTCCACTTAAAAAGGCTCGGTGGGCCACAGGTTGAGTATCGCTGCTCTAGATCATCGAAAAGTAAGTTTAAAATCAATTACAAAATTACACCAGGACAGACACACAAAAAGCGAGTTAATACAACATGGTAAAATAAGAGATGGACTTAACAATTTATTTATATATATATATATATAATAAGGAACCAACTAGAAACATTATATTGTACATAGAAATATGCATCAATTACTTAAGAAGAAAGAATTTATTGAAAATTCTAAATATCTGCAGAATCACAGGGATAAAAGCACAGCAATCTCCAATGCTCATAATCAATCTAAGTGAAATGTTGTTTTAAACAAACGTGAATCTATGATTTGAATCACCTTAAACACATACCATGGAAAATCTTTTGAAGAACATTAGACATTCTGATTTAAATCTAACATGTTAAGCCCACAGTGTCACTTTCCATGATTGCACAAATACTGCCATCATTTACCCCCAGATATACAGCTGAATAATGGCTAAATACTTCCCTTATGAAGAATAATGAATGAAAATGCTTAATTAAAATGTATGGAAACGTCAGATGTTACGTTCATTCGCATTTTGTGGTGTTTTCTACCAAAATTCCGGATCTTGGGTCATATGAATAACTAATATAATCGGAAAGCGGCCGTATCGTTAATTTCAGGCTTGGCTTTATCTTTAAGCGAAAATATACGAAAGGTGATCAGTGGGCCAGTAACAGAGAGAATTTCGAGTATCGAAAAGAACTCACAAGGGGAGGGCACAAATAAGGAAATTTATTTGAAAACGAGATTTGATGCAATAGTAGTACTTCTTTAGGGTGTTCAACCCTCAATGTATTGGCGCTGAATTGCCAGTCATTTCGGAGAAAATAGACTTCGAAATTAATGCTTAGCTTTTATACAATTAAATTTTAATTACCTCCAGTGACGCAGTGGCATAGTTGGTAGAAGGCTTGCTTTCTATGTTAGCTGATGAAGTTAAAGTCACACAAGAAACTTTTTTTTAAAAATTTATTTAATTATTTTTAAAATTAAATAAATTTATTTAAAAAGGACTTATTAAATAGTTTACTTAGTTATAAAATAATAAAATCAATAATATAGAAAATACATACTATTTTTATTATATCAATTGCAAAATAATTAACTTAATAATATAATAAGATATTTTATAGATTATTTTATATTATATCTAAAATTTTATTTATAATATATTATATCTTACATTATAAAACTATCTGTAACTAATTTTATATAAAAGTTCATTTAATATTTATTATAATATATTTTATTATAAATATTATTTATTAATATGAAAATATATTTATAATATATAATATAAATATTTATATAATTACAGTTATTCTTTTACTTTATAAAATACAAAATAAATACATGAAGTAATATTTAGTATTTAATAAACCTTTCATAAATAAATTTATTTAATTTTAAGAAATAGTTAAATGAATTGAAAAAAAAGTTGCTCGGGTGACTCGGACCCTATCCACTCGCGTAGACAGCAAGAGTACTACCAACTATGCCACTGCATCGCAGGAGGTAGTTAAAACTTAATTGTATAAAGGTAAGCATGACTTTCAAAGGATCTTTTCTCCGAATTAACCTGTCATTCGTTAGAATTACATTGAGGGTTGAATACCCTACAAGAGTACATGCGAAGCCTTCCCTTTGTCAGACGTTGAAATATTGTTCAAAGGCTCGCTACAAGATATGGCTTATTTTAAATATAAATTTAAATTTATTATTATCTATAAAATAGGCTTAATTGTGATATCTTCATTACAGAGCATGGGCGTCAAATTCGCAGCCCGCAACGAACATTTTTGTGACGCAACCAATATATTAGCCCGCAAAAATATATAATAAAATAAAACAAATACCGTAAAAAATAGGAAAGATAGTAGCAGAGAAGAGATATCAAGTGTCAGGATGTAAAGATTTAGTTTATATCGTGTTCTTCCATATATATTTATTCTAATGTATTATTCGAAATAAATCTGCTTCTCTATGATTATTGATTTTTTTGCGGCCCACCTAAAGATAAACCTTGTTTGTTTGGTCCAAGTTAGCACTTGAGTTTGACACCCTTGTTATAGAGTAAGAAAAATATTGTAACATACTTAACACTAGAAAGACTGAAATTTAGTTTATACCTATATTGCCCAAAAGCAGTCAAAATGACTGCATTCTGAAGGAATGATTAGTGTGTAAAGAAATTTGTTTAAAATTAACTTTTAATATTTTTTCTTATATTATCTACATTCAAATAACAAGAGTTATTAGTAAATATTAAAAATAAAAAAAATATACTTCACTTGAAAAAAAAAATATTCTAAAAATTCTAAGAAATTGTGCAGTATATATGTAATTGTTTTTCTAATTGAAATTAAAAAGCAGGCAAAATAACTTCCTTGGGCAATCTAGTGTTAAGGAATCCTACTTACGAGAACTTTTTTTGTAAAAAATGGAGATATGGGGATTTTTTGGCGGGTTTTAGATTTATTTTTAAGAAAACAGATTAAAATTAAGAAGAGAAAAGTAAATTATTACGACTAAAATGGGAAAAAATGGTTAAAAATTGACAAAAATACATAAACGGGGTCCACTCTGATCAATTATTAAAAGAACGAATAATCTATTTTTCAATTTTGATGTATTAATTTGTTATTTCTTTTTAAAATGACCTTCAGGATAAGAAATATTTTATTTTTTACAAAAAATAGAGCACTTTAAGTTATTATATGAAATTGCTTAAAAAACAGGTAATATATTCACATAAAGAAATGTCAATTTTGTAATAAAACAGCGATTGATAAATCTGAAGTTTAAAACACTTCTATTGCTATACAAAACATACACAAAAAATTTCAGCAAATTATTTTAAAAACTTTTTGAGCAATCGCTGTCTCCGTTCGAGCTTTTCGAAAACAACACATCTCCAGTATAAAGTATTTTAACGTTTGACATCTTATGGAAAGTTATGTGTGGTATCTGATTTTAATAAAACACTTGTAGTTTTTGTTCTAGTGAATTGAAAATAAAAACTTGGTATTTTTATTAAGCTAATAAGATGGCATATAAAATAAAATCCGGTGAATGAGCAGGCCAAGGAAGAAGTTGCATATGTTGGGCTGAACAAAAGTCTCAAACAGTCTTTGCAACATGTGAGCGTGCATTACCTTCTGATAGATAGTTCCAGGGATGCCTCGAAGGAGGGGAATGACTTCGGGCTGTAGCACTTCACGGATGTACCTTTTGCTATTGAAATTACCCTCAATTCGTAGCAAATTGGATCGTCTATAATACGAAATCGCACCCCAAACTATAACTCTGGGTGTTAGTCACTATGTCGTTCAATAACGCACTCTGGAAAGCCACGTTCACCGGCATAGCGTCTAACACGAATGCGGCCATCATGAATATGGCCACAAATTGAAGCATGATTCATCTCAAAAAACAATTGCCATTCAGCTTGCCAGACTCTGTCCTCATGAACCCATCACATACGCAACCGTCGATGGTTTGTCGTGAGGGGGATTCTGTATAAAGGCACCCTTGACACGCTATCTACGGTTCCGCAGACTTAGTCTAATTGACGAAGCTTACATTAGTACCCCTGTAGCAGTAGACCTACGTGCTGCCAACTTCTTGGAGGAAGCTGCACGTTCATTCACAGTCATGCGGAGCAGGTTTCGATCCTCACGCGCTGACGTCATTTTCCGACGTCCACTGCCAGTTTTTCGAGTTGTTCGGTGCTTGTCGGTCCACTGCTTTTAAACTCGCATCACTCTATGAAACTGTTCTGCTACACACGAACTTCTATTGCGCAATAGGAAAATCCTCCTTCTCGAAGGCCGATAATCCACTACCATTCGAATTCCGTAAGTTGTTGGAATTTCTTCTTATTTCGTCGTGGAGGCCTACTTAGGTCTCACTAAACGTTCACCACTAACAAATAATCATTAGCTATTTTCAACGCCCCGTTACAGCCCTCTATTTATACGCTTTCAGCATGAGTTCAGAGCGCACTGCGCACACCACTCTTTGGTTCTAAAATTTTACTATTGTACGTAACATCCTATATATATTACTTAATATCCTATATAATTGATACTTGCTGCTAAGTTCAATTTAATTCTGATGATTTCTTTATGGTGTTGTATTTTTTACAAACAGCAGTGTAAAAATAACAAATTAAAATATGACACCAAGGAATCGATTAGAATAATATCTGATACATAAAATGAAAACAAATTGATCCAGACATCCAGTAAAGAATACGGTTGAAATTTCGAGAAGCAAATATCCGCTTAGTATTGTTTTCGATAATTTACCGCCCCTACATAATACTAGATACACAAAAACAAATGTCATGTATAGATGAAATGTACTAAACTGAAACATTTTTTTACTTTATCGAAGATACATTAATAACAAAGGCCAATGTGTATCTCATTTTCAATACAAAAATAAAGAAATGTACAATTTGTATGTATCCAAAAAACATGTGTTTAAAGCATCTCATTTATTAATATTTGTTTCGTTTATTTTTATTTAATTATTGTGTTTATTATTATTTTTTATTAGTACAGTCGGAACCCGATTTAATGAATTCATCGAGAAGGAGCATTTTTTTTTCGTTTATTCGAGGTTTTTCGTTATATCAGGATCCAAATAAAATACAAAATTTTGTACGTATTTTTCAGAAATTCTATAATAAGCAACTAAACAAAAAATTTCCATAATTATATATGACACACATTTTTTCAACAGCTAAAAATACTATTAGCGAATTATCACCTGTTAATTGGAAATTTCGAAATACTGACAAATAGATGTTTGACAAGCCTTTTGATTCCTTGCTAGAAAGAGTTCTATTTCGACTCTATGCAGAAAAGAAAATATTGCGGTATGTACCTCTTGCTGCATGTGGTATGTTTTCATAATTTCCAAGCAATGTAAGACGTTGGAAAATATAATATTTTTAAAAGAGGTTTCATTATCGATTTCTTCATCGGAATTGCTATTCATTGGCTCCAACAAATCAAAAGTGTCCTCAACTTTTATCGCACAGTTAAGCAATTTGTTATCAAATGTAACACAATACTTAAAACTCTAAAATACTCTTTTCGCGGTGGAATCAGATGAGATAAGAAAGAAATTTTCTATCCTATTGAAAACTCAAACGATACGTAACACTCATGACTCATCTGCACCTGTAAATTCTTATCATAGTCTGCATCCTTTTCCGTCGAAATTTACTGCTTGAAAGAAGTCTTTTTCTGTTCCAGACAAAAAGGATATATTATTTGAAGATAAATATAATCTGCCCTATGATACAAACTAATAAAAACATTTTTTTAGTGGTCAAAATAATTCATCGATTTGGGTTTATTATTCGTTAAATAAGGTTATTTGCCTTCATTTTAAATGGGGAAGAAAAAATACATTAAATTGTGAAATTCCTTATATAAAGGTTCGTTAAATCGGAGTTCGACTAACTATTTTCAAATTTATTTTTAAACGAAACCTTATTCAGCAATTACCCCGGCCGCAGTAACCGAGTGGTATAGGCATCGAATCATGGCTTGCTTTGTCACGAGTTCGACCCCAGTACCACTAAAGACCCACCGTGTAGGGCAGCGATGCACTTAAAATCTGTAAGAGCTGAAACGTTCTCCCTTTGGTGTGGTGTGATAGTTAGGAGAGGGGGTGCCAGCTCAGGTGTCGTCCAAGTCACTTACCATGGTTCAAAATTACGTGGTCAGTCGCCAAAAGCCCTCATGTAGCTGAACAGTGTGACGTTAATATTAGATCAAACAATCAATCAGTAACTACCCCATTGCTATTTGAGTTATAATTTTAGGTTTCTCTACTATATTTAACGAATATATAACATAACAATTTTTATGAACTAATTACCAATAACAGTAAAAATAACAACTCACTTTTTAAAATGAAAAATGGGTAAAAATTTTGGAGATTAAGTAAGAAAGGCTTCATTTACAGGATCACATTTCTATCTAATTATCCATAAAACCTGCTAAATTTACCAGAATGCCTTTCCATTAATGCTCAAAGAAACTAACTATTGAAAGAATTCGTATTTTGTTTGCCCCTGTTAGAAAAGAGCAAATAGATAGTCTCTGGTTTGCAAAAGGCAATCCTTAGGGGAAACACTTCACTCAGGGGATATGCTTATTGCATCGTCCAGTAAAGTTATTCTGAAGGTGACTTCAGTAGGGGAGGGAGAAAATAATGAACTCATTATTTCACCTTCCTTTTAGAAGCACGTGAAAGTTTCTTCTAATAAGCTTTCCCAATTCAGATGCATAATTAGAACGTTCGGCTACTATAGAAAGGCAAGGAAAGGAAGAGTTTTATTGGGCACCAAAAGGTTTCAGTTCTGTGAAGAAAGAATTAACTTTGTTCAGTGATGTAGAAACTGATAAAAGTTCATTATGCAGTACGTTTTTTATCAAGGTGTCAGTGAATCTTATTTAATATTATTATCAGTCATTACCGGTGATTTTTTGATTGTCAAATACTGTGTGTGTGTTTAGACTTAATTATATGTTATCTATTAGTTACCAAGGTAGCGTCCAAAAAAACCCCATTTCAATGTAAAGTATACTTCAATCTTTATAAAAGAGCATAAGATATAGAAGAAAATAAAATAATTCTTTACTGAAATTAAGCAGCATTAAACAGGTAAGAAACCAAAAACTCCTCATATATTTAGAGAGGTAGACTATGTAAATAAAATGTTTAATACATTTATTAATAATTTATACTTCTAGTTCCTTAAAAAACTGTTACTCATACGTTCTCCATTGTACTTTGAGCAATTATTATATTGTTTTGTACATTTGTGCATGCTTACTTCTGCCTTTTAAATTGCAGCAATGTTCTATCCAACAACATGCTAACTGTTTTGATTACTTTGTAAAGTATTTTTCATATATATTTTATATGAATGCATATAATTTATATGCAATTAATATGCAATCTATTTCTTATTTTATTCAATTATATAGATATACATTGACATCCAAAACATTAACAGCATATATTTAACAACGCTTTACACCAGCTCTGACTTGAAAAAGCGCTGTTATTCGTCTTGGTATTGATGCTTGGCAGATGACTACAGACAGATTGAAAAAATGTCTAAGCATTGGTCAGGGAAAGGCGAGATGTCCCGACATGGTGGTGTTTGATCTCTGAGATTACTTCCTATGGAAGGTCAAATGTGCTCCATTGGATAAAGATACAGCAAGTTAAATGACCCAGGCAATAATTAGAATTAATCAATATGTGCTTCGAACTACTGTGCATGAACTCCATATCACATGACTCGAACGTTATTCGGGTAGTGAGACATGCGTTGTTGTTATTCTAGAAGATGCCATATCCATTTTGAAAGATAGGTGCCATATATTGGTGCAACTAATTCACAGTTGTGTTCAGGTAGTTCAAAACTCTTATGGTCTATTCTACCACAACTAAGAGTACCAGAGGCACCCATGGAAACTTTCACCAAAGCCTAATACCGCCTCCATTAGGTTGTGTACATATAGAATGCAACTGTTCGATTCGAAAACTAAAAACCTTGACGCTAACATTGACGTGATGAATGGGAAATCGTGATTCATCCAAATAGCCAACTCTTCCACTTATCTAAGGTCGAGTCTTAATGTTTCTAGCCTACACAGGAGGCGTAATGGGCATTGACTCTTGTTCAACACATATCCACGAATGGGACGTCTGCTGCGCAGTCCCATATCCAACAGTGTCTACTGCTGTGTGTTTTAAAACATTTGCACTTAGACATGTAGAGTATTAAGCTGTCATCTGAACCATAGTCTAGATATTATTTTACTTTACCAAGCGAGACAGTCTCCGACGACCTTTTTCTTCGATGATGAGTGGACGCACAACAGCTCGACAACTACTGGTAGTTTCACCGTCGTTTATTCATTTTGAATAACGACTAAAAAGGGCAAATCATGAAAATTTACCAGTCATGCTGTTTCGCATATACTCATTCTTTGAGCCGTTTAAGTTCGCTCTGTATCAAACTGGCTTAGATTAGAAAAATTTATCTTCATTCGCAAAAGTAAGTACTAGAGAGATTCTTACCTTCTCCAGCAGTAGTTAAAATACTCTTTGTTCTTAATCACGTGATCACTATTTCCTCCAGACTAATGTTCTACTTTGCAATGTATGAAATATTTTATTTTAATTCCAAATAAATAATTATTATAACATAATACTGAAGGTAAAATAGTGTAACTTATATGCAAAGGAAGCATTTAGAATAAAGACCAAAAAGTAACATATGAAATAGCTGCATGTAGCTGCCTAAGTTCTTAAAAGGCGCTTTATTCCCCCGTATATGTCAGTTATTATCATCTTACATGCATTTTGACATTGAACAATTAGATTTAAAACTGATCTTTTCAGATCTATTTGTGAGACTAAGTGTGCTATGGTGTTGGAATTTGCATTTCGGTTCTCCAAAAAGAATGTCGAAAAAATCACATTTCTGTATAAGGTGTGCCGATAGCTGCACTGATTCAATTTTCAACAAGTATTTGTTTATGACTTTTTCTCTAGAGTTTAATAATGAAAAATTTGTTTCCCCCCATAAGCTATAATATTAATTTTTATATAGACCCATGTCTAAAATTAAGATCACAAATATTTAAGCTAGGAAAAATGATGAACTTTTAACTGTGTTGCCCCAAAATTATGCACAAATCCTTATTACAATGTAAGGAAGAATGAAACATAACAATAAACATATGAATTAAGGTACATGTCACATAAAAAGTGTGAAATCATGTGAATTAGAGATAAAGAATTCAACTCCAGAATAACCTTGGAACTGTCACCAGGAAGGACTTGGGCTTACCTTCCTTGTGACTGTTCCAATTATTTAGAATTGATTTCCCAGCCGGGACACCACTTTAAGGCCCCTTGTAACCACCGAGCTACCTCCACATGAGACTGGCCAGCTTCAAATCTGCCAACGGCTCTCCATCTCAAGGGATTATCTAAACAACTGTAAGAAGTCACTCACTGCAAACATACTAAATAGTTTTTTTTTTAAATCCAGTATTTAAAAACTACAAGTAAAAATTCCATCTGCTTAAAAGTTCTAAAAATTAGTTCTGCAAAACCTAACTGTAAACAACATCTTTTCCTAAACAGAAGATTGATATTGTACTACCTGGTTTTCAAAATATTTAAAGCACAAACTTTATCAATTTTAATGGAGACAATTTTAAAATTATGACGCAAAACATGATTGTAACCTTAATTCTGGACATGAGTATAAAAATATGTGAGTTTTGCGAAATGGTTTAAAAATTTATAATGATTGAAACCAGAAGATATTTTAAGGGATTTGAAAATATTTATTACATAAAAATATACCCTAGACTAATTAAAATAAACTTGGAGCTATTTTCATAAACTACAACGTAATTAAATGCGCTTCAGACACATTCCAATTACGGACCTAACATTGTTATTCGTAATAAAAAACATTTTTGCAAAATTAAATGTTAACCTTCTTAGCTTTCACAGCAAATATTCTTTAAAAAACTCGTTAATTTGTCATTTTTGCGATCCTTCTTCCTATTTCGTAAATACTTTTTATGGGTAGATTCTCTAAATGAACACCCAGTGACCTTTTACAGCAATTCTCGTATAATTCCGTTTATTTCGTAGCAGAAAGTCATCACGAAAGAACTTTTCTAAAATATTTATAGAATTTCCTCCCGTGATGGCTGAAGTTTTTACAAAACATGCAACGGTATGAAGGTAAATAAGAAATATAAAACTCTTTTGTGATAGAGGTACTAAAGAGGACGCGCGTTATAATTAAAATACATTAACTTCATGCATGTGAAAGATTTTGGAAGAGAAAATCACGTGATAATATGGAAAACGAAACAATCTCTTTTACTGAGCGGAATATATTTTGTTATGTTTTTCTTATTGAATAATACTGTTAATAACTCATGAAAACTAAGCATATCAATTTTCAACATACCGTGATGCGTATCTTGCATTTATTAATTGGAAATGTACAAGAAATGCTTTTAAAAATTAATTTTGACTATTTTATGGTATTGTAACTTACTTAATGTTTCTTATAATTAAAAATGAATAAAAGAAATCAAAAGCCAAGTATGTGATAGCTGGATTTAATTAAGTAAACTTGTGTAAGTTAATAATTTTTTTAATGTTTGAGATTTTTATAAGAGTATTAAAAATAAAAGCAAGGTTTTATAATTTAATTCGTTCCCCTAATTAAATTGTAGACCGCCAATGAGGAGTAAAATTTCTTTTCTCACTGAGTTTATTTACCTCCAACCTAAATTTATCTATCTATGTACATTTCTATCTCAATTTAAACTTAATATAAATAGAATTTGTGAACGGCTAATAATATTAGTTATATATATACTAATTATTTAGATGTATCATTGAATATTAAGGATTATATTATAAATTACATAATAATTTTTATGATAAAAAAGATACTTTTAATTTTAACATTCTTAAAGTGCCGTGCTGAAATTAAAATTTATCTATCTCTCTCTATATATACAAATATTATTTTTAACTAATGTATCTTAATAATTTATTAGTTAGCGATAAATCTAATGTACATTTAAGTTTTAATAACTTTATTAGACAATGTATTGGACATTGATATCCTGCTAACTTTCTTTACAGTTATATTTCTAATAGTTCTCAGTGAAATGACAATATGTATTATATAATAGCATTTCTAATTAATTATAAAGTTATTCAACAGATGACGCAATATGTTTAATAAATTAACAATAATATATTTTATTTAAATATTTTTGTGTATGTCTTGTAGTCTTTTATTTTCTATAAAGATTTGTATCAATATTTATGGTTTTTTAAATGTAAATATAATTTATAGATTTATGTTATTCTATCATAATTTATACTCATTTTACTTTTATGCGGTACTTTTTTACTCTTGTTGTATTTGGCGGGAAACATAGTATGTTGCTATACTCACGAAGTAAGTCTTACTATCTACTTTATTGTATCTATTTTAAATATATTCTTGTAAATACTAGCAAGCTATAATTTTATAGTTATATTTTAATGGTATAGTGTATTTTAGTTGTAATACTTAAATTTCTTCTAATATTATTCTTTTTTGCCCCTTTGGCTCAGAAATATAGGCAAATTGCAGGTGAAGGTTGGTTAGCTCTAAAACTTGTTTAAACCTGCAATCTTGATTCCTAAGGTCAGGAGCTTGTTATTGTATTACTGAGGCTAATATTTCCTACAATCTTCACTAGTTATACTTAGGTTTTATAGCTATTTGTATATATTAATGGAATATATATATATATATATATATATATATATATATAAAAAAAAATGCGACACACACTCCTTATTCCTTTACTCACTCACTCATCAAGATATCTCGGGAACTATTAGACCAACAAACTTGAAATTTAATAGGCATGTTTCTTTCATAAAGTAGATATCCGCTAGGAACGGATTTTGAGAAATCTACCAGCAAGAAGTGTTGCGGAGAGGCTTAAGAAGCGTTATAGATAAATATTCCTGTTTTTGAACAATTAGACCTACAAACTAGAAAATTGGTAAGCATGATTTTTTTTATGAACAGAGATCCACTAAAAACTAATTATATGGAAGTCGACTTCTATGGGGAGGGAGCGAGGAGTTACTGGGGCGTATAGATAAAAAAAATCCGTTTTCGAACTACTCAACCAGGAATGGCTAACGAATGTATAGCAACATCGAACAAAATGGTTTGCTCTTTTGTTCAAAACAACAAAGTTCAATATAAAATATTACGAATTAACGCGTGTGATCGGTCACGGGGTGGTGGGGAGCCCACTCGTTTGTTATAATCTTGCTTTAGTTAAACTGCGGACTACTAATGCTATTGACGCCAAGTTTGATTTTGGGTCATTTTGGATTTCATTGACACAACTGTATTTTAAATTTTTTGTTATATTTATGATTTTTAAATGTTATTTAACATGGCTAGTTCAGCAAAATCAAAAAGTGCAAGATATTTAATGTAACAGAGAATTTCAAACTTGTGGACAGAGAAATATGGTCGGATTAGTAAGGAGATAAAATGGCGTGTTTTTATTTTCCAGAACAGTTGAAGTAGAACAGTGTTTGTAAGACAGCAGTTTGAAACGAATCGCAAACTTTTCATCAAAAAAGTGAAATGAAGCCAAAATAATTAATTGCAAATGCAATAAAAGATAGAAATAAACAGCCGTCATCTATGTTTACAAAAACTGCCATACGAACACGACAAGTTACTCAGTTGCAAATGTCACTGCTCGGCATAGTAAAACTTTTCAAGTGGAACAGTTTTGAAGGAAGCGTAGCTTAGCATGCACGCCTTTACTTTTTGATGATTTTGATAATAAGATGATTCAGAGCATCACACGCAAAGATATATCCTCTCTTTAGCAATACAATGAAAGAAATTCTCTTAAAATGCAATACTAAATAAATAAATATTATATAAATGTAACAACTACATTTAAACTCTACCTCCCTTGACGATTAGTGTCAGCCAGGGGGCACCACTTGCTCTTTTGAGAAGCGGGAATTCCTTCTTCCCTCGCTTTTCTGCCCTGGATTGCCCCCGGAGAAAGTCGTGTACACCTACAGTCAGGGAATGCCAGTTTCCCTTCTTTAGTCTTTAAGATTATTTTCTATAACTACTTTAATAGATGTGTGTTGTTGTTTTATTCAGTGACCCCCTTGCGTTGTGGAAAATTAAATATGATTTGTTCCTGTTATACAGCCTTCTTCATTTCCAATAAAACGAAGACACGACATGAGGGATTGTCATATATATATATATATATATTATTTATTATTATATTTTATGCCTAAAAAAATTAGTAAGATTATTCAGGTTAAAACTAGAGCTTGGACGGTAGAGGGTATCCTAAAATCAGAATTATTATATTGAAATCTTACTATATAAATAACAACTAAAGATATAGCGGCTGGTATTTACCTTTACTTACTAATAATTACTCTTTTTTAAGAAGTATAGCAGTTAAGAACTACCATTTCTTCTTTTAATTACCTCTTCGAAAGCCATGAAATACATAATATACAGGATTTCAGTTATTGAAACTGCTGTTGGATATGACCCAAATATAATAAAACTGAATAATCGATAAAATAATGAAAAAGTTAATAAATGGAAACAAATAAAAATGACAGCGATTATTCCCAGATTTTTCTTTAACATTATAAAAGGTAAAAACACGGTTTTTTTATAAGTAAAATGTAGTTTGTGTACTTCACAGTTACATTATTTTCCTCTTACATTTAAACACAGAATAACTTCATTAAGGTATTAGTTATTATTAAAACTTTTTTTTTTTAACACAACCATTATTTGTGCACGCGACACGAGAAAAATCTGAAAAAAAGTTTGATTTTGATATTGTATTATACTTTACGGCCAAGGAAAGAATTATATATATATATATATATATATATATATTAATTCCTTCATAAAAAGTTATTTTTATATTTTGCTTTAAAGATATATTTTTGTAGAATTTATTTTAAATGCAACAGAAAAAAAAATTTGCTTTTCCCATCTAAAATTAACTGCACAAATTGCTAGAAATCAAAGTAATTCTTTAAGTTGCTTAAAAAATAATCAAATTTGAACATGTCAGAAAATAGGAAAATCATTTCATTTTTTTTTTCTTATTTATTTTGTCCTTTAAATTGTATATTTAACATCAATAACAAATTTCTCTTTATATTACTTTTAAAATATTCTTAAATATATTGTATTAAATTTTAATTCAATTTAATGAAATTATTAATATTAATGAATCGTCACACACACACACAGCATCTATGATATACTTTTGATACAAGTCTATGTTATACGCAACACCCGTAATTTAATTACTCTCAGATTTATTCCAAGATATGTACTAAATTTAAGATAATTAATCTGATCACACACATTCACCAAGTTTTTGTCAGAACAGCTCAGTATCTTGAATATCATCATCTTGTTAGACACATTATGCTAAGATTTAATCATCGCACCATGCTGTATGAGGACGAACTAATAAATTACATCGAATGAATATGTTACCTAATTGTTCTCTACAAATCTATACTGGTCAGACTTATAATATGAGATTAAATGACAAGTAGATACAGAAGTTCTTTGGCACAAAAGATGAAGAATTCCTTAATGACTGAGGAATTACAAAAAACGAGAAGACAGAAAGAAAGTGTTCATAACGTTTTACAAATTGTTAACTAAGGTATTGTTTAATGAATTCAAGAACTTGCAAGAAAAATACAGGTTTATTAAGAAAAATTAATACAAATTAAATATATCACAGAAAATAATTCAATGAAATATAATATCTGTGTTAATGTTACGTACTTATAGTGTTCTAATTTAGTATTTAACTTTAAGTATTTACTTTTAGTATTTTGTATTTTATACCCGCTATCCCTCTAATCCGTGGCTCTTCATATCTACACAGATGGTTCACTTTTGGATTTCAACCCAGGGCGTTGATGCTGGAGTTTTCTGTGATCTTTTTTCCTTCTACTCTCATGTCGGCTCTCATACAGCTCATTATGACAGTAAAATCGAGGCCATTCATTTGGCTCTTCATCAGCTTTCTGCTCGTCTCTTCACTCCTGACAAGGCTGTAATTTTATCTCATTCAAGTTCTGCCATTCAGGCCTTTGCAAGTAACCAAGACAAAAGTTCCTAGTGTCAAGGATTGCATTCAGCTGCTAAGCAGAATTTCAACAAAGGTTGTCTTCCAGTGGGTGACTTCCCATTGGGGCCTTTGGGGAAAGGAAATGACAGACCTTTTAGCAAAAAGAGGCACGAGTATTCTCCAAAGATCTAATAGAGACCTTCTCTCCTCTTCACTCAGCAAAACTTGAATTCAATAGGATTTCTTCGAGTTATCGCAACCAGTGCTGCCAAAACTAAAACATGGAGGGGGCTAATAAAACCTAATTGTGTATCGTACCTCCGCCTACTGCTGCTGTGGCTGATTTTAGATTATTGACTGGACATGACTGTTATTGTTTTCCTTTGTATCGTTTTAATCTGACTGACTCCCTCTTTTGTATTTTGTCTGCTTCTGGACAAGTCATGGACGATTCTCATCTAGAAGTGTGCTCTGCACTTGAGTTTGGACTGTATAGTGAAGAAATATTGCACAGATCGTTGCCTAATGACATGACGATCAATGGCCTGGCATTTGATAAATAACTAGCATTTTAACTTTACTCACTGGTGCCACAGTCCATGAGGGACAAGGCCCACTGCTCCAAACTCAGTATACGTTTATTTGTGCCCTGAGGTACAAGAGCATATGTTCCGGTCAGGTGGTCAGTCTGACGTGATACACCCTGTGTTAAGTTCCCAACCAAGCTTGACATTTTATTTTTGACCCATTGAAGGAATGTAAGGCTGAGTCGACCTAGTCCAGCGAGGGGTTTGGGCCTCGGACCTGTGGTGTGGAAGCCCGATGCACTACCACTCAGCCACTGGGTTTCCTTTTAGTGTCTTAGGGTTTGATAAAATACCAAAATGTCTCCTTTGGTGCATTAGAGCTTTATTTACGTGTTTCATTTTATTACAGGCAACTATTCACAAATGCTAGAATTGAATTATTCAACTCAGTCTCGTTGAATAGTCTTGTTGAATTAATAAAATATTAGTTTTAGTTCAATTAATTAAATAAAATTTTGAAATTGATAGGAAAAAAATGTAGTTTAACAGAATATTTGAATATTATGTTTTCTACGAATATTCCTGTATTAGCAGCGTTTTTAAGTATAACTGACGAATAAAAATAAACACGCATAATCTATACATGGATCAATTCGATTAAATATTTGAACAATTTTTTTCTTATTTTTTACTTTAACAGCTATATTCCTGGACATGTTAAATAAATTACGCATGCAGCAATTTCATTATCGAATTATAGTTAACATTTTACTTTAAGGTATCCGACTACATTCGGAGCCGTGATTTTGCAAAAGGGTATAAATGGATAATGTTTATGATATTTAGCGTCACTTAGATTAGAAAATGCACATAAAATTGTTTTAAGAATATTATTACAATAAAAAATTATTTATTACAATATTTTGACAAAAAATGAACATAGAATGACTCATTTTCAAAATATTCACCTTTTGTGAAAAATGCTTCTATTATAATAATATTTTAGCTGTATATAGATAAGACCTCTCTACAGAGGCTCCACTAGAATTTTTGAAACATGTAACTTAGAAGTGGTTTATCCATATTTTACGACAACAGAGGGGAGCAATTTAAAAAAAAAAACCGTCGATAATTATTTCAATTGGTGGTAACTCTGAAAATAATGTTAATTTTTCTAAAATACTAGTTCAGACTTTTTGGAGAAGTCTCTACTTTATATAAGCGCGCAAAATATGATTATTTTAGAAGCATTTTTTATGAAAGGAGAACATTTTGAAAAAATATTATTCTAAATTAATTTTTTGCCGAAATCTTGTATTTAAATATTTTTTTCAAAATGTGTCCTTAAGACAATTTTATATACATATTCTAATCTAAGTGATACTAAATATCATGAAAATTATCCATTTATGCACTTTTTTAAAATCACGGTTCTGAACGTATAGTCGGATACCTTAAAACACTAGAGTGAAAGTATTATATATATGTAACACTTTCACACTCTAGTATTTAAACTTGTATCACATTCCTGTATATTACTTTTCCTTGTTTGTTAAACGTTATATTTAGGTACATTTGCATAAAATAAAATGAAAATAATTTTTTAATTTCATTTAATACTGTATTGTACAAGCAAAAATATTTTTCTTCAAAATAAAAATAATAAATACTAGTATATTTTGAAAATATAAATAAAATAATCAGAGCAACACTAATTGCTATATATTATTAATCGGAAGAAAACGGTTTTGCTATTGAATCAAAACATCAAAATCCTTCATTGACAAATCCAATTAACTTCCATTTAAAAACATATATATATATATCATTTATTTTTTACTATCGGTATTCCAAACATTAATTTCAATTATAATCATGAAAACAACAAAATTTAATTTTAAAATTTCACACTTTTATCTGAAAAAAGGGGCAAAATTCTAAAATATGAGAAGGAAAATTATGGACGAGATAGAATAATAGCATTCTCCCCAACTGTCTCACAAAAAAGGTTATAGTTAGGAGGATAATCTCTAACACACTAACTAACACGCCACAAACTAATTTATCTTTGAAGACTGATTGTGTGGTTTATCAAATTTCTTTTTCTTGTCAGTTGTGGGAGAAACATCTCAAACTTTTACGTTATCTAATAATATTGGGATATTTTGAGACTAATATTCCTATATTAAAAGGGTAATATTGCAAACTGAATTCATTACATGAGTTATTTATTCTTTGTTCTTCATTAAAATAATCTAAATAATGTCTAAAAGAAATTCAATCTTCTTTTATGGTATTTAATTTATATAACATTTTACGATAGCAACAACTAGTTTATTTTCATGGAATTCATTGTTAGAAGTCAATGTCATACCCCTAAGAACCATTTATAACATTTCAAATAATCATATGTATATATAGAAATATTACAATAAACATATTATGTAACTAAATTACTTGAAATTTTTAAATTTAAATCTCAAACGTTAACGAGTTTCCTGTTTTCTATCGAGTCATTTTTTCCCCATGAAGAGCTTTCATACTTACAACGTGTTAATTAACAATGTGTTCTCACTTTAAATGAAGTAACCTCTTCTAATTAGTAAGAAGTATTTGAATAATGTGCGCAAGTCCATTTCTTTATTCGTTAATACTTCCTGCAGAACATTACAGTAGCCATTAAAATATCATTAGCATTAGTTAACAAGGGATAATGACGGTTCCAGTCCGGTGCGTTCTCTTTTGGGATCATTGTAACATTGAGCGGTTCTTTTTGCAGACTACTTCAAATAAAAATGCCATTAGAAAATAAAAGCAATAAATTCGAAGATTTGGAGAGAGAGTCATTATTAAGAGGCCCAATTAGTTGTCTAGATTGTTATTTAGCTACTCTAAATAAAAAATAAAGTTTCTTTAAAGATTGTGGAAAACTGATGGAATTTTTATCCGAAGTGTTTTTGGCCACGATATTCATTTCAAAAAGAATGCAATTGCAAATTCATGTCGAAGATATATGTGGTTGGTGATACTAATTGCTTAGAAGTTTGCGCATTAAATTTTACATCTTATAATATTAATTTTTTATCTCAGTATCGCGTACTTGAATAACTTTATATTATGAAGTAAGTAATGATAATTTATCCCAGCTCCCTTCATGTTTCTATCAGAATTTTTTTTAGAATTAAAAGCAGACTTATAAACAAATACAATATAGATAGAAATAAAATAAATTAAAAGCACAAACTTAAAAATTTTTAAGCAAATATGAACATCTTATACAAATATAAGCAATTAAATCAAACCAAAAGTATCAATACAATTTAATTATTATCTATATTAAAAATGCTGAACAAAATGCTTACAACATAATGAAAAAAATTGATTTCTTACAGGTTCTTCAAAGATTTTCATAAGTCAAGTAACTAAGATCAAATAATAACTTCCATTTAAATTAACACATAAACTTTAATAAGCTACAAGTATCATTACAAATTGTTAATTTGTTGAAAGCCAGAAATAGCGCAAGCCACTCTCTTCAAAGGGTACATCACATCTTGTAGTTGTAAGCACTTGAAAAAAAAGGGGTGGGGGAGAGTTACAACAATTTTTTGGCTTGAATAATCCTCGCGAAGGAACGATGAATCGAGGTTTTTACATAATATGATTCAGAGTTATGAAAAGTAGTTACAAGCATTTTGCTTTAAGTAAACACTTTTATTGTAGTTTTTACACTTTAACTCTCTATAATTTATAAATTTTGATTTATTTTGTATTCGAGAAAGTGACAAAATAAAATAAAATGCATACATTTCCGGGATTTTATTATTATTTTTTTTTCATGAATAAAACTACAAAAATAGTGAGTGCTACCTTAAGGCAATACTGAGCTAATTTCCACCGATTATTATTTATTTGACCGAAACAGGTCATAAATTTCTCTTTTAGTCTTTTATTTTCTTACAAATCATTTTATCGTTCACAGTAAGACATATTTAAGAATCAGAAAATTATTCATCTGTCCAACCGTATGTCTGATTCATATAAACGCTATTATGAATGTATCATCTAAGCCTTTAATAATACGACATGGAACAGTAATCTACAGAATTATGTTTAAAATAATGGAATAAAACATATTGTACGTTTGCTGATCCATCGTGTAAAGGAACTGATACTCGGTCTCATCAATGTGCAGTGTGAAATTTTGATGAACGGGGACCAGCTAATCTATTAACTTTATTCATTCGATTTAGGTTAAAAATTACGAGGTTTGTCAACAATAGATCTTGTATTGCTTTAAAAATTGATGGTATTAAGATAAATTGATCGGGCAAATTTGAATTCCAAACCCATTTAATGTTATTAATTTATTACTTTTAGCGTGTCTTGAATATTGAAATATACTTTTTATGATAATGAATACCATTAGAGACTAGGGAGAGTTATTAGGGAAAATCCTATCTGTAATTATAGACTTGCATCCAAAAGTAGAACAAGTTCATTCTATCAAGTAAAAAATGAATATATATTAAAAAAAATGGTGCAACTACTATTTAAGTTACTAGCGTATTTATCTAACTTGCAGCCTACTTACCTTAATGTAATTTATTCATATGTTGTAAATAACTGACATTGTATACATATAATAATCCGTTAACCCTTTATCTACCGATGGTATCACTCACTTTGAAATTACAATAGAACAACCACATTTTTACGAATACTGTGACAATATTTAGCAGAAATATTCTTCGAAACCCACTCTTTCCAGATATATGGCAGCATGGGCTCTATGATGAGTATTTTAGCGGGAAAGGCAAATAGTTTTACAGCAGAAGTTGCGTTCTCAGCTGATGTTTTGATCGGATTGCGAAGTTGACATTAACTACTTTTTCGGAACAAAAATGATAATTTTTGTTCCGAAAAAGTAGTTAATGTCAAAAGGTACAGTTTCTTATTTTTTTTACATGTTAAGGAAGACTTAGAAAACGATTTGATTATTTATTTTAAATGAACAGTGAATATAATTAATTTTACAGTTGAAAAATTTAAAATTAGGTTGAAAGTGCTTAGCCTTTAAACGTCTCTGAATGAAAGAGATAAATTCCTTGGTGAAATGCGCATTGTTTGATACTTGATATAAGTTATTCCAATCAGAAATAATTTTTTTCCATTAAAACATTTTTATAATATGATTTCGGAATGCCCATAGGAATCAAATTGCTTACTTTTATTGCTTTCTTTTACAATCTAGTCAGCACCTTCATTGCCATAGATTTCCGTATGACCACAAACAAAAGAAAAGAAAGCTTATACACATCTCTATGTTATAAAAGTATCCAAAAGACTTATTGAGCTGTGCAAAGTAATTCAGACTGAATAACACTACATTCATCTCTTATTCTAAATTGGCCACTTTCAATTTCAATAAAATCTTACAAGATAACAAATGCAAGACCAACCTTTCTGTTGATTTTGCTACCTAAAACAGACAAAAGGAAGGTTTATTTTAATTCTTTTACAGTAATTAAGGGGAAATCGTTCAGAAGGATTAGAGAGCTCAGAAAACCGCAGGAATCATTTAGACTCTAATTGGTATACAGTTCTTCGTTGCAGTCTTAAACTCATTATTTCTGATTATAAAGATGTCAGTAGGTGGAAAGCCCGAAATAGCAAACACAGTTTAATAGGATATCGTTCGATACTCAGAAATAACCGGAGAAGTATTCTTCATTGAATTTTTCGCAAGTGCCGAGAATTTATTTTCTTCTTCAAGGCGGAGCCCCAGATTCACGAACTTAAACAGTTAAATGGAACAATACCTTGTTTATAAATGAGAGATGAGACATAAAAGTATCACCCTCTGAAGGTCTATGATATGCTAAGAATTGCATGTCAAATTTTCATAAATAGAAAATATTTCTTAATTTTTGAATTTGTAGGCACATGTACTAAATCCATTTCGCCGTCAGGTAAAACTTCTATAATAACAAAGATCCGTTTTTAAAATGTCAGCCCCGTCTTATATCTTTTCTTTTCTGATTTGGTGCCAATAACATTAAAATCATTTGGTTTATGAAGAATAAAAGTTTTCCCATACTAAAATATGATATATTCCATAATAAAAATAAAACACATTTACATTCATGTAAATGTATTAGTACTGCACAATGTATTTGATAGTTAATTTAAGAATACTAAGTTAAGAAAAGTTTAATAACTACAGGTGACTCCATGGGCTTGTCATACATATTATTATATTCATAATTTAGTACTTCTCTTGATA
The DNA here is from genome assembly GCA_019973955.1 of Trichonephila inaurata madagascariensis. NCBI lineage: Eukaryota > Metazoa > Arthropoda > Arachnida > Araneae > Nephilidae > Trichonephila > Trichonephila inaurata. Next base: position 20,346 of record BMAV01027489.1, on the reverse strand, counting down.
ATTTGTAAGGTTTACAATTAAAGTCGTATTATAGCTTTAGGGCAATGTTTCTCAAACTCAATAATTGTGACCCAATATTTAATCATAATTTTCAACCCCCCCCCATACAGTAACAATGTATTAAATTCAGAAATGTTATTGTTGTTTTGTGGGCAAATGCCCCTGTCTGACGTAGTAAAGATCGGGGCATAGGGGAAATTCATGGGAGGGAAGGGGTTGGGGAAGCCCTGTCGCTGGCTTTTTGGGAGCCCCAACAGGTGCCGGCAAAAAGCCCCCGGCGAAATTTCCCCTAAAAGGACGACAGATGGCGGCCCCCAACCTTTTCCCACCTTCCCCAATTTTGGGGCATGGAACTGAAGGGGGGGGTTTCCCTCCAGTCCCCTGCACCCCGTGTTTCGCCCCACAAGATTTTTTTGGACCCACGATTTAACGAGTACTTTACCCGTTTTTACCGGAGGAAAACCTAAACCCCGGGGCCTTTTAATCGGGAGCCCCGATCTTCCACGGGTTTAACGCCCGCCCCCTTTTTGTAAAATGTTTATTGACTAATGTTGTTATTTGACATGTTTTCCCCCAAATTATTTTCATTTTTCCCTTTTTAAAACATTTTATTTTTTCCAGTAAATTTAAAAGCAACATGAAAATCAACAGTTTGAAGAATGAAATATATGAAACTGTATGAAGAATGTAAACTGAAAGCATTTTAGAAGATTACTGATAGTGCTCTAACAAAGAGGTATAATAGATTTATAATTATAAAAACCCGGCCCTTTTTTATGAGAAAAACACTTTTTAAAAAATACACGGATTTTTCTTGCAAAATTTAACTTGAAAAATTTCCCAGTTTAATTTTGTAACCAAAAATTTTTAATTTTAACAATTTTAAAAATCCCTTTTTTTAATAATTTTTGAACTCCAAAAAGCTTTTTTATAACTGAATTAAATTTTCCCAAAGTACCGGGCAATTTAAAAAAGTAAATATTTAAATTTTTATTTGAGGGCACCTGGGGGGGTTACCTAATGTAAAATTGATTTTCAAATGATTTCGAGAATATTAATTCAGATTGTCTACTGATGTTGAATTCAAATTCCAGATTACAAAAATAAAAATTTAGGACTAATATTTTGAACCCATAACATTTCAATTGAATTGCCTTTTAGAAGAAATTCTGTGGTAAAATGCAAAATTACATTAAAAATTTTTTATTGCTACGATGGTTTTAAATTTTTATAATAGTAGCAGAATTATTAAACAAATATTGAAACAAAACTTAAAAAATTTTCCCGAAAACCCAAAAAAGATATTTTAAATATAAAAAGAATTTTATAAATTTTGCTTGTTCGAAATTTTGATATGTTTTAAACCCTAGAAATCTTCATTTTTCCTCATACATTCAAGATGACATTTAAATTTTAAAAATGAACGTGATACCAATCGAAAAAAAAAATTAAAACAATTTAATCCGAAAAAAAACATTCAGAAAAAATTATTTGCCCTAAAATTACCTTTTTTTCCCCATTTTTCTCCAAGATGCAGCACAAAAAAATTTAATTCGAATATATGGTTTTGTAAAGGGAAATCAACAAAAATTTCCCCAAAAAATTTTCCCCTTTTTTTAATATAAAGAATATGCGAAATGTATTTTTTTTTTAAATCAAATTATTCTTCTGTAATCCGGAACCAAAAAAAAAAAAAGAGTTTTAAAATCATAATTGAACGTTTTTCATGCGTCAAACTAATTATTTTTTGAGCGACTAATTGTATGATTAAACAACTATTTTTTCCCCCCTCAAGAACTTTTTTTAAAAACCGTCAAATGGTAATTTTGTTTTTAAAATTTTGAAAATTACGCATTTATAAAAAAACCCGATATTTAATGTAATTAAAAGGGAAAAAAAGGGCAACAATTTCATTTGGGGGTATTAAATTTTTAAAAAAGTAATCTATCACAGAATTTATTGATTTTTAAAAGGGAATTTTAAATTTTCCCCAGAAATATATATATATATATATATATATATATATATATATATATTAAACTGGAAGGATTTTTTGGAACCCCTCCTTTTTCCATACAATAATATTAGTCTTTGATTGGAAAATAATTAAATCTAAAAGTTAAAAATACTGTGGTAATATATATTTTTTACATAATATATTGTTTACTTATTTGTATAGCACCGGAAAATTTAAACCCAAAACTTTTCCAAGGCATCCGAAAGTTCAATCGTATTTAATTTCCATGCTTAAAGTGCCCTTTTTGCCGAATGAAAAGGATACTTTTTCCCAAACCCTTTATTTTAAAAAGGGAATACTAATTTTGGGACAAACTTTTCCAAAGTGTGTTTGAAAAAAAGGCGTTTTTTTGTAGAAAACCAAAACTTTTTAACTGAAAATCACAGGTTTTCCCCGTCGGGCCGGGATAGACTTTAAAACCTTTCTTAGTAACTTCTTGACTTTTAATAGGTGAATTTCACATTAAAATAATGTTGTATATATATCATTGAATACAGTTACTTTTTTCCCCCTAAATTATTTTTGGGCCCAAAACCAAATAAAAAAACTATACTTTTTGTGGTCACTCAAGCTCTAAAATTTTTAGCATTCACTGGTCTATATTTTGGGATACATAATTTTGGGAAAAAACAAATGGCATATTTAAATAAAATATTCATTATCCTTCGTCATTTTGAGAATAATTGAACGTCGAATAAAAATAATGCATTTTAAAAAGGAAATTTAAAAAAAGTATTTGAATGAAAAAAATTATGTTAACAGACTTTTTTTTGAAAAAAAACCGTTAAAATATTACAAAGATATTTTTTAAAGCTTATTTTTATTTTACCAAAAAAAATTTAAAATTTAAAATTTAAAATTTTAACCTTAAAAAAATATCCGAATAATTATTAAAATAACTAAACCATTGTTTTTTTTTAAAAACGGAATGACCTTTTTCCCCTTTAGATTTATTTCCAAATTCTTAAACCCCCCTTATTATGAAAATATTTATACAGAACTTTTTCCCAGGAAAAAAATTTGAATGATGTTTTTTGATTTTTTAAGTGCAAATTTTTTTTATTTTATTTTATTTTTTAAAAAATTTGGTTGGTATAAATCGGGATGTATATTACATACGCATAGTAAAAATATAACATATAATAAAAAATGTATCTTTTATATAATGGGGTTTGAAATTTTTTTGTACCTCTACGGGAAGTTGAAAGGAAAATTAATTAAATTATCAAAATTAAAAAAGATAAAAAAACACTAAGCATTATTTAACAGATACATTATAATTCATTTTGGGGAACCCATTTTTGACCCCTATTTAGGGAAAAAATCTGTAATCCTAAGGGGTGATAATAGAAAAATTTATCACAATATAAATTAACCAAAATTGAGGATCTAACACCCCCTTGTGATTTGAGCACCCGGGGTTGTTTATTTACATCGATTAATAAAGGGCATATTTTAAGAAAACAACCGTTTTAAAATCTACCTTGTCACAGTAGACATGAGATGAAGCACCTTCATGTGAATGAACAAAAACTGATAAAAGTTGCCGAATTACAAAGGGCTTTAAAACCCTTAAAGAACACCCCTATATAATGTCTTTTCCCGTAAAATATAAATTTTAAAAATGAAATAAATTAATGAAAAAATACGGGAAAGCCCAAAAAAAAAAATATTTCGGCATTTTCCCAATTGAATGTTAAATAACGATAAAAGTTTTTTTTCCCCAAAATTTAAGGGCTTTCATATTCAATAAAAGTCGTGTTTGGGGAAAAAAAAATATATATAAACCCACATTAGTTAAAAGTTTTTTTTTTTGATAAAAATAATAACATTATTTTTCCTACTTCGTTGTTCAAAAAATTTTTGTTTTGGCTTCATCTTAAAAGAAGGGTTAGAAGATTTAAAATGTTTTAATTTTTTCTTTCCCCCGGAAGCACATGCAACCATCATTCAAGCATTTTTTCTGGGGAAAAAAAAAACCCTATAAAAAGTTTTGGGTTTATATTTTTTTACCCTTTTTGATGGGGGAAAGAACAAACTTAATTAAACCCCAAAAAATTTTGCCAAATGAGGAAATTATTGAAGTATGATTAACTTTTTTTATTAATTCATTATTTATTTATTTGTAAAATATTTTTTTTTTTTTGACAAATATAAATAACCAGATTTTCACAAAATGTTTTCAAAACCGTTTTTGGGTATTTTTTAAAACCGCCCCAGAGGTTTTGTGTCAAACACATCGAAAAGGGGGGTCATGTCAACCCTTTTTATTCAGAAAATGGCCAGGATAAAAGTCATGGCATATATAAAAAGGGTGGTTAATAACGCTTCGATCTTTTTGTGAGGGGGAAACAACACCTGTTACTTCATAAGTTTCTTTTTTTTTTTAAGGGGGAGAGGCTGACTTTTAACCAAATTTTTTATCCATTTTTTATTTTTAGAGGAATTTTATTAGATATTAATTTTTTAACCAAAAAGGGGAAAACCAAAATTTGAAACTGCTAAATCGGGTTTAAAGAAAGGTTCCAAAAAAGACTTTTAAGGTAAAAAAATTATTTAAAACCACTTTAATTTTTAAATATTTTCCCCCGTTTTTCCCCTCGCCCCTAAACCGAATTTCATTTTTCTTCCAAAAAATTCCAACATTTTCAAACCCTTTTTTTTATATCTTATTTTTTTTTTTATTTATTATATATATATATATATATATATATATATATATATATATATATATATATATTAAAGGTCCCCATATATACCAATATAAGGGAAAAACATTCCATCTAAAAAATTTCCTTTTTTTGGAAAAAAGGATTAAATAAAAACCAAAAAGAATGGGCATAAAAAAAAAACATTAAAACAAACCCCAAAAAATTTATTCCCTTTATTCAGCAAAAAATCAGAGATTTTCAATTTTTATCTTTTATACCCCAAAAAAAAAATTTGTTTTTTTTTATATACATCTCACAAACCTTTTTTTCTTGGGTTTTCATTCCAAAGCAAAACCCAAACCCGGAGTTATTTCAAAAAAACCCCGGACAAATCCGTTTTAAAGAAAAAAGGAACCCTTTCCACCCAATTTTTTAAAAAAAATTATTATTTAATTCGGGGAATAAACTTTTTATCATTCCAAAATTTATTTCCCTTTTGGATAAAAAAAAGTTTGGGTAACTTTTTTTCCTAAATATGCCCCCAAATTTTTTCAAAAAAAATTTTAAAAATTTAAAATACCTACCTAAATAAAATAATTTGGGAAACTATCATAACCGGTAAAAAATTCCATGGAAAAGGGGAAGATAGAAAAAGGTTTCCTTTTTTAAAATTTTTTAAAAAACCCTTTTTCAAGCCCCATTTCGCGGTTTTTGAAACCTTTTAAAACCCTCAAAACAAAAAGAAAATAATTTTTGGTTTCTTAATTTTTTTAAAATTTTTTTTAAATTTGGAAGGGAATTAAAACAAAACCCCAAAGGAAAACCGGGAAAATTTAAATTTTGGGAAGAAACAACTAAACAATAAGGAAAAAAAAGAAGTTTTTTCAAACCCGGAAAAGGAAACAAAAAATTAAAGGTTTTTTAAAATTTTTAAATAAAATCAAACCAAAAAAAGAAAGGGAAAAACTTCTTCACCCCAAAAATTTAAAAAAAGGGGAAACCCTGGCAAAAAAATTTAAATTTTTTCTTTTTGAAAAATTTTTAAAAAGAAGGAAACCTTTTGTTTATAATTTTTTTCGAACTTGTTTCCTTTTTCTTTTTAAACGGGTTAAGCCCCTTTTTCCCCATTTTTTCCCAAAAAACCTACCGTAGACATTCGCGTCAAAAATTTTGGGAAAAACCCAAATTTTTCAGGGTTGACTAGGGGGAAAATTTTGGCGGGGCAAAAATTTGAAAATTTCAAAATTCCCCTTTAAATTTTTTGGCCCCTTTTCAAAAAAATTTTAATTTAAAAACAAGTTAAAACCAAATTATCGGAAAATTTTCAAAAATTTTTAAATTTTCTATGACAAGCCCGGATTTTACTGGGTAAATTAATGATCAAATAAATTTACAGTACAGATACGTTTGTAAGTATATTTTTAAACAGTATAAAGTATTTCATTTTTTAAAGCCCAAAAATTTTGATTTGTTTTAATTTTTTTCAGTTGTTTAGTATTTTTTTTAAAAAATTTTAATTTTAAATTTTTTGGCGGGCCGCTCCGCTCATGTAATTATTCCGCACCCCTTTAGCGGGTCACAGTTTGAAAACGCTGCTCTAGGGCCCTCCTTTTTTAATAGGCAATTATTTTAAAATACGGGCTATCGGCCCTAGCCCCAAAATTTGTTTCCCAAAATGTGATACCAATAAGTAACCCAAAGAATACAGTAGTGTACGAAAAAACGACCCAAAAAATAAAAAAAAAATTTAATTTTTTCTTTTTAGTATTTATTATTTTCCCTTTTTTTTATATATAAATTTATTCTTTTATGGGAGAATAATGAGTCCCAAAAAATACGAAAAAAAATTTAATATCCCATTGGAAAAAATTTTGTTTTTATGAAAATTTTTTACCCCAAAAAATTTTTCGAAACAATGAAGAACAATTTTTTCCTCTTCTTACATATTTTACTTCATTATACTGATCCCGTGGGAGCCTAGTGGGAAGCCCGGAAAACCAGACCGGAAGGTCTGTGTTTGATCCTGATACCCAAATACCATCCTCCACAGGAAAAAGGGCCCCCTTTGGGAGCCAAATCTTTTGGGAGATTGAAGAATATTTCCCCCCCCTTCAGTTCCTAACCAAATTTGGGGGGGGGAGATTTGGGGGGTCGCCATCTATCGTCCCCTTTGTTTTCCCCAGGGTAAATCGACCGTCAAATCTGGGTTCCAAGGCTTAAAACCAAGAAGGGGTACATCTGGGCCCCGCCACCACATGAATTTTGTGGGACTGACTGACTTACGTCAACAAAGGGGGTGTTCCCAAAAATACTTTTTTATACTTTTTGGGCCCCTTTTTTTTTTAAATTTTACAATCCCATTGTTCGATAATACCGTCTACGCAAAATTTACTTTAAAAAACCCAATAATTTTTTAAATGAAATTTGATTTTCTTTTTTATAAAAATTTAAAAATTTCCAAAATTTTAATTTTTTTTCAGTTTTTTAATTTTTCAAAAGAAAAACCAAAAAAATTTTTTAGAAAAAAGCAATTAAATTAAAAGAATTTAAATTTTCAAAAATAATATTTTTTAAAATTTTGGGAATTTAAGATTGGATCATTTTCAAGGATTTTATCCAATTTATTTTTTTAATTTGTGAGAATTTATCAGTCTCCCCCCAATATGTTTTTTCTTTTTTTTCGTTTTAGTTAAAATTTTAATGCCCTCTGCAAATTTTTTTTCAAGTGATCCTAAGCTAAACAAAAACCCTTTAACTTTTTTAATAAAAAAAAAATTTCATTAAAAAGAATTTTGGGTTCAGTCAGGACTGAAACAAATTCTTTCAATAAGTTTAAAACAACTTTCTTTTTTTCCCAACCCTCCAACATACACAAACACACAATTTAAAAATTAAAAATTTTGTTTTAAAATTTTTTAAATTTCCCCTTTCCCCCATGGGGGTATAAATTTATTCCCAAACCCTTTGATCATTACTATAAATGCATTTGGGGGAAAGAAACCCAAAAACCAAATTTTGGTTTTAAAAAAAACCCGTTTGCATTCAGTATCGTGATTTAACCCCAAAAAGTAAACATAGGGTTTTAAAACAATATACCCTAAATGGAAATTCCCAAAATTTTTCTCTTAATAAAAAAGGGCTCCAAACTTTTTAAAATTAGCTTAGATTTACCTTTTCTATAAAAAACCCCGGACTTTTAATTTAACAAGGGGCAAATAATTAATTTGGGAAAATTTTCAGTTTGGAATTTAATAGACGTTAAAAGCAATTTCAAGTATCTTAATTTTTCATGGGAAAATTTCCATTACATACGGGGGTTCACAAATCGATTTTTTCTTGAAAATTTTTCAAAAACTGCACCTTTTAAAATATAGGAATTTATTTTCCCCTTTTTACAAAATTTCAGCAATTTTTTTTTTAAAAATTTTTTTCCCCGGGGGAATTTCTTTTCAAATCCATGACTTTTTACTATTCATATTTTTGTTAACTTTTTTCCTTGACAAATGTTCCAAAAAAAGCTATATCTTTAAAAAAAAATTTTACACCTTTTAAAAAAATTTTTGTTTTATCAAGAAATATTTTAACACGTATGGAATTTAAGGGTTTTAATTTAAAAAAATAAAACTTTCCTTTTAGTTCACAAAACCGGGAAATTTTTAATTTAAAATTTTTGGCCCCAAAAATACCATTTTATGTTTTTAATTTCCGTGGACTTTTATCTAACGAAACCGCCAAACCAGAAAAAAAGTTCGTTAGTCCTTTAAATAGAGGGTTTATCTTTTTAATATACTTTAAAAAAATGCAAATTTTTTAAAATTTATAACAGTATAAAATATTATTTTAAAAAAATAATATTCCCTTTTTTTTTTTTAAATTTAAAATTTTTATTCATTTTTTTTCTTTACCCATAAAAAAAAAAATCTGCTGGAAAAAAAGGGGGGGGAAAAGTCCAAAATTTCTTGTATTTTCAAAATTTTTAAACTGTTTTTTCCCGAATTATTTATTTTTTTTTCAAATTTGGGGTAAATTATATATTCAAAGAGAAAAAATTTTAAAAGAATTAAAAAGTAACAAAATTTGAAAAAATATATATATATATATATATATATTAATAAACTATGTTTTATTGTTCTCTTCAGTGATTATATCTATTTCCATCCAAAAATTTACCTTTTTGAAAACATACTTTCCGAAAAATCCCTTTGCTTTCTAGTTCTTTGGAGTTCCCAATTTTGGAGGAAAGGGGTTTGGGAAGCAATCTTGACAAAGCGTTTTGTTACATTTGCCACAGCATGTTCTTGGTTTTCCTTTGCAGCCTTCTCTTTGACAACGACGTTGTTTTTCTTGCTTTAGTAAAAAATGACCAACATTATCTTAACGGATGTCTTCTTTTGCATAAGAAGGTTCAGTTGAGATCCTAGGTCCCACTCTCGTTTTTAGTATAGGTGTTTTTTTTTCTGATAGATTATTGTTACAACTCTTCGACACTCCTGCAAGTTTAGGGCTTCATCTTGTTGAGATGTTTGTGACTTATCCAGACATTTAGCATAGCCATAACCAATAAACATATAAAAAGTGGACAGTGTAATTTTTTCCCACGAATTTTAATGGAATAAAGTCCATCCAATCAGTCATGATGATGCACACCGCCCATATGTTTGTTGTAAGAAATTATCAATTTCGTCATTTTCACTTAAACTTTATATTTGTGTACTCATACTAGCCTCTAAATTTCAGAAAATGATTATTGAGTAAGGAAAACAAAAGTTTTACTTTGAATGATCGTTCCTGAGTAAGCTGACTTACAGTTTCTTCTTCCACAAAGTATAAATATGATTTAAACTTTTGGAAACTATTGTGTGAAGTGTCACTTTTCAACAGGGTCATCTCAAGGTCTTCAGCATCTGACCAGTAATTACGTTCACAGGTATTTGAATGATAACCAGTTAGAAGCAAAATTCTTATTAAAACACGTATTTCGTTTGCAGTGGTCAAAAACTCTCGTGTTCGTTCTTTACATCTTTTATATATCGCGTGCTTTCTTTTACACAATGAAATCATAAACTTCTCTGGAATAAAACTGCTCAAAATACTCTGATGCAGTTTTACTTTCAATGCAGTTTCCATTTGCTCGACCAAGTCCTTTACAGTTTATTCTACCCGTGGTTCTCATTGTGTATATTGGTGGGACTTATTATCCAAGATTACTGATGTCATTTAGCTTTTTTTTTTCTGTTCTTTGTTATTGAAATACTAAATCCCGGTTCAGGCTGGAAACTGTCACAAGTTGTAGCTTCCAGAGACCCTGAAGCATCATTGAAAATAATCTTACCAGTATTTATTTCATTCTAATCCCCTTCATCTTCGTCAGTTAGTTCAGTGGCATCTGGTGGTAACACAGCAATTTCAACGTCGCACTCATCTGAATCTGAACTATTTAATAATTGTAATGCTTCTCAACCCTTCGAAACCTTGAACTGACATAACTAAACAGGGGAACACCAAAAGGGCAAAACTATTTTTACTCTTAGTTATAAAGAGAGAAAGAAAGCATCAATTGCATGCGGATCGTCCCTATTTAGAGGACAGTTAAAAATAATTTACGACAGCATACCTAAGAACAATATCACTCTAACTAACCACCGGTATCATAACGAAACAGTGTCCTCATATAAAAAATGCCCATCCAAGTGTCCAAAGTAAACTGAAAAAGAGTTCTGTACAGACAGGGTGTGGAGAAATACAACTTACCCTGTAAGAAGGCTATACATATCTTTACATGCTCCAAGAGTCAAAATATTCACAACATACAAATAATTATTTCCACATGATATTTTTTAGCTGTCCTCCAATTATGACAGTGGGATAAAATGGTTTTAAAAAAAAATATCTTAGAGCTAATAAATGTTTTAATGACCTTTCGTAATTTTAAGCCTAAGTGTAATTTTAAACATGCAATATTTTAAAACCAGTAATTTTAAGCATGCACTACCACTAAATTTACTTACTGAAAAAATTTGATAGTTCTAATTGAGTTTTTTTTTTGTTTAAAAAATTATGTCTATTTCATTGCTCCATGCGAGTTAGGCACCTGATAATGCCAGTTCCAGGTCATTGATCACCGTAAAATGAGATAAAATAGTAAAATAGTGAGTAATTTGAAAGTGTCCGCAACAATTTTAAAAATACGTTGAAAAAGAAAAGTACAAGAGAAAACTTCGTGAAAAAGAAATTACAGTTTTCCATTTGAATCTTATTTTACAAAGAATGTTGTAAAATGTTCTTGGCTCCAGGAAAAGCTCATAAAAGAAAGAAATACGTAAAATAAAAGTTCAGTACGTGGGATAAGTTCGATTATACTTAATTCTCTTATATTAAGATATGTATTTAAATAAAAAATATAACTATGAAAAAAACTCATTTGCATAAATAGATTTTGATTTAATTTTATTTTATTTTGACAACATATTTATACTCTTAATTCAAACAAGTAAATAATTCCATTTCCTCATTTTATTTTTATAACATTATATTTATGAAATTATCCTTAATTTTTCTTTGGTTAACAAAACTGATAAATCATAATAATTATTTTATATTTGTATTATTTTCCGATTATAGTGCAAGGAATTTATTCCTTGAACTGAATTCTATAGCCATTTCATGTCTATAACAATAGAAAAAGTTTCAAATAATTTAGTTTGGTATGAGTTGATAATTTTTGAATCTAATAGATTTTTATTTTTTTTTAGATATACGAAAAAGGGCTTTGGCAAAAAACCCCAGAATCAAAAAATAAAAAAAAAAGTTCAGAAATAAAATCTGCAGATAAAGAAATAGAATTAAAATATGGCAATAGTAATGACATAAAAAATTTAAATCAAAACAGAATCAAGATATAACAAATGTTATCATGGAAGAGACCAATTTAGATCTAATGAAAGTAAAAAACAAAGTACAGTTCAGACTCTAGTAAGTCCAATTTTTTTATGGTAGGGAAAAAAAAACAAAAAATTTGGGCAGAAAAATAAAGACGTTCGAAAGAAAAACTTAAGAAAAATTTTTGGCTCAGTAAGAGAAGATGGAATCTGGAGAATACGATACAACCTTCAACTTCAATCGAAATAAAGAGAACCCGAAATACTCAAAGTGATCAAGGCTTCCCAAATTAGTTGGCTGAGACATGTATTTTGATACAGCGATGAAATTCCTGTTAAGAAAATAACTTTCCAAACTCCCAAGGAAAAGAAAAAGAGGAGGACCGAGAACAAGGTGAATGGTTTTAGAAAAGTGGTTGAAGGTCTTGGGAGAAAGGACTCTCGCTGTATATCCAGCTTTTCCCACGGGCAACATAAAAGAAGCAAAATTTGCTAAGCCCGCGATTTCAGCGGGGAAGAATTTTTGTGCCTATTTAGCAATGCAACCCGCACTATTCTCGTTTATGTTGTGATTTATGTTTTCATGTTCATATTTTTATAATCTTACTCTATATTGAAAAATAAAAACTCTTTTACATGCATTTTTGTGTATTATAACTATAAACATAGATTTAATACGTAGGTTTGAAATATATACGAAAAAATTAAGCAGATTTGAACCTATTTTGAAAAAGAAATACGCATTCAGAGGGTTAATTGATGGAAGAATAGACAAATTTTGGGTGTTTATAACCAAGGTACGCACCCTTGATGGCACATGACGCAGTATTTTGGTCACGCCTACAATCAAAATGGTTTGCATTTTATTTTAAAATAACAAAATTCGCTATGAAATATTACGAACAAATGCAAGTTATCGGTCGGGGGTGGCGGGGAGCAAAATTTCCTTAGTTTGTCTTAGATGACATTAAATATGAAAACACGCATAGCAATCCCCGTGCCCAAACTTTTTACGGACCCAATATTCAATCATCATTTTTTATCGGCCCCCCACACAAAACAATGTATTGAATTCAATAATTGTATACTTTACACTAAAACTAATATGATTTTAACCTTTTTTCGCCACCGACATATATAAACGTTTTTAAAAAGCAATTTTTTGGGCGTATATATAAGTTTTAGAAAACAATCTTTTTGGAATTTTTCCAAAAATTATAAAAAAGGTTTGGGAAACCCAAAAAAAGGACCTTGAAGTGTTTCAAAGGATTTATATTTCAGAGGATTTCTTTTTTATTCCTTTTCCCTCCTCCACCCCCGAAAAAAAAAAGCATCAAAATACCCCGTCTACGTGGAAAACCGTGGCATTGGTCAGCGAACCGAAATTTAAAAGGGAGTTAAGGGAAATTTAAATTATAAACTGACAAACATCAAGATAAGTGTTACAACCCATGGGGTCACTGGTAATAATCAAACTTGTTCTTAACTTAGTATTGTTAAATTAATAATAAATACATTGTATAGTAATGATATTTTATAAGTGTATTCATCAGTGTAAATGCGTATTTTACATTTTATCATGTCAGAAAGTATCTTGTTTTTTACTTTCAGAAAATTTTTTAATATTTTTTTGAATAATCTTCTTTTTCAACTTTTCAATATGCTCCGCCCCCTCCGAGGAACACCCCCCTCAAGGGCGCCCCCAGTTTGAGAAACGCTGGCATAGTTTTCTTGGTAATGTATTTTAAAGTTAAAAGTTTACATTGTTAGTTCAGTAAAAGAAACAAAAGGAAATAGTAAGTGTAATAAAGGTAAAATCTGAATCAGAAATATGGCATAATTAGAAAAGGTTCGTTGTTTTTTTTGTTCGGGAACACTGGTATGCAGAACATCGTATGTAAAACGGCATTTTGAGACAAAATCACAAATCCTCTTGTCAAAAAAGTTGACCACAGCAAAGAAAATTAATTGCTTATAAATCATTTGGCAGATGACTATAATCGTTTTTGCATTCTACAAAAAGAAACCCTTTTTAGAACCCAAAAAGTTACATCAAAAATCTGAAACAACAGAAGTCAAACTAATGTTATTTTTAATTTTAAATTTAAATTGAGTATAATAAAACGTTTACTAAAATGCAGAATGTTTTTTTCGTAGTAAAAAAAGAGTTTTGAGTTGTTGTTTTTTTTTTTAATTTTCCCCAATAATTCAAGAAAAAATTTATTTGAGGGAACGTCTATACCTTATTAAACATTTCTTTGGAAAAAAGGGCACATTGATCTATAAAGGTTCACCACTCCTGGTGTAAGCTGACTGGGACAGTCTTGGCTGGTTACTAGCTGCAGTGCTTGGAAAGAAGAAATAGAATTCCAGGAATATTTATGAGGAATTTATGAGAGACTGTGGGATTTAAGAAAGCCAAATGTTAACTTCCATGTTAATTGTGACCTTAAAAAATTTAAGTTCCATCTTAAAAAATACTAAGTAGAAAATCCACCGTCCCTTACACATTGTTTTTGCAGTCACATTTCTTTAGTGAAACCCCTATCAAGAAAATTTAATTTTATGATTAGCATTTTAATCTATTACAAATAAGTAATCATACACTCCAACAAAAACTGTCATTTTAAAAGTAAGACTTTTAATCATTTCCACCTTATAATGCGCTTGAAATGTTTCAATTTACAGAAAAAAAATTTAAATTTTCCTTTTCGTCTTTCTTTTCATTTCCACGAATCACCTGAGGGGATAAAGTTCATTCGAAAAGATTTAGAGATAATATTCTGGTCCACCGCGTCTTTGTTCCATTATATAGAAATCTACCATTTAATCTGTGTACAAAAATTTGTCACAGCAGTTTTTCCACTTCAAAGTTTCTTTCAACAGTTTAATAAATGTTTTTTTCCACCATCAAGTGAGATGTATTTGCAACAAAATTTAAAAAAGGTCAAGGGGAAAATCTTCGAGCGGGAATAGTAAGTCCAAAGCCGGCCAATATAAATGCTGCACAGATATTTCATTCTTTTTAAATTTGGTGAACAACTTCCATTGTTTCTTTTTTCCACCCCTTGAAAATTTTAAATTCGAGACTTTTCATGGTCACATGGTGTTTGTGGTTGTTGTTGCCTTAAGGAAGTGTAAATATTTTATTAGGGGTTTCCTCCTTCATTAAAACAAAATATTCTGTTACTTGCTTTGGTTGCGTGTAGTCATGAATCGTTGATATTTGTTACATTGGTGCTGAAAGATTTAACTTTTAATAAAGTCTTACAACCAATTTGGTACGAGTGAAGGAAATAATATTGTGTGACTCAGATTGGACGTATTCATTTGAAATGTTAACTTAATGAAAGCTTCATGACTGCTTTAATATTCATGTTAGTAAAATAAATTGTACTTTAAAAAAGCTAAAAAACACGCTTTTGTGTTAAATCGAATTAAAAAGTTAAAAATAAAATTCTTAATATAAGAATATAATGATTAACGGGGAAAAATTTAAAGTCGTGGTTAAAGGTGGGGGTTTTTATAACTTTTACACTAACTCAGCATTTCGGAACAGAACTAATAAGAAATAATTACAATTGATATAGAGCACTAAACGCTTTTACCTTAATGGCATTAATTTTCCCAATAATCATTTTGTTCTTATATAAATAATGATTTTTTTTTTTGCTTTTAGTTCGATTAAACATAAAAGCGTGTTTTTTAGTTATATTAAACTATAATTTATTTTTTACTTTAATCTACAATAAAAGTATGCATTTTTAGTTTTTTAAACTATCATTTATTCATCGATGAGAGAGAGAGAATAATTCTTAAATGCGTCATTTTTTAGAATCTGGAATACCCATTGGCATTCTATCAGTGCGTCGATACGGCCTGGTTTGCAAAATGTAGAATCAGCCAACAGAAGGAAATCTGAAAGAGCTAAGTTTGAAATATTTCAAACGAACGAAGGTGTTAAGTCAATAATATTTTTTACTATAAAAAGAGCTCAATATTCTCTCTGAAACTTACATTAATCCGGTGACCTCTGAATCAATTCTCAGCGGCTTTGGTAAAATGAAGCAATGAATAATGTTTCATTTCTCAGATCCGACTGGATGATTTAGAAAAAAAGACTTTACAAGCACGAGTCTTTTTTTTTTTTTATTTCCATTTTCAGAAAAACTAGACAAAATTGCTGATACTATGGTAAGAAATAGCTGACGCACATTTTCTTGTACTTTTAGGGTTGTAATCTTAATATTTTAGTCACCATATCTAGAAAGTATATGGAATTAGTCGCCATATCAGGAAATCGTTATTTTTGATTATCCTGATCAGGACAATGAAACCAAATTATGAAATTATTGTATCGTCATCGGTCCTTGAGAAGTGTGCAAAATTTTAGAATTAATCTGACCTTTTAAAGTGGGTAAAACTCGAGTTTAAAGATTCCGTTAAATACAAGTGAAACTTATAAAAGCATGTTAAAAAAAAGAGATTCTGATTACATAAATATTAACTTTTCCCTGCACAAAAACGATTGAGTGTTGATACGCTCATCATGCAATCCCATGATTCTAAGCTGTTCACGTTTCGAAATTAAGAGAAGATTGGTCATACATCCAAAATCTTTTAAAACTTTAATTTTCAAATATTTAGTCTAAAAGAATGAACTTACTGATAACTGCATTGATTTTTACGGATATACATGCAAAACGCAAAAATAATTGACAGATATTTAAAGCTTTGTACGAGTTCATACGTATTATAAGCGTCTATATTCGACATGGTAATATTTATTAATCCAATCTTTAGAGTGTTGGTAACCGATTAAAATAAAAAAAAATCATATATTATTGCGTAGTTTTATAAATAGAGGTTTTGTAAAACCATTTCAAAGTCATGTTTGTTTTTTAGTTTTTCGTACAATTATCGCACAGTATTACATAAAGATTTTATATATATATATATATATATATATATGATTGATGTTTAAGAAAAAAAGAATATAAAAATAGTTATCATAAGTTTTTGAAAATAGTTCCAATGTCATTCGAAGGGATAAAAATACTTGACAATGACGAGAAATCGTATTATATTTAACTGAACATATTGTAAAATATTCCTATATTATAATATTGCTTATTCTTTGTATATTTACAGCAGCGTTTCTCAAATTGTGGGGCACTCCCCCCAAGGGGGATGCGATAACTCTACAAGGGGGCGCGAGCCTATTGAAAAGTCGAAAACAAAAGGTTATTTAAAAAACTATTAATTTACTGAAAGTAGATAAACAAAATACTTTCTGATATAATAAAATGTATAATACACATATAAATGTATCATTACTGTCCAATGTATATTTTAGTATTAATTTAACAATACTAAGTTAAGAACAAGTTTGATAACTATCAGTCACCCCATGATCGTGTATTAACACTTATCTTGATAATTTGTACGGTTTATAAATAATTTTTTAACTGCCGATGAAAAGTTACGCGATTCGCTCCCCACCGTTTACCACGTAAACGAGCGTATTTTGATGTTTTTTTTTCAAGGGAAGAAAAGAAATAAAAAACAAATCCTCTGAAATAAATAAATTATTCGCAAACATTATGAAGGTTCTTTTATAACATTCCAAATCCGTCGGAATAATTTATATCGATAGCACTGCACAGAAAAGATCGTACTTCGGAAAGACGTGTATACGTAGAGAAAATTAATGATTTGGCTGAGTAAGACGTTTTTATACGTCGGTGGTACATAAGAAGTTAAAGTCGAATTGCAGTTTTAGTGTCAAAGTATAGTATTATTGAATTCAATACATTGTTATTGTGTGGAGGGGGGCGCAATGAAAGAGATGATAGAATAATGGGTCACGTATATTGAAAGTTGGAGGAGCACTCATTTACAGGCAATACAATATTTAAACGGAATGGGGAATTTGATTCACAATTCTAACAGTTTGTCACTTTGATATATTGGCAATACCATTGCTAAACCCCCTAACCTACTTAATAATTAATTTAAAATTATTCCACAGTTTTATATTTGAGATCACTTGAATTTCACTCAACTTTTAAATTTATTTAAATTTCAAAGTTTTCATACTGTCTTGAACTTCTTGAATATATATCCTTTTATGACCTAGTATACTGAAACAAATTTCATCGGAAAATGAATACCAATATGGTAAGTAGGAAAAATTAGGAGAAATAATATTTTTATTATTTATTAATGCAATTGTTTCGTATGCATTTTCATGATCATAACTTTTATTTTATGAAGTTTTATTCTCATATTATATAAAAATGCGTCCTATAACTTATTCACAAAATTTTGTGTGCCTTTCAGCATCTTCATTTTAAAATACAAATAACTATAATAAGTTATAACTGTATTTGTGCTGAAAATATCATAAAACATATTCTTTATAAATCTCTTCCATACTTTACATTCGATCAGATTACCTGAAACATGCTGTTTAACAATCTTGTGTAACAAGCTACATTCTAATTTTAATAGATGTGTATTTTTTTATAAATTTAAGAACACACACAATATTTTCGAACTGGAATGTTAATATTTCTGTCAAATATATTAAATTTAAATTTATAAAGCAATACCATTAACAAAGTATCCGACTACGTTCGGAACCGTGATTTTTCAAAAGCGTATAGATTGATAATATCCATGATAGTTAGTGTCACTTAGATTAGAAAATGTATATAAAATTATTTTAAGAATATTATTACAATAAAAAAAATTTTAAGTACAGCATTTTGACAAAAAATTAACATAGAATGACCCATTTTCAAAATATTCTCCTTCTGTGAAAAATGCTTCTATTATAATAATATTTTGTCTGTATATAGGTCAGACCTTTGTACAAAAGTCTGAACTATATACAGACTAGAATTTTTGTAATAATAGAACAATAACTAGAATTTTTGAAATATCTAACTTAGAAGAGGGTTTATCCATGTTTTACGACAACAGAGGGGAGAAATTTTAATAAAAAAACACCGATAATTATTTCAAAGGGTTGTAACTATGAAAATAATGTGAATTTTTCAAAACACGTAGTTTAGCCTCTGTACAGAGGCCTGAGCTATATACAGGCAAAATATCGTTATAATAGAAGCATTTCTTCTTACAAAAGGAGAACATCTTGAAAAAAGGTTATTCTAAGTTAATTTTTGGTCAAAAGATTGTATTTAAATAATTTTTTTTTGTCACAATGTTCTTAAGACCATTTTATACATGTATTCTAATCTAAGTGACACTAAATATCATGAAAATTATCTCTTCGAGCCCTTTTTTACAATCACGGTTCCGAACGTAGTTGGATACCTTAAACAAAACATAATCATAATGAAAAGTTCAGTAACATAGCACAGTCAAACCTCTGCTTGCTTTGGTGTGATAATTAAGTTAATGAGCAGACATCTCTGAATCAACAAGCTTTTATTTTCTCATTTCTTTCAATTAATATCAGCATTTGCAATAGCTGATGAGGAGTGAGTAACTCTTAACATATCACAGCACTTCTCAAGGAGGGTATGCCATATCCACCGTCTAACTTTTTGCAACGCTTCTCTTAAACCTTTTCTGGAAAATGTATAGTTTCCCATGTAGCTGACTTTAAGGTCATTTCCTTTGAGGGATCTTAGCTTGTAGGCGAATTCTTATACATATATATATTTGGATACCGGCTCTTCGGGTATGTCATACCCTGTGCGTGATTCGCCTCTACAGTTCTAAATGCATGAGACAGAGTAGTTAATAGACAGAGTAGTTAATAGATGTAGTACAACAGCAATTTCGGATGAAGAAATTCTCTTCGTGGTTATGATGAGGAAGAATCAAATGGTGAAAAGTATAACAGCAAATCTGATACCTCCACTGAACTCGATCCAGATTTAGAAGAAGTGATACACTGTTGAAAATAAATGTTTTATATGTAGAGACACAAAAACATTTAGAAAGAAAGTAATTTTAAAGGAGACAACTGGTACACATCTTACCCACTTTCAGATGGACTTTTGAAAAGAAAAATATTGCTGGAACAATAAGAGAAAATAAAAAAGAAAATCAATTTTTTTTTAGTTTACAGAATAGAGAATACTTCTATATGTTTAGTTTTAAAAAGATACTGAAAAAAAATAAGATCCAGTGAAAACATCGCATTCACTCACGACGAGATTAAAGGAGCGTGTAAACAATGTACTGAAGCCCTTATAAAAGGAACAGAAAAACTAAATTTACGTGCGAAGAATGTAATAAACATTTTGTGTTTTCTGCGTTTCCTCCTTTTTAACTTTTGTATGCAAATTTTGTGGTAAAAAGAGAATGAAAACACCCTGTGTATATTAGCACTAGCGACGAATTTAGCGGACTGTAATAAATTGTGATCTAAGACTAAAGGTATCGGCTTCGAATTCCAGTCTGTTGAAAGAAAATTGATTCAATGAAAAGTCAAGTTCAATTTGATATTATTGGATATATTTCAATGCTGAAGAATATTTCAATATGAATAGAATAGTTCACACGTAATAACACAGTTCATACGTAATAACACAGTTCACAAGTAATAGCATAGTTCACAAGTTAGAATTTCGACACAAGAATATTTCACAAAAGAATGTTTCACTATAGTAGATAGGGATGTTTTCATCTTAAGAAGATAATGCACTGGTGTTTCCCAAAACCCCTTCTAAATGGAAGCGGCTCACTCAAAAAGCGCTACCTAACGGCTTTTTCTATTCAACAAGCCCCCTTGAAACCTCAGAAGGGTTTCAAAAGGAAAAAT
>BMAV01027486.1:378958-393826 GCA_019973955.1 Trichonephila inaurata madagascariensis | reverse complement strand
GTCGATCACTGAAGTTCCGACTGACCGAGCATAACTTTACAAAATGAAAATCGAAAGTGTGATGGTTACCGGAGCCAACAGGGGCATTGGCTTAGAGTTTGTGAGACAATTGATAGATCTTACAGAACCCCCTCGCTATATTTTCGCCACCTACAGGAATGCTGACTCCTTAAAGGTATTGTTTGTCTCAACAATTTGTTAAAAAAATTGAATAAGGATTAATTTTAAGGATAGAGTAAAAAAATTATGTCCGTATATCAGTATAATGAAGTTTTGGTGTTTGCGAAACTTGGTATTTTTGTTCTAGGTTCTACATTATGTAACAAAGATCTTTCTTTTTTTTTTTCAAATAGCAGAATTTTTAACTACAGTCTCCATACAATGAATTTATGCTTTACGAATTTCTCTATTTCACGAACTTTTTCTTGGAACCAAGAACATTTTATTATTTGCTTCGTAAACTTCCAAATAACGAAGATGCATTTTCTATTTAACGAACTTTCTTGCTTGTGATTCGATTTTTTACCCTCCTTTTTTTAAAAATATTACAGGACATTTTTCAAATTATTCTCTCTTTTAGCACATCTCGTGGTGATCAATGGATTTACCAGGTGCCTAACTCGCCTAGAGTGATAAAAATGCTTAACTTAACAAAAAAAAACGTAAATAAAATTAACTGATTTTATCAGTAATTATGTTTAAGGATGCATGTGATAGCGTAGGCTTAAAATGACTGTTTATTAAGTAATGCATGTTTAAAATTATTTGTAAGCTTAAAATTGGAAAATTTCGCAACAAAATTCCTTAATATTAATATAAAATTATTTTTTTAAAGTTGAAAATACAGTGTATTCCTGGACAATAGGGTTTTTTTCTCTCTTTCCTTTTCGATGAATGAGATACTATGTATAGTAAACAGATATTAATTTACAAAAAAAGTATGAATACTTTTTTTAAAAATAATATATAGTGTTTATGAATTTAAAATTGGTTTTATGTGGTTTTTAAAGTATATAAAACGAAGAATCTTTATGTAAAAATTTTTCCATGTAATAAACTTTTTCGGGATTTAGCGACTTCGTTAAATGGAGGTCGGAGTGTATTTAAAAGTGAGACAGCTCAAATTTTGCAGAAATGAAAGGTGCATACTTTTTACTAAATATTCACCTACTTAAATCTTTTTTTATACTTATTACAAAGATTTATTAATCAAATTAAATTAAAACACATATAAATAATGTGATTTCGGCAAATCACTTATAACATGATTATTTTTGTTCTAATGTAGTACCCATACTGAGATTTTTCGAAATTTGCATCCATGAAATATTTTCTCAAGGAAATTAATCACACATTTTTGAGTTTTTAAAATTCTGTTCTGTTTCTGTAGGGCCAAGGCCTACTGTGCCTACCTCAGTTTACGTGACCTTAGGCGCTGGGGTACATGTGCAGATGTTTCGGTCAAGTTGTCAGTCTGATACGAAGCCCCCAGTATTTCTTTCCCAAGCTAGCTTGGCACTCATTTTTTCATCCACTGAAGGGATGAAAGGCTGAGTCGTAACCTTGCCCACCCCGGGATTTGAACCCCGGACATGCGGCATGGAATCGAATTTTGAACTAATTATGAATAATAATTACTCAAATTATGTTATTTTTAATCGTAAACAGATTTCAACTATAGCTTTCAGAATAAAAATGGTATTTTCATTAAAAAGGTCTAAAAGAATCTGCAATTAGTAACATTCTGATTTAAATTGCATTCAGTAATGGTATAATTTTTTATATTTTTCTTAAATTAACAGTAGAATGTTATTTTTACATCCAAATAAGGTTATTTTTGAGAATAAGGATATTTCTTGCAAAATATTTTGTTTGTCTCTTGATTTTAAAATAATTTAAAAATAATACGATAGTGAATTTGTTTAAAAATAACAGCAAAATAATACACATTAAAAACACAATGGTTTCGGGTAATATATTCAGAAGGTATTATTCATCGTTGATATATTCTTACTACTGTAATGGACTTGTACAATATATTTCAAATGTTATTGGGTCGGGAAATATATAACAAAATATAGTAATGATCATGTATTAAGGTCATGAAATGTAATAAATATATTATGGGGTCGCTTTATATACAAATATAACAGCCCCATGGAGTAGGGGAGACCGGGGCAAGATAACGAATGTCTTAATTTTTCCGTTTTCCATTAGGTGGAAGGATTAAATGGCATATATTTAATACTACAAAAGACTACTCTAACACTTCATGTAAAATTAATTTTTTTTTATCCTTAAAAACAAATTAATAAACAACAAAAATTGTTAACATAGTCATCTTGCCCGGTCTCCTCTAATAGGGTAGTAGTATACAATCGAAAATGATAACTTCAACTATGATAGAATATTGGAAGCATAATCCAAAAATAATATGATATTGGAACCTATTACTCAGACAGTAATCAATATGCTGCAACCTATCATTTACAGCTAACAGTTTGACACACGTACTTTTATTCTGGAGAAGTTACAATAAGACATTTAGACGAGAAAAAAAAACATTCACCGAAGAATAAGACATTGATATAAAAATCACACTCAAAAAAACACTTGGTGAACTCTTATCAAACGTTTTAAAATTGTACGAGTAGTGGACGCTCAAGGACATCCTGCTAAGTACTAAATTACAATATTTCCTGTTTTACAGTAATTTCCTCTTTTTTTTTTTTTGTTTTTTTTTAGTCATATCCGTTTTGTGGAGGAGCCTTTTGATTGTTTTTTAGACCTTTGTTCTCTCTTTTTTTAAGAAAAATAGCTTAGTATAAATTTTATAAAATAATTCATATTATTCAATAAAAATTAGCGAGCTCTCTACACTTTTTTCAATTCCTACTATTAATTCACACTCTCCCTATATATATCTTATTCAAATTTTCAATCGTTATTAAAATACTTTTCATTCATTTACTCAAGTTTAAATACATTTCTTTAAACTTGTAGTGGATGACACTTGATGTTAACACAGTTTTTTAAATTATTAATTCATTAATTAAATTAAAAATGAATAAATAGTAACAAACAATAGTCCAACACGATGTATAAAAAGGAAAATTGCTTGTCGTGTTCTTGTAGCGCAATGGATAGCGCGCTGAACTTCTAGTTCAAAGGTCAAGGGTTCGAATCCCACCTGTGATGGCCTAATTTCTGAGAAGGTGACTTCTTTTTACTCTACAGTAGAGCCTGTTTTGTGCAGTCTTTTTTTATGTGATTTTATTTTTGTGTGATTTGTTTTATGAGATTTTATTTTTATGCGATTTTTTATGAGCGATCTTTTTTTTATACGGTGTATGAATTTCAATGACTTTGGAGCCACTGCAATGTTTTCTATATATTTAGTGGCGTAACTGAGAATGTTAGGCCCCCCCCCCCCCGAAAGTCAGGTTTCGCCTTTAATATTTTATAAATTAGGTAAATACGTACTTAGCGTTAGTCAGGCCTTGGGCCTCTAGAGTTCTGCCTCCCCCCATGATGCGGGGGGGGGGAGGAAGATTACGCCACTGAAGTGTAGACACTTCAAGACGCTGTATTAGTTACAAACAGCCTCCCGACAATGCGCATTCAGTTGCATTGTTTTCTCTCAACGCTCCAGCAGCCCGCGCTTGATTGAAGACCAAACTTTCAATGACAGTGGTATTATCAATAATTTGATAGATTATGAAGACGGACAAGAAGAACCGGACTCTTTGAGAGCGGATAAAAATATACCTTTCCAACAAATTGGAAAAGCAAAATAGATACCTATTAAGAAAGGAATATAAAATTCCCAAAAAAGGGCTTCAATCATGTATAATCTGATTATCATTTACAAGTAACTGACCACCCGACCTTCGTCACAAAAACTTATCTCTTACTATATGTTGCCAAAAAATAAATCAATTGTAATTGTACCTTCAAGTGAAGAAAGCGATTTTGAACTTATTCATTACAGGGCTTTGGATTACGATGAGTAGCAATGAATTATGTATGTGCATTTTGAAAACTTATCCGTGTATACAATAAGATACTATATGTTTTTAAAATGTTTCCATGTGTAATATCTAATTATTTATTTTGTTATGGAAGTACTCTTACAAAAATTTCGTAAACAATTGGCATATTTTATAAATGCGACTTTTTTTTATGCAGTCCCTATCCACCGCATAAAAAAAGTTTTCTGTAGTATTTCCAAGAATTAGTTTGTTTTAAGTAAGAATTTATGAAATTTTTGAATATTTTTTTGGTGTGTGCGTTTATTTTTAATGGATGAATAAATAGTAACAAACAAAAATAATAGTCCAACATCATATATACGAAGGAAAATGGAAAATTGCAAGGAAAATAGCTTTCTATTTTTCCACTTAATAGTGTGATTCTTTCCTATGTATATACTTATTTATATTAATTGTAATTATTTAATAAAAAGTAACTGAAATAAATTTTTTCTTCGTTGACCTAAATAGAAACTGACTTAATTTTTTTTTACATTACTGGTTTTATTAAATAACACACGTTATTTTATCAAACCCCTTATTACTACCCTCGTTTAAAAGTTATAAATTCAGGTGCAAAATCTGCTAATTTATTATGAATGGATATTTTAGAATTACTGAAATAGGAAATTTTACATGCGCTTCCATATTTAAAAAGGAAAGTATTTAAGACATGTGTATACTATTTAATAAAATAAGAATAATTTTAGAAATAACTAGGATGAAAATTACTGTTTGTGTTTAGGAAATTCGATGTTAAGTAATAATTGTATTTAGCTGGTATAACGTGTATATTGATAAAAGAAAATATTGCATTCTAAAAGAGATTATTTTGTTCGAAAATATTCTACTTGAAAGATAAAAAAAACATAGATAAGATAAAATTCTTTGAACAGGGAGTGCGGATATGACTATTACATTTTTATACACCAACATTGTGCTTTTTCATTGTTATTGTTTTCTTCTTTTTTGATAACATGCCTTATAAAAAAGACAGATTATGACTTTACATTTTTTTTTCCTTTTATTTTTTAAAGTTCGGAACTGAAAACGATTTAGGAATAAAAAAAAACAAACATGGTTTTTTGAACTTATAAGTGTAAATGAACTGTGATTTTAAAAAAGACGTATTTGAGTCCAATTTTCTTTTACATTAATTTTTTAAAATCATTTTAAACTTTCCATGGTAATTTCTTAGAACATAAATATGTATTATAATTCCCTATACAATTTTGTGAGAGAGCGTAGCACCAAATTTTGTATGTGATTAAAAAAGCGGTTTAGGTTCTCGCGTTTAATTCAATTCCTACTCTATTAACTCACACTGTCTATATATTTATTTGTTTATTTATCTTGGTGGAATTTTCAATCTTTAATAAAATGCATTTTAAAGCATTCAATTGAGCTGAAATTTTATGTACGTGATTATTTTGGATGACAATACAATAGTTTAATCCTAATTAATAAAAATTAGTTAATTAAAACTAATTATTTACAGAATTACAAATACACACACACACAGTCAAGCTGGCGACTTGTGTCAAAACTTGAAAAGGTTTTTTTCTCACGTGTTACACCATTCAGTTGAACTGAAATTTTATATACACGATTGTTTTGGATGACACTATGATACTTTAATGAAAATTAATAAAAATTAATGACCACTTAATGTTATGATTCAGTCCTTTGTGTTTACATATTTATATTAATTGTAACTATTTAATAAAAAGTAACTGAAATAAAATTTTTCTTTGTTGATCTAAGTAGGAATTGAATTAAATTTTTTTTTTATATTACTTGTTTTTTATAAAGAAAATTATCGCGGTATATTTATTGACTTAGTTATTGCAATACTTATATTATTATATTTTATATGCATTAAATGTTGCCTCGTTAGAATACAGTGGCGTAACGTACACCCCCACATCGTGGGGAGGAGCAGGATTCTAGGATTATGGTTTTGCATTCCTCCGTAATATCTGATTTAGGACCCGAAACCTGACTTTGAATGGAGGGGAGGGCACTAATATTCTCTGTTAAGCCATTGTTAGAATGTTCTTTTTTTTTTTTTTTCGGAAATAAACAGAATATTTATTTGAAAAAATGTGTAAAACTGTCCATAATAGTTTTGATTCAACTTACGTTTTAAGATTAATTTTAAAGTTTATTCACTTAATAAAACAATTTTAAGTGTTACTCTTTATAGTTATAACTTAAATTATACTAATTTTTTATTTATATTAACAACAAATGGAATGAATGAGTAAAACCCTTCATTTGCTGTATAAATATCAATGAAACAAGTATGTTTGATAGTAAAAATGGTTTTAAAAAAATATGTTTACTCAAAACAAGTTTAACATCTCTGAATAAAATGTAAGTTGCAAAAAATTATATAAACACAATTTCGTGTATCGCATTATCAGATCGGGCAATTTTTCGATCATCTAGTTTTTTGTTGTTGTCATTTAAGGACTTAATATTTATATACATCACATCTTGTACGCCCAAGATTGCGGGTTCGACCCCGGCCCAAAGTCAGTGAATTTTCATGATGCAGAAAATCGACAGTGGCCATGTCACATGATTATGCGGTACGTAAAAAACCCTTGAGTGCCTGTTTGGCTTTGATGGCAAGATTAAAATCTTAAGTATGGTTTCGCATCACTAAAGCTCAGTTGCCTCCCTCTGGGAAGGAAACTGGCCGTCAAAACTACCTGCAGCGATTTGTATCCGCTTATAAGGTGCCGCACGAAAAAAAAGATACCAGCTTCCAGGGAATGTACTAAGTCTGCATTGGTAAAACACCAATCCGCAGCCCATTAGAAATAAAAAAAATATTTTATAATGGTTCTTCATTTTGATTACAACCACTTTTCGGTACTAACGTATTATACGTAGACCAATTTCGTCAGATTAAAACACGTTACTGTATGCCGTGATATGCAGCCAGGGGCGGCTCTAGGGCCGGACAATCCGGACCTCTGTCAGGGGCGGCAAATTTTACGGGCGGCATTTGGATCGAATTTGAAAAATATTTAATTTTTTTTTGCAAACAATTTGGTATATTTTCTGAAATATTATTGGGTGTGAATTTGGTATTGCATTTAACATATCTTATTTTTTTTTTAACTCTGTATATTCAATGACAGTTTTTTTTTTTTTTTTTTTTTTGTGTTTAAACTTGAAGGGTTTGAGGTGGGAATTTTTGTTAAAGCATGAAATTTAATATGTTTACACATCTTTCACTTGTAAATTTCTCCCCATCCTGGAGTGAGGTCACAAGGGACATTCCTTCAACCCTTACGATGTCCAGTGTCAGCTATCCAAAAGAGGACAAGGGTAATAAGAGGTTCTAATTGATAGAGAGCTACAGGAGATGTTTTATTTAGTCATGAGTGTAGTTACTATAAGTTAAAACAAACGCTTGCGATCCCCACCATCAGTAGACTATTTTTCGAAGAAATTGGTCTGCTGAAATGGACGATTCCTTCTCTTACATTTCACTCGTTTGATATAATAACAAGTAATCATGTCCTTAATTTCGAATTGTCTTAAATCTTTTAAGACTTAAAATAATATATATATATATATGGAGAGAGAGAAAGAGAGGTGGCATTGGTAAAAGGGGCGGCATTTTCCATTTTTGTCCGGGGTGGCAAAACTGCTAGAGCCGGCCCTGATGCATTTTTTTATATTGAAATTGTTGCTTGAAAATCGAAAACATCTAAACAATTTACTCAAAAGCCAAAAT
Source organism: Trichonephila inaurata madagascariensis (assembly GCA_019973955.1). Classification (NCBI taxonomy): domain Eukaryota; kingdom Metazoa; phylum Arthropoda; class Arachnida; order Araneae; family Nephilidae; genus Trichonephila; species Trichonephila inaurata. Next base: position 386,041 of record BMAV01027486.1, on the reverse strand, counting down.
TTCTAAAATTATTTCATTACATTATAATAAAAAAATATATTGAGTTTTGATTATTTTCATAATTTGTTTAATCTTTCTACGGTCAGAAAAAGTATTTAAGAAGTTTTTCAGGAAAAAGTTGTTCTGCAATGTGCTTGCATGTTTTCGTCTGCTCTATTAATGATTCCTCTCAAAGGGCTATCAATCAAGTTCTTTGTTTCGTGTTTAAGTATAAGTGAAAATTTTATGAAAAAATTAAATATGTTTGAAATTGTAAATTATAAAGTACAATTTAGATATTATATGAAAATGAGTCAAAACATATTAGTAGCCGAAAAAGATAGGAACATTTTTTTTAAAAATATGCATGATATAAACACAAATTGACGATTATTTGCTAGAAAAAAATTAAGGGTTTTGAATCTCAGGATTTTTTAAAAATTTTGTTTCCCTTTAAAATTCAATTAAGACGTACACTGATCAGGAAGCGACAAGAAACAAACAGTGAATTCTTCGAAAATTCGAAGAATATATTTTTAAGAAAATGTTAAGTAAAATTCTAATAAAATTCTAGAATTCAAAATAATTAAAATTTTACATATCATTTTGCTCCAAATTTAATCCACTTCAATCCAAACCTGGGTTGACTGAGCGTGTGTGTTTGACCACGTGCAAATTAATTAGTATTGGATTCCAAGGCCACAATATGAAATGCCATCTATGAAATCTTAAATAATATTTATAAACAGGAAGAAATAGGCAAATGTTCTTATACGTATCGGTATTCGTTTAATGTATATAAGAACCGTTCAAGTGAAACATAATTCGATATCAGAGATTAAAGTTACTTTATTGACAAATGAAAATGTACAACAACTAAGAAACGTAGTAATTATGCATCCAGAGAGCTTGTAAATAGTCCTCCCATTATCTATGCAAGTGTGCCGACTTAATGCAGCCACTCTTCCACAGCACCACACACCTCTTGATCGCACTTGAAACTCTAACTACTCAGGTTTGTTTTTAATGGAATCAATCAAATGTCAAATGCAAGACAACAGATATGGATCGCAGGCAAGTTACCCAACACCTCCTTGTTGAAAGAACGTAGTGTTCTGAGTTGTACTCTCACACTCTGCGTGCAAGCAAATCCGCAAAATCACACTTTGTAACAGTACAGTTCGCTTGACCTCTTGTCTCCTTTGAATGCCCTCACACAAGGACATCTTAAGACTTCTTGAGGGCCTGGCACCCTTACAAAAGTAGGCTCCACCTATGATACTTAAAAGTAGACAGTACATAGCATACGTTGTCAAATACTCGCACAAACAATAACCCGAAACAAATAAATGTGTATAACTTACAATCGCACAAACCGGCTCGACCGATTGCCGCCTTTTGATTGGATGAGTAATGATGATGTATGGTGGTAAACATAGGCCTATACCTGGATGATGGTCATCATATATAGCCAGTTGACATATCGTTCGAAAATCCCAGTTTTTCTTAGAATACAACCGGAAATAACATTGAATCATTGAAATTATTCGAATCATCATCTTATTAAGGCTGAGTCAAGAAAGAAACGAGGCCCCCATTTTGACCGAGGCTCTGGTCCCGGGCCCAGTTGGCCCAAGCCTTAAGACGTCCCTGCCCTTACACCTTCTTCGCCCGAAAATTGAATAACGTCACGCTGTACTTGTTTGGATGCATCCATCACTCATCTTTATTGTGGTAAATGGTGAATATTCATGAGTATTCATTTGTTCCGCGCCGTGAAATGATGAGGTTGACACTTGAGAGGAGACTCTACAAACTTCCATATCAGTTGGCTCGGTGGCTGTGAGGTAGCGGGCCGCCTCTTAGACTCAAGGTTGAGGGTTCGATCCCAGCTGGCGTCTATAGATTTTCTGGATACGAAAATCGTAGGCACGCATGTCATATGATTATGTGGTATGTTAAAGATATCTTGAGTATCAAATTGGATCTGATAGTCTCTTCAAAATTAAAAATTATGGCAATATTCAGCATCCGACGAGAGTTTGAATAAAGTTCGAACGTCACAATATGGTAGTGAGTGAGTGAATATTAAAATCGCGCTGTTCAGCTACTCGAGGGCTTTAGGCGATGAACCCCGTAATTTTGAACCATGTTCAAGAGATGAGGACGGCACCTGAGCTGGAACCTCCCTCTCCTAATCATCACACCACACCAACGGGAGGACGTTTGAGCTCTCAACAGATTTCGCGTGCATCGCTGCCCTACACGGCGGGTCTTTAGTGGTACTGGGCTCGAACTCGTGACAAGGCCATCCATGATCCGATACCTTGACCACTCGGCTACCGCGGCCACAAAGGTTTTGTTGAAGTCCAGTGGCTGAGTGGTAGTGCATTGCGCCTCCACGCCACAGGTTCAAACCCAGGGCTGGGAAAGGTCAACTCAGTCTTTCATCCCTTATAAATGAGTCGATAAATTAGTACCAAGCTTACTTGGGGACTTGACACTGGGGGGTTCGTGTCAGACTGACTACCTGACGTGTCCTAACCCCCCTCTCCTAATTATCACTCTAAAAGGAGGACGTTTGAGCTCTCGACAGATTTAACGTGCATCGCTCCCCTAAACGGTAGGTTTTAAGCAGTGCTAGGCTCGAATTCATGGCACACCGTCCACGAGTGCGTTACCTTGACCACTAGGCTACCGTGGCCACCAATTTGGTAGCGGAAACCACCACTAGATGATGCCACCAATGAAATGGTTTCCATTCTTGGAGACTCGCTGCATCTGCAAATGGCTTAGCTGCCAAAATGCAGCCCATTTGAAACAAACAAACTTTCACACCAAGACAACCTGAGGATTTTGAACCTGTGTATACGGACTGTTCAATGGCACTAGGACACGAATCTATGACACCAAAGAAATAACATTGATCACAAGGTCGTAATCATGATTACTAGGCTACTGCAGCTACAATCTGACCTCATGACTGCTTCTAAGAGGAACTTTGTATAGACTTTAAAAGATGCAATAAGCGAGAAATCAGTGATAAAAATACAGCTTGATAGAGTCAGTGAGTGAGTGAATATTAAAATCGCACTGTGTTCAGCTACACAAGGACTTTTGGCGACTGACCTCGTAATTTTGAACCATGTTCAAGTGATGAAGACGACACCAGTGGGTGGCACCCCCTCTCCTCACTACCACACCACACCAACGGGATTACGTTTGAGCTCTTCGCATATTTAACATGCATCGCTCCCCTACACGGCGAGTCTTCAGTGGTACTGGGCTCGAATTCGCGTAAAAAACCAGCCACGATCCGATACTTGAACCACTCGACTACCGCTGCCACTACAACTTGATAGAATAGAAAACGTTAGATAAAGCAATAAAAATAAGAGAATACTTGTCAAGTTTCAACTGACATATATTTTTCTTTAAAAAAATTATGTTCATTTTCTGAAATACTACTGTCGATTGTATCAGAATTTCGATCTGCTTGCATAACATAACATTAGTACATCGCGAGATGAATTATTCTAATGTTGCCGGAGTATATAATTCCTCTCTTTATAAACTTATCTCGCTTTGAAACTTTTCCCTTTAAAAGACCGCAGTTATTTCCATATAATTAAAAATTCCAGATAACATAAAAAATAATTTTTTTAAGGAATATGAATTGTTGGTTTTTTTCTTAAAAAGAAAAAATAAACCAGGAAGAAATTCATTAGTATGAAATAATATTCAGTTTTAACTACCCGTATTTCATTGAGTGCCTTTTGTGCTAATTTGAATTTCTTCACACAAAATAACTCATTCAACATTTGGAAAATCTTATCTTCAGAGTATCTCTTATCTTATCAGTAAAATCTAATGTAGATTTTACTGATCGAGAAATGCTTCAAGAAAACGTTTCGGAACTTTCTACTCCAAGCTTTCTCAATCAAAAGCTTTAGAGTTATTTATTACCATTCCCGAATATTTTTGTCTGAAGGCTGTTCGACTTTTAGGCCCCCATTAATGTCAAAAAGGTTCTAAGATGGTATAATATTCAAAAAATCTCTCAAGGGGAACTCACATTTATTTTTCAAATAGTTAAATGTATTTATAAGTATTTTCCCCTTTACGAGTTTAAGGCATCCGACTACCATAAAATCATGATTCTTTTAAAAAATTGTTTAGTTTTTATGATTTTATTTTATAGGCCATCTTATTAACTTTATAAAAATACCAAATTTTTTATTTTCCATTCACTAGAACAAAAACTACATGTGTTTTAGCAAAAGCAGATACCATAACTTTACATAAGATGTCAAACTTTAAAATGCGTTTTACTCGAAATGTGTTTTTTTCGAAAAGTTCAAACGGGGACAGCGATTGCACGAAAAGTTTTTAAAATAATTTGTTAAAATTTTGTACAGTATAACAATAGAAGTATTTTAACCTTCAGATTTATCAATCCCTGTTTTATTACAAAATTTACAGTTCTTTATGTGAATATAATCACTGTTGTTTTTAAGCAATAGCTAAGATAAAGTGCTCTAGTTTTTGTAAAAATTAAAATATCTCTTATCCCGAAGGTCATTTCAAAAATGAATAGCAAAGCAACATATTAAAACTAAAAATTTGTTCATAAATTTTTTGTACAGAATGGGCCCGTTTACTTAATTTTGGGTCAAATTTTACCCATTTTTTCCCATTTTAGTAATAATAATTTATTTTTCTCTTCTTAATTTTGACCTTTTTTTCTTAAAATGCGTATTAAATAAATCTAAACACCACAAAAAAAAATCTCCATATCACCATTTTTAAAAAAATTGTTGTCGAAAGTAGTCGGATACCTTAAGTGCAAATATTTAGTTACCAAATATTCCGCAATATAACGTGCACTTCTAACCCCTTAACCCAGCGATACTCAACCAGCGGCCCGCTGGCCACATGTGACCCACCGGACCTTTCTGAGTGGCCCGGTCGTGGGCGCCTCCACAAATAAATTCAATCATTTAAGAGCAATGCATTAAAAATTTAGCGATAGATTATTAATCAAGCAATCAGTTATATCAATCTTGGTGTCGATGTCGTGCTGGTACGAATTGTGAGATATTTTTTTTTCTTTTTGTTTTTGTAATGGTTAGTGATAACAAAGAACAATGGAGTAGTGACCATTTTATTGGTGAAGCTTATTTTAATTAACCCCAAGTTAATTAACTAACAATAATTAAATTATTATTAATTCTTCTTCGGCAGAAAGTTTTAAATAAAACAGTATTTAAAAGAAGTAAATTTCCCAAGAGGATTAGTAAGAGGTTCGCGAATAGACCCACTACAATGTGATTTTACGTCTCATGTATGTGACGGGCTCACGCGTCTTTTCTGTAACATAACCTCTGGGTTCTTTGACGGCCAAGATTAATGGCAACTCTTTTCCAACCAAAATCCAAGAAGCGAAATGCGAATAATGAATGCAAATAAGATAGATTTTAAAAGAACAGAAGTTTCAGTAAGCAGAATGGCAATTTAGGGAAAGTTATGTTTGGAAGAGATACGAGCGTGAATTGACAGCCTATCGTAAAGTTACCGAGATATTCAGCCATTCTACCATTGCACGCGCTCCCAGACGTTTCCATACAGTGATTGAATCTTAGTTTGGATTAAGGTAGGACTGATTATTTGATATTAGGACTTATAATATTATCAGAAGTGAGAGTAGGCGGATAATATAATTATTTAGATTAAAGTGGTCTAAATTACGCGATTCGGTTTAACTATCACTGTGTGTTTGGTTCATTTTAGATTCTCGCTTATATAAATTTATCTAAATTGTTAGACGTTTAAGTTATATTTTTAATAAAGTCATTAAGAATTTAAAATGTCTGTTCATTTTGAGAATCCCACACCTCTAGCTCACGCTGACAATCAAAGATATGGTCACCAAAGGGGGGGGGCATATCACATGTATCACGGTTTAACTTTGCTTCTGATAATATTGTTACGTTGATCGGGATTCGAGGATTTTATGCAAATCAGTCGCAGAGAACAAGACAGTTCTTTAAGAGCGATGAGAATTTATTGTCAAAAATCCAATCCTTGAAATACAAGATCCAGCAGCAATATTCGCAGAATAAATCTCAGGTCCTCACAACTTCAACAGCACTCAGACACAATTATCAGCGTCTAAAATACACGTATGTAAAAGATTATTCATAAGCATCGTTCGTCCAATTAAACAGCCAAGCTAATCGGTAATTTCGGTCAAGGTAAGTCTACTAATCGCTAGTCTAAGCAATATTAATCGCTAGTCAAAACCCAGACTAACTCATCTCGGCGAGTGTCTTTCTATTTATATGCCTTGCGGATCTTTCGCGAAAGAGCCGCTTGCGTCAATTTCTAGAAGAATCCACAGAGGGTCCCAAACTGGACAAAAATGGTCACAGAGCGTGCAGAAAGGGACTTGTGAAACATGAATTCTATGTAGATGTTTCCAGGGCCGGCTCTAGTAGTTTTGCCGCCTCGGACAAAAATGGAAAATGCCGCCCCTCTCTCTAAAGCAAAAAGTTATTACTAAAAAAGATGAATTGTTCACATAGATACACACCTATAAAACCAGAATAATTTTTGCGAACAAAAAGGCAGCATAACAACTATATTTATATTATTTTCAGTCTTAAAAGGTTCAAAATAATTCTAAATTAAGAACAAAATTATCCGTTATTATTTGAAACGAGTAAAATGTGAGAGAAGGAATCGCCCATTTCAGCCGGTCAATTTCTTCGAAAAAGAGTCTAGTGATGGTGGGGATCACTAGCTTTTATTTTAACTGATAGTAACTACACTCGAGACTAACATAAAACATCTCATATGGCTCTCTTTCTACTAAAAATTCTAATTACCCTTGTCCCCTTTTGGATAGCTGGCACCGGACATCGTATGGGGGAAAGGAATGTCCGTTGTGACCTCACTCCGGGCTGGGAAGAAAGTTACTGGTGAAAGATGTGTAAACAAATCAAATTTCATGATTTAACATGCACTCCCGCCTCGAAACCCTTCAAGTTTCAAAAGTAAAGAAAACTAGGATTAAACATATAGAGAACAAAATAAGGAAATAAG
>BMAV01027486.1:357880-375818 GCA_019973955.1 Trichonephila inaurata madagascariensis | reverse complement strand
AAAAAAAAAAAAAGATATTTTTATAAAAACACTTGCGTATTTTTTTTCTTCTAATATTAGGATTTTACAGCAAGAAGTATATATTATTTTCTGCCGTGTATTTTATCTACTAAAGGGTCTAAATTGTTTTAGTCACTACGTAAATATGTTACCTCTGACCATTTTTCAAAACTTTATTGTATTCATATAACCTATTTAAGTGTTGTTTTCTAAATAAATTTTAGATTGAAATTTTTTTATTGAGCTCATTACTGGTAAAAACAATCAAATGCTCAGCTTATTTCCATTTTAAAAAAGCATCTCTAAGGATGGCCTTTTTTTATTTGTTGCTTTAATTGAATACTTAGACACATTTTGTCACATTCGGTTGTAGTTATACAGCAAAGTGCCAAAATTCAAAATATGTATCTTAACATCATGTGGAACTTCTTTTGTGCCTGGAGAAATACAATAATTATTTGATTCAGTAACTGGGCAAGTTATTGGAAATCCCTATGAAGAAGTTTTGAAAAGAATATAATACCATAAACACAACCTCTACAACAAGGGTACTCAACCTTTTTCTCCGCCAGCTACATATTTATGACAGCTATTTCACGCGAGCCACAGCATGAGGATTAAGGGGGGGGGAGACAATATAAGATCAAGGAATATTGGGCATTGAATTGGAATAGTGAAAAAGAAGCATAAATAAACAATAATGGTTTTCTTAGACTCGGGTTATGAGTTCTTATACATCCGCTGTAATTGTTTTCCTTCAGATACTAGCATAATTGAAGAGAATCATATTGGAAAATTCTTTCACTTTCGTACTACGGTAACTCGAATATAAATCATACAATCACGTTATTATGTTCATTAATGTATTTATGTTTGGTGGTAAAATGACAAGCAATATAATATTTGTTATACCACTCTCGCAACAAATCAAATAAGTTGTTAATCCATGTTTGTTTTTTACTACAAAATAGCCCACATACCAATAGTTTTGAAACAACCTATTTTCTTCGGATATTTTTCGCTTCGGAGACATGAAGGATAATTAAAACTCAATTTCCCCTATAAAATGGTCACTACTCCAGCTCAGTTCAGTACAATGAACGCATTCTCATTACTCCATTGTTATTTGTTATTACTAATCATTGCAGTCTTATATTGAAAAAAATATCTTAATCATATACGTACATCGACTGTAAAATTTATAGATTTGGTTGCTTGACTGATAGAATTTTTCGTTAATTTTTTAATAAATTGTTCGTAAATAAATGAACTTCTCAGTGCAATGGTTACTGACCGAGCCACTCAGAAAAGACCATAATGCCACAGTTGAGTATTTTTGCTCTACAGCCATCCGTAATTATGGAAATGTTGCCAGTGCAGGATTTCGTGCTCGAATACTTTTTGATAATGTATCATACATATATATGAAGGGATTCATATTTGGTGGCCTAGATAGCTAAATAAATTTCTGGAATTGATTATTATATTCTCCAAACTGATCCCGAATAGTTTTGGCCCAGTTACAAGTCATGTTTTCATTCTGGAAATTCCAGTTGTTGTTTCGCTTGAATCCAATATGGGCTATAAATAGTCTCAAGCTAACTGAGTATAACTCTTTTCTATCAATCATTGGTTCAGGTTGACCAGAGGATCCCGTCCAATCTATGTAAAAACAGCCCATGCTATTATGGAGCCACCACCAGCTTTCACAGAGCCTTACTGATAACTTGATTCCAAGGCTGGTTCCAACTGGAATCGTAACAACCTGCTCTTACCAACTGAAATCATGACTCATCCAAGAACTTTTTTCCAGTTATCTGAGGTATAAACAATATGCTCACAAGCCTAGAAAAGGCTTTGTAGTCGATGGTACACTCGAATGTGTCTTTTGCTCTTATCAATACCAAGTAGCACATCAATTCCAAATTTTACTTAACCGTCTCCCCTGTTATGTTTGCCATGTATCCAAAATTGATCTTTGCTGTTATTTCGAGCAGCTTTGTTGTCCGGTAATGCTGTGGTGTTGGTTTTTAAGTACATACGTTCTGTCATTGTATCCTCCAAGGTAATGCTTGAAGTTGTATATTCTTGCCACACTCTTTCGCTGCGGAGAGAGAAATATTGAATTTTCCAGCAATTAGTGAAGGGAAATGCCCCATGTGTTTATTTCAAACTATCTTCCTGATTAATGAATTTTATTAATGGTGTGGTCATTTTCTCGTCGGGAAATGTTTTTCGTTAATTCCTTTTGTACAAAAAAATCCTTAAAATTCATCTGGATATTTGCACATTACATTCTCATAACTTTTGGCACTTCAATTCATACAGCAGTAATTCTCAACACTTTTTTGTTGCTGTACACCATTAACAATTTCAGAATTTGGTGGCACACTAACAATAAAAGTAAAAGAATTTACTTATCTATAATACATTATGTGGAATAGTTTATGATAATAATTTTCAATATTAAACAAAATAATATGTACGACAAGGGCAGTAAAACGTGTATTGAATAGTTAATTACAAATTAATTACAAGAATGCATTTAATGCGAAATTTGAGCTTGATATTTGATCGTTTATATTTGGTCGTAAAAATGATAACGCCTCTCTCATTTTGACATCTACATTTAAAAGTCTAGATCTCTTTTTCATTTTTATATTTGTTAATGCTGAAAATCCGAATTCACAGAAGTAAGATGTAGAAAACTGTAACGATATTTTTAAAGTTATTATGGGATAATCATCTTTAATTTTAATCCAAAATGGGAAATAAGTTACTCTTCCAATTTTTTTAAAATTAAACCTCGATTATTACAGCACGAAATATGTTCTTCCTCTTCATTCAGGTTTAATTCATATTCAGATGTGTAAAATCCACAAATGCGTGGATTATGAACCGAATCAATTTTTTTATATTTAAATTTTGGCAGTTATGAATAACTCTTTTCTCGAGTGCAGTCAAATGGTCAAAAACAATTTTATGCATAATGAATAATTCTAAGCGCATTTGGCGACATACAAAAGTGCCGCACCACATTGTTTGATAATCATTGGCATATAGCAATGGATTAAAATTAAGACTCCATATTATTTCTTCAGTAGTGAAGTAGAATTTTAAGGGGAATAGGAAACTTCTATACCGACAATGTCAAATTGGCTGTTTTCGATTTACCTTGTCTCAAAATCTGTTACATGTACATGTTTGAAATTTTTCATGCAATTAAAGTGCACCTTTTTTATTATACTGAAATGAGCTTTTAGCTAATTTTGAATTATTTAATAATTTATAAAATATTTTCTCAAACATAGTGAAATTTTGACCCATTTTTCGCATAATAAAATTTGTAAGAAATAAATTTTTGAGTTTTTTACAAGCTCATTTCAGTATACATTAGCTATCATTATAAATATATCATAAAAAAATTACATACCTCTGAACAGAAGTTTCATAGAAAAGGTACATCGAACACCAAAATTTACATTTTGTGATAAATTGATTTTAATGTATACAGTGAAACTTCTAATCGGCTAGAAAATAAAAAAATAAAAGGCTCATTTTACAATAAAAGATACATGTTTTGGCTTATATCGGACGATCAATTTTTAAGCAAAAACGAAGTACTTTGTTTAAATTTTTCGCCATTCAAATGGGTGTGGCCCAGTTTCAACAATTATTTAAAATAGGTCTTAAGGACTTCTAATTACCCTAGAGATTAAAGTAAGGAATTTTTAGAAAGATTAAAATCTATACAATGTAAAAATGTAAAAATCTTAAATTGCTAAAATATGATTTTAGCTTTCCAACACTCCTTAAGAGAAACAAGTATAATTTTCTTCATAAAAGGAATTTTTAATAGTTAAACTATTACGGGAAAAAAATCATGAAAATTCACTGCGAAATTCTTTAATCACTCCCTTCTATAGGTCTCTCCCCAAATTGATTAACACAAATTCTTGCTTTGACTGCTTCCAAATGCACTGATTAAATTAATCGAGACAAATATATCTGGGAAAGGACTTTCAGCGAGTTCCAATTGCATTACGTGAGTCTGATGCAAATACCCTACACTGCATACTAATTTTGCTTGACCTATAGACAATTTGTAAACTGGCCGACTTAAGAGTTTACTTGCATCCTTTGTCAGAAAACAAATTGCTCAGGAAATCACAACTACTGCTGTTATTTCCTTTTGTCACACCTTCATAAAGTATAAAAAGAAATTCATAAAAGTATGTCTGATTTGTTTTGTAGTATGCTACTGAATTAAAAACTTTTTCTATATATTTATATTTATTTTTTATTTCTTAAATATCCAAAAGAAAATTTACTTTAGATTTTTAATTCGTCTAAGGGTACTATTTTTTACATCTTAATAATCATAAAAAGCAATCATTGTTATGTTTAAATAAGGAATATTAATATGTATGTTTAATAAATTTGTTTTCCTCTAAAATCTATTTCATCATTTCATTACATTATGCAACAGTAATTAATCAAAACTAGTGACATAACGTCAAAAATTGCATTATTATTTACTTAAAAGTTTTTCACTTTTCACACTATTACGAATCGATAATAAACTTATCTCTGTTTTAGTTTTATTTTTAAATACAGGCAGAATAATAAAATTCGTTGCTAAGACCTCAACACCCACCTTATTTCTAAGAGAATCAGGAAAATTCGTAAATCATTATTTACAATGAAAGCCTTGAAATTGACATTAAGTTTTACAGCAAATTTTCAAAGGTTAAAGAAAGTAAACGAACATTCAAAAATAATATATAAAGTAGATAATTTATAATAGGAAGGAAGAGTAAATAAAAAAAAAATACATAAGAAGGACATGTTCCTAAGCAGCATACGGTTTCTTGTAGCTAATAGTGCACCCATTTTTGTCTAAATAATACCAAAATACGTAAAACGTATTGGGTAAAAAATATATGTATTTGTGGCATTTATAACTATCAAGAAAATTAGTATTTTTAATTTTAAATATGATGCATTATGTTATTAATAAATTAAATAAGTTTGACTCAGAATTGCTTTTTTTTTCATGTTTAAAGAAAATTTACTGAAACAATTAATAATATATTTCATTAAAAACATTTAATAAATAAAACTATTGCAATAAAAAAAATTAAATCCATTTAATTAACTCATATATAGAAAATTGAGATCAAATTATTTTTCCAACTGTACTGTAAAATTTAGCAATTTAATGTACAATTAATCTAAGGTATTCTATTCCATTTATTAGAAAACAAGACAAGTTTTAAATAATTTGGATAGGTAAAAATGTTATAAAGCATAATATGTTATACCTTTTCATATGATGTTTGTGAAGTAATTCAAAAAAGAGTTGCAAGTATATTTTATATAATATATGTCCTGCTACTGTGCTACCTACGACTTTTTCAATGTATTGTCTCTCTCTTTAGGAAATATAGTATACTTTATATACTATATTTTCAAAAGAGGCATATTATATACATACAGTGATACCTATCACAGCATAATTCAAAACATACTTCAAAATTAAATCCATTAAATATAAAGAAAAGAATAGAAGTAAAATTTCAGGTTAAACTTTCATCTAAAGAAATAAGAATAACAGAACCATACAAATTCTGTACTGTTGGTGTATTCAAAACCATTGGAGTGAAAATACTTATGAATTTCAGCACTCACTTCACACATATATGTAAATATGCATATATATGTGTGTGCGTGTGTGTGTGTACTGTTCTGTTTTCATGGTTTTTCTTTTTACATGTAAGTTTTTATCCTAACTTTTTATATAGAAAATTTTTCTTTTTTATTCCTCTCCTTAAAAGATACATTAATGTTCTCTTTTCATAATTTCATTTTACTATACTGTCAGGTTTATCATCCACGTGTGTTAGAAAAGGTTTAACTTTTCAACATGGCTTCATTTTTCTTTTCTTTATTATGTCGAAAATTTCTGCTGTACGGGGAAGGTTAATCTATAAAGCATTGCTTAACCTTAAATAGCTAACCTAATTCAGCGGTCGCCTTAGAAATCATAATAGGTCTCTCCAGGGTAGTATAAAGACTTCTTTTGTATCTACATTTGTTGTGTCTCATGAACTCCAATTTCTTTCTCCTTGGCATTGTAGGATTTAGAACTTTTTCACTTACCATATATACTGGAATCTAAGCCAACATCGATTCTAAGCCACACACACCAAGTCTCTATTCGTTTTTGAGAAATAATAAAAAGTTAATAAATAATTTATTTGACTGGTATTAAAAGCTTTCAAATACATACATTAACCTATAGTTACTCTAACCGTCAGTATCATATTTTGAAAATTATTCTTCAATACCCATTGCCATCACTGACTTTGGAATTGGTACCGGCGTCGGCATTTTCCCACATTGTGACTGTCATCTCCCATGCCATCGAAATGAATTTGTTGCGACATTTTAAAAAAGTAATGTACTTTTGAAGATTATAAAATAATTATCAAAGAAGCAGGTGAACATTTATAAGCAAAAATCATAACATTTTGTTCACGCCGTCGACATATATTTGTTTCATTCGTGTCAATTTTTCAGTAACCGCTACATTTGTATCCGTTTTTTTGTTATTATTTTTTTGGGAATATAAAATTGCCTCTTTCTTCATACATGTGTCATAGTAAACTCGTCTTGATGCTATTACTCATATCTTTAATATTTAGGTAATCAAAGAAAACGTATAAAAAAATGCTCCTAAATACGATTAGACAACGATGTTTAGAATAGTCTGAATTACTAGAGATAAATTGCGGAATGGGAGAAGTCATCGATGGAAGTGACCAGAAAGGGCGGTTACATTTTGTATATATATATATATATATATATATATATATATATATTCCATTCAAGTTCTTTTAAGTAAAAAATCACAAAAGAAATTAGATTACTTATACTGAAAAAGCATTATGAATTGAAACCATATTATTTCAGTCAACAAAAGAAAAAAAACTGTTCTCTCATTCAGTTCTTAAGGATAAATAAATAAAACATGGAAGAAAACAAACATAATACTTTTTGTCCCCCTTGAACTAAGAAAAAGTTGTTGGGACCCCAAAGCACTTTTGATCCAATCATTTTGTTCGAGAAGATTCTCTAGGAAAAGCACTTTGCGTAAAGAAAAGTATTTATCCTTTACTACTCACAAAATCTCAAAGAAAAGGAAGTTCCTCGACCTTAAAGATTTCCTATTCCTCTCCAATGTCTCACTAGAAGCTCTTCTATTGGAAAATGAACTGAGACACCGGTGCGTTTTTTAGCTGTTCAAGACAACAAAAGCCGGACGCAACTTTTCCGCTGACTCTTTTACTATCAGAATATTCAAGTCCATCGAATCACTTAAAATATTTGAAGCACAGAGACGGCTGTTGCTTAGGTTCAAAAGAACATAAAAATATAGATCTTTATTTATGTGTACTAGGTCACATTCTTCGTATTATATATGTGTATAGTTTATGACTTCTCATACTCGAGTAATAAAGTTTGCAGAGCATTATTTGGTAAATCAAAACAAATCCATAAATTTCAAAACTTTCTATTTTACTTTTATTGCCTTAAATATATTGTCCTTAAAATATAAATAGTGTGAATAATACTATGAATTAGACCAGGGGTGTCTAACACGAGGGCCTCATGTGGCCCGCCAGTACGAAAGTTGCGGCCCACCGACTCTTTTTTTAAAAAAATTTTAAATATCACGTTTTTAAAGTTTTTTCATTTTGAAATTTATTTGATTGGAAATTTATATATGAGACAATACATATACAATATATATATTTATACAAACTGTATTTGAGTGTTACCTGTTCTTGTTTTAAATAAATCCTTTTTGATAATATATAGAAATGTCCTTTAGATTAAAATAGATTTATATTTTATCAAAAAGTTACATTTGATTTTTTTATAAATTACTTTTTTATTAAATTCCGAATTGCATTATGCATATCCTTTAGTATGGATGGAACATGATTCTCTGTGTGCGACTCTCATTTCTCCTCCTCCTTTTCTATTTGGAGTGTCCAAAAAGCAAGAGGCAGTCAGAGATGTTTTTTTAAAGTTTAAAATAAATATTCAAGATGGTTAAGATAAAGGGCTACGTATACTTAATTGTTTACGAATGACAGCTAAATCAAATTTCAGCAATGAGTAACGAAATATCAATTCAAAAGGAACACCGTAATTTTCAAGAAAATGGCAACTGTAATATTTTAAACATTATTTGATGATTGCATTATTATATTATTTCAACATTATTATATTATCTATGTCTGTATACATGAAAAATAATGAAAACAAAAATAATAATTCAATCTGTTTTAAATTTTCACTGCAATAAATGTTCTTTTGTTTTCAAATTTGATATAAAGGAACATATTTTTATGAGCACCCGCGAGATTATAATGTTTTTTCCGAAGTGGCCCGCAAAGTCATTGGGTTGGATACCCCTGAATTAGAATATCATATTTTTTAAAAAAGTTATGTAAGTGTGAATGAGATTGTGACAGTTAATCAACAATGCTGGAACTACGCAAACAAATACTTATCGAAGTTTCGTTAAATTTATTTATTTACTTATTTCTTATTGACATCACACTTCGATGATACACGAGGGTTATTAATGATGTAGATCATGATGTTGAATCATGGTCAAACAACGTGGACAATACATACGCAGACACTTCTTTTTCTAAACTTCCACACCAGTTTATCGTGAAGGTTTTGAGCCTCGGAATATCTACAGTGCGTTAACCTCTTTACAAATCGGGTCTTCCGTAGTTACAGGAGGATACAGTAGCTTGACGGAAACAAAAGTTTCGTCAGAAGAAAAACTCTGGCCTTCAAATATTTAATGAATTTACATGGGAGGATTATCTTCGAATCAGTTCGTCGGAATACCTTTTTGTTTCTGAGAGATAAATTATGTATTTGCTCATTGCGTGAGACATCTTTCTCACGAAAAATTGTTTCATAATTAATCAGTAAGATTCATTAATTGAGATAAGATAACCTTGTGTTTAGGATTTGTGCTTTGCTTACGATACCTACAATCATGTCGTGTTCGTATGATGAGAAGGCAATATTCGGATCTAGCAATTTAATATCACACACTTGATATTATCAAGCTTAATACTATAGACGCAGTCATGTGGAAGGTGCTGATTCATATTAAATCTATCGAGCCCATATTCCTTTCTTTTCCTATAACTCCATCACTTGCCGAGGTTCAAAATTACAAGGTCCGTCAGAAGTAACTCTCGTATTGCTTCAGAGTGCGCGAAGTTTTAATACAACTCTCCCTCCCTCTCTCATTCGTCTTTACAAGATTTATACATTTTACTCTAACATGTTTTCAATTCTAAATTAAAACGTTTATGAAAATATACACACTACAACACAGTAGCGCACACAGGAATTTTTCAAGGGGGGTTCTTGGGTCGGAAGTTCACCATTCTTATATCATGCTCCTTTTGATTTTGTCGATTTTCGGGAACAAAAAACAGTAAAAAACTAATTATTGAATAAATAATTAGCATTAATTAATAAAATTAATCATTAATAACAAATATTTAATTAAATTTTACGTCCTATATACTTAGAATTATAATGAATTGAAAAAAAAAATCAACGGCTTTGGGGAGGGTCCGGACCCCTAGGACACCACCCTTGTGTGCGTCACTGCTACAACATAATAAGCGTCACATCTAAAAATTTTCATTCTAATGAGATGAAATTGCGTGTGCACATTTGTAATAATGTTATATGAAAATGATTAACATTTGGCGTCCAATAAATTATAGTTAGAGCATTAAAACTTCCGGACAGAGCATATAGACGGTTTGAAAAACAGGAAACATTCCTTTGTCATGGCACATTTTCAACGTATGTGTGATACTATCGACCCTTGTGAATGACAGTAATACCCCACTCATAGATTCGTCAACTGTGAAAAGAAGATGTTACCATTTGAAAGAGGACAAGCAATGGACTAAAAGAAGCAGGATTGTCAAATCAACATTGTTACCTTTCGATGATTTTGGCAGGATTAGGTGAACCATAGCCGTATCTAGAGTACTGTATCTCTAATTTCAATGACAGGGTCACACTATTCAATCTTGAGGATGATACTAATGTTCAGTACATAGATTCGTGAACTGTATAAGAAGATGTTACCATTTGAAAGAGGACCAGCAATGAACAAAGAGAAAAAGGGTGTTCATATCGACATTCTTGGCATTCGATGTTGTTGGCTGGAATATGTCTACCATGGCCGTATCTAAAGTCAAGTAATGACTGAGCGAGCGTGACGACAGAAAATGAGAACAAAGTGTTTACCAGATCAAGGCTCGCAGCATGGGAAATCTGAAGACTCTTTAAGACCCTGGGCCTCAAAAGTAGACCCTACCTGGGATCTTTAAAACAAGACAGTATAAAACATGCATTGTCAAATACTCGTGCAAACGGTAATGTGAAACAAATAAATGTGCACGATTCACAATCTAGCAATCCAACTCAACCGATGGCCGCATTTTGACTAAATGAATTAGTTGTTTATAATTCGGAGTGGGATGTGGACAAGGTTTATCACATAATAATACAGTCTTGACACTTTTGCCAGTTGACATGCAGTTTCAAATTCCCATTTTTTCGGATAACATGCACGGGAATAATATGTGACCATTAAAATTGTCCAAATCAGAATCTTATTATGACTGATTCGAAAACGAAACAAGGCCCCCAACAAGGGTGAGGTACAACTGGCTCATGCCTTAAGACATCCGTGCTCACAACACTTCATGTATCTTTATCAACGAGGCAACATGTATCCTAGGCATCAATGACTGAATTGCACTAGCGACTTCATAAGCACAGATAGCCGTCAACACCATTGAATTAGATTGTAGAGATATATGTAATGTAAACAAATGAGTTATTGGTATGCTTTTAAAAATACTTTGAACATTTATGAAGATTATAATAAAATACATAAATGAGATTTTTAAATTTTTAATGTTATAATGTTTATTTTTCATTATAAGAAAAATGTTCCAAATCTCCCCAGCTAACAATGACATTTTTCTTTCTTATTTATTAGTATAACTAAATTCATGTAAAATATCTTCTTGCAGGAAAAAATGGAAATTTTTTTGACTTTAAATGAATATCTCTTATATCACAATAAACTCTTAGAATAAATTATTAAAGTTTTAAAAATATACATTATAAAAAAGAATACAAGGAATAAGCAAGGACTGTTACCTGGTAGATTTTAGAGTAAAAATATGCGAATGTTTTGCATTAAATTGAATCAGATTTCGATTTCGGCATTTACTTAAAAAAAGTTTTAAAAATAATTTTCTTCGGTAGCTTTTACAAAATGGAAAAGCAATACATCCATCAGAAGCGCTTATACTAGAATGCCGAGAAAAATATATTTTTTTCGACAAAATATCTTTTTAACGATCGACCTTAAGTTTAAAGCTTTAAAACCATTCGACTTTCAATTGCTATACAATAGTTGAGAAAAAATGCAACAATGTCAAGAGTGAAAACAAAATTTTCAATTCCCTTCACAGTGTAAGGAATTTTTTAAACTTTTTTTCTGCTTGGCTATTTGGACTAGATGCTCCATTCGCTTTGTTTAATATGAATTCTTTTTTTTTTTAAAAAAAATCAGTAACATTGTGTGACCAAACGATCAAAAGATAGAACTTCAGAGGAAATATAATGTACATATTTTAAATCGAGCCTCAGTGGAGGGAATATATTATCGAAGAATATTCAAATGAACACACACAGAGAGAGAGAGAGAGAGTGACGCTTTTTTATAAAATGATATAAACATTAGTTAAATTACCGTTTTGGGAAATAATGGTTTATCCATGAATCCAAATACCTCTTATGATATTTGAAAAATATATATTTTGAAACTGAACATTCAAAAGTACTACTTTAAAAATGTAAAGATCTTAGAAATGTGTTACTTCATACGTGAATCAATTCATGGATTCAAGTTCAGAAATTTGATTAAAAGAGTAACATTAGTGATACCCCTGGAATTGTAGAAAACCATTGACGAAGTTTTTTTTCTTTATTTTAATCTAAAAAAAAAATTTTGATCGCAAGTGCTGGCATTATTGGTTAAGTGTTTTTACAGATTAAGTTTTTAAATAATATTCTTTGTTTTTAAAACATATATTATGTTACATGTAAAAGACATTCTTTTTTAGATAAGAATTTATTTTTTACTAATCAAAAGTTTACCCGGCATTCTTCTCGCGAGTGAGTGAATATTAACATCACACTATTCAGCTATTTGGCGACGGACCACGTCATTTTGAGCCATGGTCAAGTGACGTGGACGACACCTGAGCTGGCATCCCCTCTACTAACTACCACACCACACGAACTTGAGGACTTTTCAGCTCTAGATAGATTTAATGTGCATCGTTGTCCTACACGGCGGGTCTTTAGTGATACTAGGCTCAAACTCATGACATGCCTGCCATGATCCGATACTTTGACCACTGGGCTACCGCAACCCTCTGGCATTCCTCGTGCGAAAAAAACGAATAAAATTTCACGTGCAGGGAATCTCATAAACAAAGGCATTTACATTATGTTTTTACCGTAACATTTGCATACAAAGGATAATAAAAAGGAAGAGTAGAAAATACAATATGTTTATTACACTTTCCCCACGTAAATTTAATTGTTCTGTTCTTTTTAATAGGGTATTCAGTACCTTGTTTATACACTCCTTTAGTCTTCGTCGCTAGTGAGTGGGATGTTTTCACTGGATCTTAATTTTTTTTTTTAATTTCGTAGAAGCATTGTTGCTGAAGATTTTACTTTCTTCTTTTAATCGAAACTCAAAATTTCAGAAATCAGCGTCTGGTTTGATGTTTAGTAGGTGGTTTCTGAGTACTTAACAAAATAACTTGCGTATTTATTGTCGGAAAGTTCAACAACACAAAAATATGGTCATAGGCTGACCATTACATTTTCTAGCCCTTAAGTAGGATGTGGTCATTTTATCAAGGATGATAATTGCTCCCTCAGTTAAATTATCTGGATAGATTTCAGTAGAGAAATCATACTTGCTATTTATTATACTATTCAACATTTGATTCTTCCTCATCATCCGCGCAAACAAAACTTTCTTCACCTGAACATACTGTTGTACTATATTTATTAAGTACTGTATCTATTAAATTAGTTGAATACCACATTTTTTCATCAAAACTACAATAATACGATATTGCATATGAAAGATTTTAAGGCAAGCTTATGCATTTAGAACTGTAACGGCGATTCACGCACGAGGTATGAAATACCCGAAGAAGCGGTATCCAAAAATATATGTTTCGAATTCGCGTACAAGCTTAGACCCCTCAAAAGATATTACCTTAAAGCCAGCTACACGAAAAACTATTATTTTTCCAAAAAAGATGAAAGGGAATCTTGAGAAATGTTAGGTGGTAGGTATGACAAACCCTGCAAGTGAAGTGCTGGGTTAAAAAAAATAAAAGAAAATTTATTAGAGCAGTGCTTCTCAAAGTTTCAGTATCCGCGACCCAATATTTAATCATAATTTTTATCGCGCCCCCCTCATACAATAACAATGTATTGATTACAATAATACTATACTTTGAAGCTAAAACTACGATACGACTTTAACCTCTTAAGTACCACCAGCGTATACAAACGTCTCGCTCAGTCAAAACGTTAAATTTCTCGTATATACATGTCTTTCCGAAGTACGATCTTTTCTGTGCTCTGCTATCTATAAAATTATTCCGAAGGCTTTAAACGCAATAATAGGACCTTGACAATGTTTGCAAACGATTTGCTAATTTCAGATTATTTTTGCTTTTTTATTTCTTCCGGTCCTTAATACACCACATACGCCTACGTGAAAAAGTTTGGCATTGGGAAGCGAACTGCATAACTCTTAATCGGCAGTTAAGGGATTAATTATAAACCATACAAATTATAAAGATAAGCGTTAATTTTTGTATATAATTTTATATACGACAATCCTCCAAGATCACTGTGTGGTCATTATTAAACTTCTTCTTAACTTCATATTGTTAAATTAATTGTCAAATACATTGCGAGGCACTGTTACATTTATAAGTATAATATATCAGTGTAAATTTTTTTTCATTCTATTTTTTATAATGTCAGAATGTATTTTGTTTACTTTCAGAAAATTAATATTTTTTTTAATTCTTTTGTTTTTGAGTTTTCAATACTCTCGCGTCCCCTTCGTAGAGTTGTCATGCCCTCCAAAGGGGGGAGCGCCCCACAATTTGAGAAACTCTGTATTAGATTTCATAGAGTTTTAATTACATTTTAATAATCTGCATATGGGTTTTTCAACACCAAGGGGATATGGTATGGTTTTCACAAAACTTTTTAATTTAATGATCTTCATAATTTTTCTTGGTTCTGCCTCCAATGTGTATCAATAATATAAAACAAATTTGAGCTCAAAATTTCATAAAAAGCTAACCATTTAATTTTTAAGGGAAAAACTTGAAACATTTGAAGTGAATTTTTAAGGGAAAACTTGAAACATTTGAAGTGAATTTAGAAGGCTACTCCTCTTACAAGTATTTACGTACATATATGAAATTTGATTTACATGTACGTTAAACTATGTATAACAAAAGATGGTATGGGTTTTGCGATAACATGATTGGTATTCGTATAGTACTTCTTTTTATAAATGTCTATAGAAAAAATTCCTTAAAAAATTTATAAATTTTGAATTCAATTGTTTTTTTTTTTAAAAAATGATTGAAAATGGCGTACCAACTTTTATTCCATGTACTATTAGGAAAAAGTGAAAAAATTTCCAAGTATGCAATAGAAAAAAGCCTTAGCACTTTAAATGAAGACAAACTAGTTATTTTATCTTTACGAGATAAGTCAGTTTAAAATTTTGATGTTCCAATGGGATGTGAATAAAAGTATAAGAAAAAGTTATCACAACTCTGCGTTTTTTAAACTTAGAACTTTCGAAATTTGTGAGTTTGTAGAAAAGAATATAAAAAATAATTTAAGCTATATAAAATAATTAGATTTGGTTTTTGGACCGATTTTTGTCAATTGAATCGTACTGTGTCCCCTTAACAAATAAAAAAAGCAGTGTATTAATCATTAAACTACTTTAACATAATTCATTATTTGTAGGAATAAAAAACACGGTGCTAGATTCCTTTATTAATTAATTATACAAATAGAAAATTTAGGTACGGGATTTTAATTTGTGTAAATAAAAATATTGATACTAAAAATTCATTTTTATACATAGAACCAACAAAATAACTAATAATCATATTTTGCAATAATTTTCAACCAAGAGATGTTCAATATTCGCCAATACATAATCCTCAATAAGACATGATGTATTTCTGTTTTATTATATAGCTAAGCATATACTATATGGTTGAAAACAAATTTAAAACTGATCATCTTTACAGTTGATATATAACTTAAACCAATAAAAGAATTGTTTTATTCAGAGTAAAAAGCATTACTCATAACTGTATGTTGCTGCAATAAATACAAATATCCCTTAAACATACCCCGTTATAATTTGAAAGAACAAGAAATAATAAAAAATAAAATGTGAAACACATGCAAGCTCTTATAATGTTTAATTTATAATTAAAAAAAATTTTTTTTTTGCTTCTATACATTTCAGTAGAATTATTTTTTCTGTTGAGCAATTGCCGTCAGCATTTCATCATTCCCATATTATAAATATACATATAGGACAATTAACTAATTAATAACTTACAAGGATAATGAACTTGTATCTAAAACAAATCTCCTATTTATCATTTAACAAATTCGAATCTTAAGTTGAATAGCTAATGATTTCTCAGAAGACATATTCCAATCCAAGTTCATTAAATTTTATAGTCTTCGTATGTACGCTCACACGCTTTACTTTCCAATAAAAACATAAACTAAAAAATGATTGTTTAGCAATTCTAGAAATAAGTATACATACCAATTAAAATAATATTTTTTGGACACTTTTAGCATTGGTTTCTATCAGTGAAAAAATGTGTTGACAGCTTGCTAAATAAAACCGTTTCTTATAAAAGTTCTTGATGTTGATTTTATTTGATTCTGCTTATTTATTTCAAACATAATACATCTTAAGTGATGTATCTTCAAAAAAAAAAATAAATAAATAAATAAAAATTTCGATCAACAGATTTTTTTTCAAGATACGTATATCCAAAAAACTATATATTCACATCACTCATATTCGCCCCAAACTGGAAGAGAATACAATATGTTAAAATAAATAAATATAAAACGAAGACCTAATTCTTTCAGTATTCCTAATTTAAAATTATCACCAATAGTAAATATTTTAAAAATACGAATGTAATCGTTTTCCAATTACACCTTGCAATATTACACCTTATTACTTTAGGAAGAAAGAAGTATCATCTAGCAAACACACACAAATTCTATTATTTTCAGAATAATATATTAAATATTAGCAAATTTGCAAACATTAAATAGACATAGAATATAATTTTGTGAAATATCTCTCCCTAGCAATTTAAAGGGAAAAAGTGTCTTATTAATGAATAAACGGGAATATGAAACTAAGCTAATTTCTGTACTAGAAAGTGTGAAAAGAGGTAAAAATGAGCAAACCATTTAAGAATATTCTCCTGTAATTTTGATAGAAAAAATTTAATTAATTTAGTATTTATATAACAGAAAGAAAAACGAAAAAGGTTATATATGAAGCACAATTAAGGAGCTTACGTAAAGGAAGAAATTTATTAATGAATAGTCATGCTAGTTACAAACTTCTAAATTTATTAGACGCTGAAATAACTTCTGATTTAGATTACTATCCTTTCAAATAAAATCATTTTTATTACATAAAATTAAAGAAAAATTTTAAAAATTTCAATTTTTATTAATTTTCGGAAAAGTTTAAATTTTTTTTGAGAACATTTACACACCCCAGTTACAAATTAAACATAAAATAGTTTTAGAAATTTGTAACGTACAAAAAAATAATAAATTTTCATTAAAATTTGTCTCCTCTCTCATGCGTTTTCGAAAAAAAATTATGTACATTATGAATAATTTAGAATGAATTTGCACCGTATAAGAAAATTGAATTCAAAGGAATAAAAAATGAAATGAGATTTAAAGAGAATGAGTTGAAGAGATCAAAACTTTAATACTTTATTAAACTTAAAGTTGGACCTTTATGTAAGACAAATGATAATAATTTAAATATATTTCCAATCCTATGATATTTAAAAATTTCATGGTCCGATAAGTTGGAAGATTTGATAAGCTATAATTATTTTTTATGTTTAAGCTATTATTTTCTATAAAATGGATTATTCTACGCATATTTAGAACGTAAATTTATTAAATAGTTTTTATAAAAAATACTACGCCTAATCATTCGAATTGTATAAGAAATAAATTGCGTTGTAAATTGTTTCAATAAAAAAAACTGGAAATTCAATATTTTAAGGCGATATGGTACCATCTTTAAAAATTTTTTTATTTTTAATATTTGATATTTGGTTTTAATTGTATTTTATAAAGATTAATATTTAATAATAATTCCATACAAAAAAATTTTAATTTGTTGCAAAATGTTTGTAAAATTTAAAGTTTTTAAATTTTTTTAAACATTTTTTAAACCCCTAAGGCTTTTTTAAATATGTTTCTTTTCTTTCAAAAATTTTTTTCCAAGTACCTTATAATATACTACATAAAACTGTGCATGGGTTTATTTCTGCTACTGCTCTTTAATTTTTTATTAATTTTTTTATAGTTAAACTTACAAAAATTCTCGAAAAAACATTAATTTTGATTTTGAAATTTTTTA
>BMAV01027486.1:297278-355221 GCA_019973955.1 Trichonephila inaurata madagascariensis | reverse complement strand
AATTGTACATTATGAATTATTTATATTTCATATAGTATCTTTAAACATATTAATTTATACAATGCAACTATATAAGTAGAACGAAAATGTTTTGTTGTAAAATCATAAACGCCCTTTAGATAATAACTTCATTGATTGATTATCCTTTTAAAATCAAGTAAAAATAGTAAAAAAGTATATTTATAATTTCTTGCATGTTAAGTATAATATGAAGCATTTTTGAAGATTAATTAAATATGAAAATGCATAAAAATAGTAATAAAAATAAAAATGTTAAGAATACGACATATCTGAATTTCAGAAAAAGAATATAAAATTAATAATTATATTCATACAGATGTGCATTTATTAAATTGTATATAATAAAGGTTATAAAAGATTTCAAGAATATTTTCTTTAAATTAGCTATTTGTTTCATTTCCATAGTTTAAATTATTTATTTAAAAATGAATGGTTGAGAAAAAACTTATCATTTGCCTTATTAATGCAGATAATTCATAATTTACTATTTATGTATTAGTATACGTAATTTTTTGTAAGTAAGAAACATCATGATAACAGTCTTTTAACATAATGTTTATTATGTAAATCAGGAGTGTGTATAATCTTATTGGGATGAGGGTGTTTTCGAGATCAAGGAAAGAATTATGGTCGGGTTTCAAAAAAAATAATATTTGAATATTACGAACAGAAATTCAAATAACTAATATAGTTAGTTTAAATCATTCTAATATTTGAAAATTTTGACATAATGAACAGAATATGAAAAATTTTGAAGTACCAAAGAATAAGTAAAATATTCCAAATAAAAACAACCAAAGTAAAAAATAAAAAAAAAGTAAAATATTGAAGATAAATCAACCAAATAAAAAAATAAACGTATATTCAAAAAAAAAAAGAAAAAAAAAAAACAAAGGGGGAGGGTTTTTAAAATCAATACTCAGCAGAAAAAGGTAAAAATATTTTTGATACAAAAAACGCACAAAATACATTGCGAAATAAGTTATTTAGCATCAGAAACGCTTTTATCGAAATACTGAAATGTCGATTCATATGGGATTTTTCAAAATAGGACTAGAAAAAAATATTTGATATGAAATTGGGGTCACAGTATTGCCAACTCCTTAATATTTTGCAGTAGGCACATGCAGTAGCGTAGTGGGTGAATATGAAACCAGGGCACAGTTCTTCGTACTGACTTAAATAATAATCATGGTTTAACTTTTTTTAAAAATATATAAGATTTATTCAAGCAATAACATATACGTTTATCTTATCTTCTAGATATATTTTTCTTCAAATGAAAATAAAATTCTTCCGTTTCATATTTTTAAGAAGGATTTATATATATTTTTAATGTATATCCACATGAAATTTTCCAACTCCACTAATTCGCACACGCAATAGCACAATAATTCGCACAATCAATAAAATGTTGCTACTTCAGCTATTAATACGTTTCATTGAAATATTTTCATAGCATGTGCTAATGGGATGAATACATGTGACCTCCTTGTCCCATAACTACAAAGGAGGATGCAAAAGTTACCGGTTGACTGAGTCTATAACTTAAAAAAATATTAACAATTAAATTATTGAAACACATCCTTTTTCGAAATAAGACTCTTGACCATCAGCACACTTTTGCCATCGTTTGTAGTAGTCTTCGAAATATTTTAGGAACTCATTTTTAGCCATGTATTTTATGCCAGCCAACGACGCACTTTTAACTTCAATTGCAGGTAGAAATCAACGACCCTGCAAGTGACGTGCCAGTTCAGGAAATATGCTAAAATCGCAGGGGGATAGATCAAAATACTAAGGAGGATGTGGTAAAACAGTTGTTTACGTTTTCGTAAGAAAGTCAGTGACGAGGTTGGATTAGTGTGCTGGACCGTTGTCATGTAAAAGCGCCTATGACTGCTCAGCTCACAATTTAGGTCTCTACCTTCGGATCAACTCGTACAAACAAAGCAGAATATCTACATAGAGTTCTTTGATCATGGTGGTGCGTCCTTCAGGAATAAATTCCAGATGTACTATGCCCTTGTTATCGAAGAACACTGTAACGTCGTGTCTCGCAGCTGGGGTTTGCTTCTTTTTTGTGGAAACGATCATCACACGTGCATTCGGCAACTGCTGTCGGGGAGTTGATTCGTGTCCTGCCTTGAACCTTCCCCCAAAAGCCCTTGACCCCGAAGAACGGCAGGATGCAACCAGAGATGTAAAAACCACCGCCCCTGATCCCCGAGTAGAGGAAAAGCCAAGAGAGATGGTTTTTGACCCCTCGAAGAAAGCAGACACGTGGGAAGATGATGTTTTGACTTTCCAGTGAGCGGTCATTGAGAGGGATTCCTCCTCTCACAAATCACTTTATTAGAACTCTAATTATATTTTAATAAGTTTAATAACTTCAATGCATAACTCTGTAAGTAATAGCTCTGTGACATTATTAAATTAAATATTTAAATTAACTAAGATCACACTACCGTTATATTCAATTTAAACGTCACAATACCTCTTACATGACCTTCCCTTTAAAGCCACAGAATTTCTGCTTGGGTAGAGATTGTGGCGATTTTCAAGTTGGCGATGCTCTCATGTTTTTATATGACGCGCAGTCCACCTTTCCTTGCCTTCAGTAAAAATTCTACTAAGTAGGGAAGGATCTTTGTCAACAGACGAGATTAAGCTTCCCGTCATTTCTATTCGAATAGCTTTTTTGGTCTAAGTTTCAAATGCGGGGAACCATGTGTTGACACACCCTTTGCATGTTAAGATCCTTAGTCAGTATCCGCTGACATGTGGCCGAGGATATCCCAACTGATTCTGTTATTTGAGTTATTGTGAGAAATTGTTTGAAGCCTGTTTTTGCGTACCGCCACAGAAAACATTGTCGATGTTTTCAAGGGTGCGGGAAGTCTGAAAATGTCCAGAGTGTTTGTCGTCTTCGACATTTTCCCAGCCTTCTCTGAAACATTGATGCCACTAAAAAGCTTTCGCTCGCGATAGTGTATTACTTCCTTACACATGCTTTAACATTCCGTAGCACTCTTTCCCAAGCAAACACAAAATTTGATATCCATTCTCTGATTTACCAAAGCAATTTCTTTCAATCACGGGCAACCAAATGTATCTATGTCGTAGGAAAATGAGCAAATTAGGAATCTCATCAAATCTCTAAGGGAGATGATTACTTGACGGTGGATGTTAAAATAACGTCTCTTGAAGGTTATTTCCCTGATAAAAGTAAGGGATTTTAACGAATCCCTGAGCTGTTTCAGTGAAGTGATGAAATAATATTGTCAAGAGTTAAAAAGTGTTTATTTAACAAATAAGGTGCATTATAAAACGTAGAAGTAAGTAATACAACAATGGTCAATGAAATACAAATTATTTATTCGAAACTAATTAACATATAATTAGAAAATTAGGCTGGTATTTTTTGACGTATAACATCTTTCCTCTCGGTTGCTTACTCACTAAAATATCAATCCCAACGTTAATCCTGTGGTGCCATTTTTTTAAAAATATCGGGTTGATATTTAGGGAATCGATAATACTACCTGTATGGTTAGGAAGTACACAGACTCGACCCCCCAGATGTGTCCCCCTCTGTATTGCATTTTGCCAATGCCAAAATCCTGACTAGTTCATTTCATCATTTCACTGAAACAGTTCACGGATTTGATAAAATCACTTACTTTCATCACGGAAATGACCTTGAAGTGACATTATTTTAACATCTCCCGTTTATTGATCATCTCCCTTAGGGATTTGATGAAATTCCTAATTTCGCCATTTCCCTGCGACATATCCACCTACAAAATACGTTGCCGTGGTGAGCCGCCGGCCGCATGATTTTGGATAAACTTTTTTTTTCAGAAAAGGGAAGAATGCAGTAAACAGAAACGTTAACGTAGTCACTCTACGGCAAAATGTTTCACGTTATAAACTCAGTCTGGTAACTTTTGAATTCTACCTCGTACAAACATGTGTTTACAGCTAATTAGTTCATGCGGTTCACAGCTGCCAAATTTTGCCAAGCGTTCTCTTAAAAAATACATACTTGCCAACAATAATATATAATGTACATAGGAAAACTAAATACCTTCGAATTAAAAATACACGTATAACGTAGTTTTGTCTTAAATTTGAAAGTTTTTTTTTAAGAATGTTAATACTTGAACGTCTTTACTCAGTTAATAAATTGGAAATTTTAATTAATTAGAACAAGTGCAATGCAAAATTTAAATTCATTGGAGAACACGTGATTCCATTTATCATGTAACCTTTTGATTTCAGACAATTAGAATAAGCATTTTAAAAGCAATTTTGTTCTTTGTCTTATTCCTTAAGTTTAATATTATAATCCAATACTTGGTATACATTTTTAATTTTGCTAGTTACACAACTATAAAGTATAAGAAATAAATTTTATTTTATTAAATTACTTCTTGTCTTTTTTTAAAAAAAAAAAAGATTATTCGTAATAAACGAAGTTTTTTTATTAAGTACGTCATTGTAAAATTCTTATATTCAGTTAGATAGAATTCATTTTATGATCAATGTTTTAGAACTTTAAATATTCAAAAATGTTTCCAACTTATATCATAAAAATTTTGTACAGAAGAAACTATTTTAATGAGTTTGAAAAATATAAAGTAACTTTCTAAATGTACCTTCTCAGCAAGTTATAATTTGTTTTTAAATAAGTTGCTTCTGATTATACATATACATATAAAAAAATAGTTTTATGATAAACGTTATCTAAAAAATCAAACGTTATGAAATTTCTCAATTGATAAAAAAAATAAATATTTTATGAAAAAAATTAGAAAAAAGATTTTAAATTTCTTAGAAATATTAATACAACAAGTAATTAAAGAAAGGATAGAATAAATAGTTACCTATTAAAATTTAGTTGTTTAACTAGTCTATTTATTCAGTTGTAATGTTTAATTAGTCTCATGCTGTTACAATTCTTTATAAAGCCACTATTTTCATTAAAAAAATTCATCCCAAAAATAAAAAAGGAGATACTGAATAAATATAAAACATCTAATATGAATTCTGTACACAAAATATACAATTTGTTTTTGGTGCTTTTCACTCCTGCTACTGTTGAATTACAAATAAATTGAGTTTTATTTCAGTAAGATAAGTTAATTAAATTTTATGCCGGTTGCAGTTAAGCAATTTTCTAATTATAAACTTAATTACCATCACATGTTTATTTTATAAACTGTGTTTATTGTAAATGTTTTAGTGTTTATTTAATTTTGTGGCATGCAAGTACT
Source organism: Trichonephila inaurata madagascariensis (assembly GCA_019973955.1). Classification (NCBI taxonomy): domain Eukaryota; kingdom Metazoa; phylum Arthropoda; class Arachnida; order Araneae; family Nephilidae; genus Trichonephila; species Trichonephila inaurata. The sequence goes on along the minus strand of BMAV01027486.1, from coordinate 349,921 downwards.
TTTGAAATATTTAATGTGTTACATGGATGCGGTAAAAGATTTAAGTCTTAGTTTTATACAGCATTAATTTGAAATATAAGCATTGTTTACTTTTTAACTATCATTTTAAACATTTTTGCTTCCCTATACGTTCAAATTAATTTAAACGTGAGATGTCCTTTTGGTGTTCTCTAAAAGTAAATAATTTTGTTTGAACAGACCACTTACATTTCTTTTATATCTGATCTAAAATTCATAACTACCCACGCTGCTGTTTGACTTTCAATAAATTCTTTTACTAACGAGGAATTAACATAAAATCAAGAAAAAAAAAGAATAAATTGTTAATTTTGTACCACCATTGCGTGGGGAAAATTAAACTATCTAATCTTGATGAAAAATTTGTATCCAAATTGTTTCTACCAGGAATTTAATAAAAGGACAACACACACACATTGTTTGAACAAATGAGAAAAATTTTAGTAGTCGGTTAGAGTGTAATAAACGCAATTAAGAGTTTATATTAATACGGTTGAATAAATACGAATAAGGAAGGAATTTTTAAAGGAATTTTCATGTATTGTGTCCTTTTTAAAGATGACGAAAAGGCTTAGAATTATTTGAAAGGTTTTCTGAATAAGAATTTGCGGAATTTATAATATCTCATGCGCATTATATTTTCATTTAGTAACTAGAAACTTTTATCCTTAAGCGAGTTATTGTAAATGTGAAACCATTTCAAGCGGCATGAATTAAACTATTCGGGTAATTAAGACGAAAATTTTTTATTGAATTTACTGAATACCTCTATATCTTTAATTAAAGATAGTGTTCAAAAGACATAATGCTCATGATATTCTTACATAAATGTAACATAAAATTTTTCTTCAATTTAATACCAACGATAAGTATATTCATCTTATTAATTAGAAAAGTTTTATAATTTGACAAAAATAAATCTCCTAAAACAGTACAACAATGATTTCCCAATTTTTATTAAACTTCGCATGCATTGTTTTGAGTTAACGAATTTCTTATTTTTAAGATGTTCCTATTAAAAAAATCTTTAATAGAAATTGCATTTGAATATGGACATTTAAAAGCGTAGAAAATACAGTGTAGTCCCGAATTCATGGTACTGATAGGTACAGGACATTGTAACAATCATTTATTGTATCGGAATATATGGGCCCGAGTGAAGCGGTGAGGCACAAATACAAAAGGTAAGATACAAAAGGAAAGACAAAGTGTTTATTGAAAGCGTCGTTGACAATTGTAAAAGTTACAATAACTATTTGTAACTGTTCAGCATATGAGCTATGAAGTCCAGCTGCAGCGCACATTGCTTTACCACCCGCTGGTACTCGAAGATAGTGTGCCGAATTTGAAGCTTGTACTAGCTGAAACTGAAAGAGGTGTAAGCGATTTTCGTTTAACACCTTACAAACGGTCTGATGACTTACAATTACGTGATAAGCAACAGACCTTGTACTTGACTCGAGTTAATCAGCCACAACGTTCATGATACTTTCTTTTAGTGTTGAACTGTGTACAGTTCTTCGTCGACCAGCATCATGTATGGTGACGTAAAAGGAACATGTTTCACGAAGTGGACGATAAAACCGCTGAAAAATTTTGTGATCCGACGTTCTTCGATCAAGAAACTACGCGTGATACATTCGAAGCGCAGCTCTGCCGTTATCATTTGCACGGCCTTACATGTAATACATGTCTACATTTTCGACATATGTAAAGTTTCTCATCGTAGACGTCAGCCCAATTGTGAATGGCGTTTTCCCTAACTAAACTAACTAAAAATAGATTTACGCGGGTGGCAGCGCAGCTGTCTCTTTTACCCAGTAGGATGGGCAAAAAAGATAGACCATGATTGGAAGAGTAAGCAATCAAGAGTCTGCCGCACAAGTGGGGGGATGACGTAACCCCTAGCCGAGCGGACCATCGAAGCAGAAGGCTGGTGAGTTCGAAGAAAGGAAGTGGCAGGAAGAAAAAGTGGATTGCTGAGGCAACCAATCAGCAATGTTGCTTTTCCCTACTGTGAGATGCCTAATTTTATACAGCGGCTAGACATATGCTAACCTCTACCGGCAACGCAACCAACTGATATCTCCATTTCTCTTTTCTTTTATTTCCACTGTTCGCGTCTCACCGCGTCACTTTTCATCCATACATTCCTATGCAATAAATGATTGTTATACATAATGACCTGTATATACCCTTAAAGACTGTACCATGAACTCGGGACCATCGTGTATAAGAACATGTATTTATTAAATATAAATTTTATCTGTTTTTAACTGCATAAAATAAGTTATCTGTTTTTAAGTGTAAAAAATAGGTTATCTCTGTTAACCACAACTCAAAAATATTTCTATAAAGCTGAAATTTTACATACTTTAACAAAATTTCTTATTCATTTTGAAGTTTTACTGGAGTTTCAAATTTTTAACAGTAGTTGATCCTATAGCACACAGTTTAAAATAAATAGTTGAAACAAATTTTCAAAGAGCGATTTTTTCAAGCATTTCAGAAGTATGCAAATTTTACATTAAATTGCATACTTCTGAGCCTAGCAGAGAAGATAAATCTGTTCGGTATTTACTTTTTTGAGAATTTTCTTTTAAAAACGACATTTCCTGATATGGAATTAAAAAGAAAGAATCGAAAATTTTCTTTAGTTGTGCATTATGCGAAAACCTTTTCAAGTGAACCTCCGCCTTTTAACCATTGACCTTAGCTCAAAACCCACCACATCAACCTTTTTTCAAAGCTGCGTCTTTGTTTTTTGATGAAACAGTGAGATCTCATACAAAACGGGGAATAAAAATGGTTCTTTTTTATCATGAAGGGAATTTTATTTTGCCATTTTGTTCTTGTGTCTGAATTTTATGTATTTACTAGGAATTTAAAAAGTGAAAGACATCATTTGAACTAAACGACTGAAAATAGAACGAAGGAAGTAGCATAAGGTAAATACTTTGGGTATTGACTAAAATGGCAAAGTGTTCAGATAAGGAGTATTTAAATAAAATAACAATTTACATTTTAGATGTTGAGATTGTTAGCCTGACTTTAGGATTTTTAAATTGAAAAATTGTTTTAAGAAAATATATTAGAACAGTAGTATATTCTTACGACAGAAAGATATGAATTTTCAAAGATTTAAAAAGTATCAAAAGTTATACGAGTTGTTCTTAAAAGAAATATTTTTCTTTCAAAAAATTCCTGCTTGACTAAAGAGTAAAAATGAGAAAGAGAGAATAGGCATAAGGATACATGCATATAAAAGAATAATAGCTTGTAATGTAATTAGCTTTTCAATATGAAAGACTACTGAATATTGGCTATTATATTAATGAAAAAATTATAAGAAATAATTTAAAAAGTACTAAATGTTTGTTTTTCAGTTGTTATTGTTCAATATTTATTTCTTAAGTATAAAGAATTTTAAAATGCAAATATAGCTATGAATTCAATTTTGTGTATTATGTCAATAACGTAGTTTTTCAAATGTACATCGAAATATTATTAAATAAAGTAAAAATTTAAGAAGGATAATAAATTTTAATAATGATACATTTTTAAATGAGTTTCAGAATTTTATTTTATGCATCATTACATCTTAAAATAATATACAGAAATGACATTTACATGTATTGTAAGTAATTATTAACATTATTATAAACTTATATTAAAATAATGCTAACGAAGTAAAAGCGATGAAAATTTTTACAAATTGGATGGAAACTTTTGTTTTTATGAATAGATGTAATAAATTAACTTACAGAATTAAAGGTAATATATATATATATATATATATATATATATATATATATATATATATATATAAATTTTTCGCGCGCTTTTGTTTTACTTCATAATTTGGTGATTTTCATTTGTTAAAGTCACACACACACACAACCGCTTATTCCAGTCTAACTCAGCAGCTGATGTGATTTGGATTGCAAAGTTAAGGTGTAACGTAGTATAAGTCATTACTCGTAAAAAAATCGTTTAAATCGAAAACTGGTTTTCGACGCCTATTAGACCAGTAGGCAAAATGACAGTAAACAGCGATTTTTTTAAAGTTTAATTTTATTTTTTATTTTTATTTTTATTTATTTATTTATTTATTTTGAGGGTTTATATTTTAAGTTGTATTTTTCACAAATTTCAAACATCGATTACAAACAACAGTAATTTCTAAGAAAAAAAAGGCAAAAAAAAAAATAATAATAATAATAAAATAATAAATAATAAATGAAACTTGTAAAAATAGTATTAGAGAAAAAACACAAGAACTTTATTTTAAATCCGTAATTTTTAAGTAATTTCTTCAATCTTTAGACAAAACACGGAAATTAACGTTTGACACACGGGAAAATTGTTTCGTGATATTATTTTTATAAATATGACGTAGTTATTAAATGTTTAATAATAATAATAATATATATTTTGAAAAATCGTAAAAAAAAGTTTTGGGCATTTTATATTCTGGGCATTCTATTATTATTTTATTTTCGCAGATTCTAAAGGACCAAAGTATTAACTTTTTTAGTACAGAATGTCGATTCATTACAATGAAAAGAAATCCGATCAGAATGATTGAAAAATTATTTTCATAACAGCGCATGAATATTGACTAATTTTTGAAAAAAAATCGTAAAAAATACAAAATATTATTATTTTATAAAAACATTACACCGTACCGTGGCAAAACAAATTATCTTTCTGATTATGTAATTATTTTTTGTAAAATTTCGTTTCGAAATGAAGGATCAAAATTTTAAAAACGACGAAAAAGTAGAAATTCTTTCCTGCTTTTTTCCGACAGCGATTTGGTGCATGCGCGGAACACAGTGTAAGGTTTTTTTGTTAACGCTTGTACAAATTTCACTCTTCGTAAAATTTCTGTACTGGGGGTGTAAAATTCAAATCGATTCTTAGGATGTAATCTAAAAAAAGAAACATTATTTTAAATAATTTTACCTGCATTATATTCCTATTGTCTTTAGCAAATTATAACTTCAATCTTTAAAAGATTACATTTAAAAATTATTTATTCATATTTATTTGGAAAGTGAGTTCAAGTTTTTTAAAAGAAAATTGCACATTCATTCACAGGAATTACAATTTAAGTGCAAGTAATGTCGAAAAAATATAAGTTCTAGAATTTGTGCATAAAACAATTTAAAGCAGAATGCACACTTTTTTTCTTTCCAGATTAAATTGTCAACTATCATTATTGGTGTACTTTGTAGCAGATTTTAACCTTATAAAAGCTAGCTTTTTACGTTAAAAAAGTATTATTCCTTAAAAACATCTTTGAAAACATTATCATGTTGCAATACTGTGAACTCCTAAAAGAATGTAGAAATTTGTTTTACCATTCACATCTTTATTGGAAAGGACTGAAGAATTTCAAAAACACGTCATCGCAGTGAGTGGAGATTTGACTTCATCATATGATATATACATCTATGCACATGAAAAACGCGTGTGACTTATTCATTTATCACTTATTAATTTATGTAAAATATATTCAAAAGACTCTTATGAACATAATATTGTTTAAGCCCATGTTTAATTTATTTTTGCGCATAGTTTAATTTTTTATATATATAATATGTTTCGAAAAGTGAAAATATCATATTACTTTTTTTCACTTCCCGCTTTTTATTTTTTCAGTAACCCATGAATTTTTCAAGCATCGCGCTCATTTAATAACATCATTACAGGGCAAAACCAATTTAAAGCAGGCTTACAGAAATAACAAAAAATGCGGTAATTTGCAACTATTTAAAGTATGAAAAGTATGAAGTTGAAATAGGAAAAAAATAGTCTTTAAATATTTTTTTATCATATAAATTTACAAATTCTAATAGAAAAGCCCATAATTTAGCGAAATACTTTCCAATGGATTTGAATAAGAGTAAGCTAATTCGTATCATTGCAATGGACTAAATTCATATGACGATATAGTCACATGATAATGGAAAACACGTGTTTCTAGCCAATCGGTTCAAAAACTCACGTGACGTCATGGTCACGATAAATGCTATCATCTATTTTCAGCTAATCAGATCATACCCTTCGTTGTTGGCAAATTATGTTCTTTTCAGAAACTTTTTTGTAAAAAAGTAATATTTGTCACTTGCACAAATTACATGTATAAACAAGATTTTTTCTTTAATTTTTAAATTTTTTTGTTGGAAGTTTCTTTTTATAACAGACATCTTTACCCTATTAGGAAATTTGAAGTTTTATCTAAGTTTTACAAGTAGAATAAAAAGTACAAGTTAGTTTAATGTCAGTTTTGAATTCAATGGAGAACACGTGTTTGACGTTATTATGTGACTGTCGTGAGTTTAGTCCATTGTAATTCACATGCAACATTAAACGTACCCACTAAACAGAAACTATCAGAAAATTCAATGAACGCATTTTGCATGTACAATAAAACCAAATGCTGAATTTTTTGTAACTATTTTCTAATTCATCACTTATACAGTAATTTTGCCGGAAGTCCACATATGCAGAATAGTTTGTTATCCATCTATGGCTATGATTTCATCGTGGACAAGGAAAGAAAATACCTTGATATTAATTTTAGATAGACGCCGAATGATAAAAATCCATTTTAAACTCACCGTCAAATGATGCGTGGGCGAAGGTGAGCATTATCCAATGAGCGAAGAGCAGTACGAGGATGCAGTGGTGAGAGAGACACACACGGTAATCCCGGTCTCTAACACGACTTGGGATCATGGTGCGCAAGGGCCCATGATTTAGTACGGACAACCTGGAAAAAAAATACGAATTCTGCATAAGAAACATCAGACTGTAATTCTTATAATTCAAAGAAAAAAATACACACATATAAATAAATGAAAAACCATAAAAAAACTATTATTAATATCTTAATTTGTAAACTTAAAATTTAACTAAATACTGTAGATTTCGATTTATGACAAAAACACAGCTATTATTAGACATTTATCAAGATAAAGAAAAATTGAAAAAATTGTAAAACAAAAAGAGTAGCATTAAAAATTATGGTGAAATTGTCGAATCGGCCGCTTCTCCGCCAAATTTAGAAAAATCGCTTATTTGGCGCGTTTTTTTGTCAAAAACGACTTCTTCACTGAAGAACAAATTCAGAAGGGTTACCAGATTTAGCGCAATTATCGGCGAGAAAACTTGGCGCGAAAAGCGGCCGATTCGACAAATCAACCAAAATTATATATCTGACAATTCCGCAGAATAACTACCTGTAAAAACACCAAATGATGGACTTGTAACCATTCAGTTAATAAGAAAATTCTGACAATGGTATAAAAGAGTGAAATTAATGATCTCTCATTATCTTATTTTAGACCTTTTGTAAGAGTGAAGAAAATAGATGCTGGTTAATATACAAAAATGAAGATTTTCCTATCCATTACGTAAGCATCTTACTTTATAATACGAATTTCACTGTACGTATGTACTTAAAAGTAAAAAATATTATTACATATTATTCGAGATATAATCTATATGGTTATTTTGTTCTCATTGTTCAATTAGTCTTACAGAAAAATTAACAAAGGAAATCCATTTCAATCTGTTTATTGTTGCTTTTAGGAAGGTTGGACAAATAAACGAAGCTTTTTAAACAGAGGTAGCAATTTTTGTAAGCTTTGCCATGTCAACAATGCAAAGTTATTTAAAAATTAAATAATCATTTCACATACCTGTATTTTTCATATATTCATTTGATCTTAAATTAGAGGAAAAAACAGCACTAAATTTGTTAGAAACGTTTCAATCACAATGAATAAGATAAAGATTTATTTGGCTCTAATTTTAACTCTATATGAAAGTTAGTGCATTATTTCATTCTTGAAACGGGTTCACTCAGTGTGGAGTGTCATAAGAAAATGGAGCTGTTCTCCAAAATTCAGAAACTTGACTATGGCGGGAACAGTTCTAGTTACTTTTATGGATAATTCACAGGTATTTTATATGTCAATTTCTCTTTTATTTCAATTGTGCAATAAGTATACATACTATTAATTTGTGGGAATGGTTAAAGTAGCATATCGGCCCAACAAATGCTGCATTGTGAAGTGTAGCATTTTGCTTTCCTAGAATAATATAAAAAATCTCATTTACTTAATATATCCTTTTTCTTTTTTTAGATGTCATATATTTGAGTAACTAGATTATTACCACATAGTTAAGCAATATTTTAAGCTTCTGAAAATTCTTCATTAATATTCCCTGTGGGGCTTAAAAGGAATATATGTTACACGATTGTCTATTTTTCAACACGGACAACATTTGTTGTTTGTAGTTTTCTTAATTTGGCACTTTTCAAAGGCTTTTACTGTGTAGGTAGATAATTGTTTTCTAGCTCTAAAATTATTTTATTTAAAACTTAAAAAGTGTTACTATAACAAACAAAGAATAAGAATTAACAGATTTCAGTTAGAAAAAAAGTAAATTGATATATGTAATATAATTTGTTGATGTTTTTTAATTGGTGACCTGAAACCCCCATAACTTTAAATCTTCATGGAATTATCAATTTCGAGAATAATTTATAATTTGGCCATCTTCCAGTTTATTTTTCAAAGTATTCGAATGTTGTAATGAGGAAAGTGTTGCCAGAGTTCAATAATTTTGTCAAATATAGTTTATAACTAATTAGTTGCTCCTTAATACAGTTCTCCTTCATATATGTTATATATTAACTTTTCTCCAGTTTCAATAATAATTGAGAAAGTTTTTTTTTTTTTTTTTTGGTGTCATTTCTTTATCATTACACGATGAAATTTTATTGCACTCTAAAGAAAAAGAGAAACCAGTCTTACCAGGAATATAAATTTTTTAAATATGTCCTAAATTTAGACGCCAGCAAAACATGACGTAATTAACGATTGTGTTTCACCCTCTAAGAACTACTGTTGTGTTAAGAAATAAATGATATTAAAGAGATTTATTCGGTTAAAAATGACGGGAACAAAAATAATCTATTTAAAAGTATAAACATATTGGATATAATCATATAATAACAACATAATGTACCACAACAGTATTTTACAAAAGTGATTACATACAATAAGAATAGGATTTTATTCATAAAAATATGAAACAAAGTTTATGTTTGCTTTATCACCGTTACAGAATAAGTCCATTTGACTGCATATTATAAGCCCTCTTCCTCATCATTGCAAAATATTTCTGCTATTTTAGAACAGCAATAAATCATTTAAGATAATCAGTTAGTCTTTTTTATTCATGGTTCTAGAAATATTATTAAATTGACACATTATGTTGGCAAAAAAGTACTAAATATTACTAAAAATTACAAATGCATGACCTATCACAACACATCCATTTATTAAAAATATTATTGTTAAAAAGTAATAAGTGTGTGTTGATACATTCTTGTACCACAACTACATTTTGAAAATAATCCATCATAATTCTAATAAACGCATGCATGTTTACCAACTCTTGTCAGTATAGAGTATATTTCAACATACTGTCAATAAGAGTGACTAACAATAGCGCCAAGTTAAGTTAATGGAGTCATGTAGGCTATGTAATGGACCAGTTACTTTCGCTTGGATGATTAGCCAAACTCGGTCGCAAAGTAATTAAGACTATACAGGAATTGACTTTCCAAACGAACACTCTTCGGGAGCTCGAGAGAATTTTTAAAACCCTCGGTTAATGTATCTCCCTGATCCTTCCTTTTAAGAGATGATTATATGGAACTTAATCTGCGAAGAGCGTGATCATGTTCACCGAAACCCTGACATTACCTACTTTCTCTTAGACTCGTTGATTAGCTTCGTTTATAGTGGATATACTGTAATTATGTAGAATAATAAGAAAACATATGCTGGTGAGTATATTTCTGTAATTAACGGTATTTTATGTCGGTGTTCATTTAGTCGTGTAATTTTTTTCTAATGATTATTACTTTTTTGAACTATATATATATATTGAATTTGAATTTGAATTTGGGTCCACAGAATCTGGCAATAACTTGTTTCTTGTACTCAGATTTAGCGAGGAGTATACATTTTTGAATGCAATTTTTAGGTAATTTACCTTTTTCTTGTAATGGATTTAGATATTCTATCCATTATTTTCAATAGTTTTTTGCTCAGTATTATTTACGGAAAGGGGTAAGGTCTGTTGGCTAAAAAAAAAAAGTTCTACCCCGCTTTTATATAAATTATTTTATATATAAGAGCTGTCCTAAGTAAGTAATGTTTAGATACTGAATCATCCATATATTTATATATTTTAGAAGTCTATCATTTTTATAATTTCTAATTTATCCTTTCTAAAATCTTAAGTCTGGTTTATCTTATAATTTCAGGGATTTTTTCAGTTTTGAGAGATGATTGTTGATTATTCATCTCTCTAGTTATAAAAATGGGAACTAGTTTTAATTTACAGAACTAGAAAATTTAGAAATCATATTTGAATTCGAATTTGAAAATATGAAGTAAAAGATTTCAAAAATATTAAGGCAGTTTTAAACAAAATTTGAAAATATATTAAAGTAATACAATGCATTGCTAAAGATGTTGAATGTTGAAATAATTTCCAAAGTTAATGAGATATTAATATATATTATAATAAATATAGTGAAATCCGTTGCCAAACTACAATATAATAGCTAGGCTACACTTTTAATTTGAACAGTACTTTGTGATATTTATGCATTTCATAGCATATGAATTAATTCCTAATTATATAAAAATAATTTTTTCAATTGTATTATTATCAGTTGGATAATGAAATAGATTCAAAATTCAATAAGATATTATAACTTAATATGTAATAACAATATGCTGGAATCTATTATAAAAATAAAATACAATAGTTTCATACATTTTTACTATGTGGTATAACATAAAATATTCTAATTTTTCAATTGATACTTTTTATAAAACTCAAGGAATGTGATACTTTTTACTAAACAAACCAAAATATTTGTTAAAATTATCATTATTAGAATTCCTCGTACGATAATAATAATAAATGTGCTAATGTATCGTAAGCATTAAAAGCTGTGATTTTAATGCTTGAAATTTATGGAACAAAATACTTTTAAATTGAGTTAGAAACGTAATAAGAGGATATACCGAAGGGAATAATTAATAGGACGGTGGACCATTAAAACTAATTTCTTAAATTGTTAGCTTAATTAGCTGAAAATGGAATCAATACAGTAAATGATTGTGTTATATTTCACAGCTAAAATGTATTTTTTCAAAAACAAAAAAAAAACAAAACAAAAAATACATTTGTAATTTGTAAAAAAATTAAATTTTTTAAAACTTTTTTTAAAAATGCTCCTTGCGCATTAGTTTTTAAGATATGTACATAATTTATATATTTCTGAACTACAACAAAATATATATGTGCATAAATTTTAATCTCAGAATAAAATTTGATGAAAAAAAATTTCTATACTATATAAAATATTTCGCCAATTATCACACATTCAAGGTATTCAAAATAGCACAAAATATGATCTGTTAAATTTTTTAGAGAACTAATGCACAAAGTTGTTTATTGTATAATCTTTTATAAGGTGAAAATTTCAAAGAGATATGACGTAATTTAAAACGCAAGGAGCATTTTACGTAACAATGAAAAGGGACAATTTGAGAGCTAAGAAAAGTGCATTTTAAACATTTACTTGATTAAAACAAAAAATAATAATTCTGTAATTATTAATCAAAATGACAAAAGTCTTTGACATAATTTTTCTATGAAATATAAGGAATAGTACTAGTATAAAAAATCAAAATCGCAATTTTGACCGAAATCTGACATTGTGAAGGTCCACCATCCCTTTAAAGGAGCATTAAAGGGGAGGAAGCATTAAAAGGTCAATGGTAAGGGGGCATTAAAATATCAATGTTTAGTAGCGAAAATCAATCTCATATAATGAATATATAACTCTGTCAAAACTTAAAAACACTTTAAAGATCATTAGATTAAATTTGAGCTTTCACGTGATAGCGCTGTGCCCTGAATAATTTATTAAATTCTAAATTCTATTCTTGCAAGTTTTGAATCTATAAAAAAATTAATCTTAAAAATCTGAGTCATTAACGTCATTAAAATAAAATTTTACTATTTACTCAAAATATAGTAACTTTAATTGAAGTTTATTCAGACATTATTGTGTTTATAAATGATGTAATTCAATTAACAATATATGCAAAAAATCTTGAAATAAAATTGGACCATATGCACAATCAGTACATGATGTTTTTTTAGCATACACTTGACTATCCATGCTGCGAAAAGTAAAACTTTTCCAATTAGTGCATTAATGTAAATTTTAAAATTACACAGGAAAACAGATACTTGAGTTTATAATTAAGTGCATCTATAAAAATTACATCGTAAACTCATTTTTTTTTTATCAAATGGTACTTAGGTTAGATAGCCAAAGTTTCATTTGCCTTCATTTTCAGCATATTATTTCCGTCCAAATTCAAGTTATTATGGTTGTCATCTTTTACATAAAATTATCCGGAAAACATGATTTTATTTTGATACTCCCATTTAATTATTTTCTCGTTCACTTAGTAATGAAAATAATTATATGGGAATATCAAAATATTTTCTTGCATAACCATTGATATTTTTCTTTTCTTTAAAAACAAATTATGAAAAAATTATATGGAAATAAAATAATCTGATATGTTTAAAAATATGTGCACATCCTAACAACATAAACTTGCTAAATTTAATTTGTATTAGTCTTCGGGTACAGTCATATCATGCAGAAAGTATACAAACATAGTATATCTTTAAATTGAATATACTGCTTCAATACTTTTACATGCCTTAAAAAATGATTTTAAAGATTCAAATTTAAAAAAAAGGAATCCTTTATTCGCATATAATTTCTTATTTTTTAAACAACAATGAAAAATTATAAACAAATTTAGGGATATGACATTTGTGGAGTATTTCGTATTTGTTTCAGAACGAATATTTAACATATTGCTTTATTAAATTCCACAATCGAGCTAAAATAAATAATGTTAACAGACTGAACACTCTAAAAACAAATTCTGATTAATCACTTGTAAAATAATGTATTTGGAGAGAATTTGTAAAGTACTGAAATCAGTGTATCAAAAGCCATCACAAAGACAGTCCTCATGATAGATTGTCACAAATTTTACTCCTCCCTCGTAAGTCTCCTCGTTGTTATGGAAAACAACCCATTCTGTGAGCACGTTCCACTTTCTGAGGGGACGAATGCTGAGAGGATGTCGTTTCCGTCCCTTTCTGCGTTTAATTAAGAATTCCTCAATGAGATTTTGCCATTTAGGACTCTCCACAGTAAAGGAAATGAAATTAGGTTTGGAATTGGCTGGACCGTGGCAACGCAAAACCAATTTCATTTTACCTTTACTCTTCGCTTGCTACAACTATATCAGTTGCAAATAGCCAATGGAGAAACGTACATTTTCCTATTGTCAAGGTTTTCTCCTCTTTAGTTGTATTAAGAATAAATAAATATCAAAAATGTCATTCTGCTATGCTTTCTCAATAGAGCTTGATTTATAAGCAACTTTATAAATTTTTCACTTTTATTTCTTTTTTAAATTTAAGAATTTTTGAATAATAACAATAATCCTGAGTTTTTTGTTAATAATTTTGACAAAATGCTGCACTCCATGATAAAACCCAGAACACACTCCATAACTTAAAAACCCTCGCCATGTAGGCGGATATTACGAACAATTAACAAAGATGATATAATTTTTTTCCAGCCAAGCACAATAAGATAGATTTTAATTTTTCTCCTTCAAAACAGGTTTGCTTTTTTCCCTTTTATCTGTCATTGATTGTTCATTTTATATAAACATAAACAAAAATTAAAATATTTTAAGCTCATTTCCAATTTATAGTTACATGGGAAAAAATTGAAATAAAAAAATAGCTTCCGTAACAACTCAGTGTGTTCAGGATATGAAATCTTATGAAGGGCAGAATTTTAAATTCCATAATTAAAGCATTTTTAGCAACATAAAAATTTATGAAATAGCTCTCACCATTATTAAAAGCAAGATTATAATTGAGGATTTAAGTTAGAGTAAGAAAATTTAAATACAAAAATAAAGCATTAATAATGTCTATAGAATTTTTTCCAACATGCATCTTCTAACAGTTCACAAATACAAATAAAAGGAAGAACATTTAAAGAAAATGAATAACTATAAATTCTCCTGGTATCAAATTTTTTAAAAAATGTCAATTTTAATTCCAATTCTGTAATATTATTAATTTGGGAAAAAATTTATGCATTTTTTATACTCAAGCAGAAAATTTGAATTCTCGTAATATAACATTTGAGAAGGATTACTTATTAAGAATTTTCGTAAATATCCGCTCATTATGTCATAGAATCTTAACTACAAAGCATTTTTAATTCACTGCTGAGAATTTTTTTAAATTTACAAATAAATACAATCATTTGTTAAATTCGTTTTAAGACTGTTAAAAAGAAAGCTTTAAAGCCTCGCAAGTTTCAAATTTATGAAATAGAACTATACAGTCCTAAATTTCTTCCTCTTTTGGGGAGTGCCTGTGAATTATACACGACAAATACCAAGAAAGTATCCAAACATAGTTCTAACAAAGAAATCAAACTCTACCAATAATATATTTCTTTTAAATTTAATTCAATAATTGTGTTAACAAAACTAATTTTGAAAGTATATAACAGAAGTAAACCTCTACTCAAGGTTTACTTTTAACTAGGTTTGCTACTAAATCTATGTTTTAAATCTAGTTACAGAGTATCACTACTAGCAATAGCGACTATAGAACTAAATTGCAGCATATCCCCCATATATGGTCTATATTCGATAAAATTTCTTAGTGCTTGTGTCTTCTGTCTCCCTTCTTGGCTATAAAAGAAGCTTATAAAAGAGAACTAGAAGAAGAAATACTTTTCAGTTCTTATTAACTCACATAAACTTCGACAAAGTAACGTGATTTCTTTGAAAGAAACAACAACGAAAGGCTAAAGTTATATAAAATAAAGAACGAAAAAAAGAGACAGCTTACAAATTAAAATAAATAAGTTTAATCTCATTAAAATTACAGAAAAATACAGTATATATATTTCTTAAAAATGACATATCAATCAAACTTGCTCAATTGAATTCCATATCTAATTTAGAAAATATAACATTTGTATGCGTCAGTTAAAAGCTCTTAATTGCAGTGCGTACAATAGTAAAATTGCTCACATTCTTGAATATATAGTACAATAGAACAGTTATGCCCAAACTGGAATAACACCATTCCAGAGTATCTAGTATTTTAAAATAGAAAGAAATTTATTAAGAAATATTTTATTTTTTAATTAAATACTTTTTCGTGCTGAGTTATCTAAACATGAATAAAAGAATATCTTGTTATAAAACTGTATAAAACGTGAATTTAATTGTATAAAAAAAATTAAGTGTATAACTGACTCCGTTTATCAATGCTTGGTCGAATACTTTCTCTTTCAATTCTTGCATTAATCTTAAACATTTAATTATTATTATTATTATTACTATATTGCCTATTTATCTTTAGCTCTATGAGATACATTATATTTTATGACAGCTTACGATATCTAAGGCGACAGAATTTCCTAACTTAGAAGTGTACTACTATACTTACCATACATTTTTATTACATCATTTAAGTGACATCAAAATATAATCTCTCACAAAACCTTATATTTCTCAATTCATAGGGCTATACTTTTGTAATATTGCTTAGATACTTTATATAACTAGTACTGCACTTGAAATCTCAAGAAAACATTTTCTTATTTCGTGCTTTAAAAGTTGAATTTGTTAATATTAAAGCACAAGAAACGGTCCTTACGATTTTCAACAATGATCGGAAAAGCAGGATAACCTCTAATTTTATATTTCTTTATTCTAACTTACACGCAAATTGTTATTGTCAAATTTAAAATTCGGCTATATTTAATGAGAAATTACTCTCATTATTATCTACGAAGATCTTAAATGTTTTAACTTGTTTGAGTGAAGCTACATTACTTCACATTCTATTTAAAAAGCAATTTTAGACAAAATTTTAAGTGTTATTAAGATAAAATTAGAGCAAATATTTGTAGTAGTCTCTTCTAGTCATTGGCTCAAGTATCTGAATTGACGAATTTATGAGTAAAAAGCTAAACATAATTCTGATTTCACGTTCTCTTTTTCTAAAAAGAGTTCTTAAATGTAATGTATTGCTTGAGAGTGGGAAATAGTGTATAAACAAGTGATGTAAATAAGATCCATACTACATTGTCTCAAGGGATTATGTTTTACTTTTCGTAACAAAATTTTGGGTATTCTGAACTAATTCCAAAAGCATAAATGTGACAAATACTAATGATAACTGAACCATACTTTTTCTACTTTCCATTATTCAGCTGGATTATCTACCCAAAATGGTTTGTATGTGTGAGCTGGATATGTTTCATAATATTAAAACAATTTTTATATGAAATTATTGATATAATCACTTTTTATCGATATCCTTTGTTATTCTCCTTTTAATAGTGTGATGGTTCTATAGGCGTCCTTCTGACTAACGAGTCCTCTTGGGAAATCTTTGGTCCTTTAAAACTACTTTATTTGAAACGCACCCTCTGAAGAAGAGAACGTGATTATGTAAACTAGGTCTACTATATATAGTCTAAGCTTTCAAGCTAAAGAGAGATAGAGAGAAAGAGATAAGATAGATTGCTAGTGGATCAGAGATTAATTCAATTTATATTGCACCTTCACTATAACTTAATTATTCACTTACATCAAATGACTTCTAAATGTTTACAATAAATAATTATTTTCATCCAAAAAACTTCTAAGAAAAACTTTTCACCTTTATAACAGAATTTTCATCAATTATAATTTCATCAATAATCAGTTATACCAAAATGTTCTCAAACACATTCTGAAAATACTCATCCAAACACTACACTACACTACTCAAAACGCACTAGCTACCAAAAAAAAGATACAATGTTTTCTGTATTTAATTTGATGTTAAACGGTTATAGAAATAAAAACAGATATGAAAGAAAACTGTTCAATAGTTTTTATTCAACGCGATACAGTAATTAACATTTTAATATAGATATGATTTATAACAAAAAATCGAAATATTGGTAGGTAAGTCAATTTTTGGAGAAAGCAGTACATCACAATTTTATACGCAAAAATCTCATATCTAAAATTGTTTTTATTTATTATGTAAGAATAATATAAAACATATCATCATATATATTCTTCCTAAAAGTAAGCTGTATTCTTACGTGAAATGTCTAAGAATTTAAGGCATAAATGCTACTGGGATTTATAATAAACATTTTAAATACTAAATATGTCTCTCAAAACATAAATGACATGTAGTTGTAAAAGTTTTAATGGAATTAAAGTAGCACACATATACACACACACAAGATTTATTAAAATTACCATTTGAATCGTTAAATTTATTTTACTTCTATCATCTTTATTTTTAACTTTAATTCTTAGAGCTTATGGTGAGAAATAATGGAATGTCTAGACGTACAATTTACCAAACTTTGGTAACTCGAGGGGTAATTTTCACTCACTCTTCCAACAAAGCAATTAATTAACTGTCTTCAAGACTTAGTGTTTAGGATCGAAGGTAGGTTCTTGTCTCCTTTTGAAAAAGCTCCATCACTGGAGTTTCAAAATTTAACAAATTACACCTACTTTGAGTCAATAGCTTCGATAATATTTGCTTATTCTTCTCCTTAGAATCATCAGTTATGTCAGCGTTTCTCAAACTGTGGGGCGCGCCCCCTGGGGGGACGTGATAACTCTGCGAGGGGGTCGCGAGCATATTTAAAAGTCAAAAAAACAAACTTATTTTAAAAAATTATTAATTTACTGAAAGTAAACAAACAAAATACATTCTAACATAATAAAAAATAAATGCACATTTACACTGGTATAATACACTTATAAATGTATCAGTACTAAATAATGTATTTTATAATTAATTTACCAATGACCCCTTGAGCTTGTCATATATAAAATTATATACAGAAATTAACACTTATCTTAATAATTTCTTAAGTTTATAATTAATCTCTTAATTGCCATTTAAAAGTTATGTGATTCGCTCCGCAATGCCAATAATTAAATCCTTCACAACCTCTGTCAATGTCCTTTTATTGCGTTCCAAGGCCTTCGGAATAATTTTACGGGTAGTAGTACACAGAAACGATCATACTTCGGAAAGACGTATATATACGTCAGGGATAATTAATGCTTCTGCTGAGTGAGACGTTTATACACACCGGTGGCACTTAAGAGGTTATTGTATGGAAGGGGGCACGTTGAAAATTATGATTGAATATTGAGTCGCAAATATAAAACTTTGAGAATCTCTGAGTTATGTAGTAGAAGTTGTACTACTCTTTAAAATACTTTTTATTTATCTTAGGTTCCTAATTCTACTCGAAAACATCAAACTAGATATGGATCCAAATAAACAAAAATAAATACATTGATTCAATATCTCGCTTCATCACTAATATTTGTTTTGAGTTAAATTGGTTCCAATACTAAAATTTATGCAATCTAATAGGGGAGAAAAATGAAATTCTCTTACGGAATTAAAATGAAAAAAATGAAGTTTGTATAGTATAACATAATTTAGTTCTCGAACCCTTATAAATTTCTCATGGTTTTTTTTTTTCATTTCATTGATTATTTCATATCGATGTATTTAATTGTTTTTCGTAATTCCTGAATTATTAATAAAATCAGTTCAATAATGATATGGCTCAAATGACATTTTATGAGTAATTAAAAATTCAAAATCATTCTTGAAGAAATTATTAGAGAAAATATGGTGATATTTTCCAATTTCCCTCTTTACATTTAAGCACATAACTAAATTTAATTACGCAGGCTTGCAGCCATTTAGAAATACATGTATCACTTTGATAAGATGCTTCTATTTTTTTTTAAGAAAAAAAAGAAAATCATGATCAAATTTCCTAACAATATTTAGATAATACTTCTAATATTCCAGAAAACAATACACTATTTTTCGTGATATACTTGTCTTTCATCATAATGTATGATCATAGAATATTCAAAGTTTAATATCAAACTATTAAATTTTCTCAAATCGAGACAGCATCAATTCCAATATTCTTCCGATAACCTTAACTATCATTAATAGTATCGTAACTACATTCGGTAGAATAATATTAGAATACCATACATTGAAATTTCACCTTAATGACTAATATTATACTATTCTATTCCTCTTAGTAATGTGGGTGGAAAAGATTAGCAATCCTTGTATTGCCCATTAGAACCTTCCATTTCCTTCAGCAGAGCTATTGTGCTTTGCAGCAGATAGTGTGTAAAGGCAATGATTGGCTATAACTTTTAATGTTGAAGCATTCTGATAAGGAGCTCCAATGAGAAATTTTTTTGAAAATCGACATCTGGCATTAGGACATCATTTTTGTGTTAAATTCAGGAAGAAAATGTAAACTCATTGGAATGTATGCATACTAATTCAAATATAATTCTTGTAAATAAAAATAAAATACTTACTATTATAGTACAAATTTAAGGAAAGTTTAAAAATGTTTATGGCACTTAAAATCGCTGGTGATGATATCGTTTTGATTTTATAGCAGATGGTACTGATTGCGCATGATCTACATGTTATATATTTATTTTTCAAAATATGCAAGATATATAAGGAAATTTTTCTGTTCTGAACTAAACCAATTTGAAAGAAAATGATTTATAAAATGAAGACATCAGCCTCGATATCGGTCTCTTTGACTTGGGGCTATCACCAAGGTCACTGTAATGCTAAATACCACATAAATTCAATCCATTAAACTTTTTAAATAAAGTACTGAACATAAAAAAATATATTTCCTTTAACAAATTCTTTTTTTTTTGCATATGTATGCAATAATTCTCTCTTTAAACTTTCTTTCAAAGGATTTTTTCCTTTAATTTATGATAGCCTTGAATCCTCCAAAGCATTGCATGATAACTTATTTTTCTTTTATCCTCCTAACGAGAAATATCATTTTAACTGCAACTTTATTAGCTCAGATATTGACATATTGACACACTTCATGGTGAGATGCAATATTTCATCAACCACCCACAATCTGACTACTCAATGTATTAAAAACCACAAATCATATGATTGAGAAAGATTCGAGAAGCTTCCGATAGGAAAAGTTATAAAAGCTGATCTCTGAAACGAAATGACTTTTTGTCATTTTGCCGTTTGTCTTAGGGTTGCTTATGTGAGTATATTTGTGTACTACGATGCCAACGCTTTTAAGCATTTTCATTTGTCCCAGTCATGATGTGCATTCTAAATAGATATCCAATAAATTAAGACCAGCTAAATAAGTCCTCACACTACGTTTGATTCAAATAAAAATACTTTACAAATGCATATATACACCCGAATTTTGAAATTTCTTTCTATAAATATTTTTCAACTGATTAATGTTTACTATCACGTTCAGCACTATAGAAATGGACTGAAAATTTAAAATCCATTTCTGCGAAATATTTTATTATTGAATATATGATAATTTAATTTCTATTTACATTCGTTTTTTTCCTTCTCGATCATTAAAATTTATGACATTTTATTGTTTATTTGAAAATGCAAACTCATTTTCATTTGCAAAAACTCTACATAAGCAAATGAGTATGCTTGATTCTATCACAACAATAAATCATTCAAAATATTATTCTTGTTCACTTAAACTTCATGCCATTCACATTCACATCCTATTCTATTTCTACATAAATTTGAAATTGCAATATGTTGTACTTTGTGGTACATTCTCTAAACTGTATTGAGTTAAGTAATCTATAACCCAATCTATAAAATCAAACTATTATCCTTAAAAAGGTACAATTTTTGCTATATTATTATTGAATGCAATGCTTAGTAATTTACATAAAAAAACCTTTACTTCGAATAACTATAACCTAAATTCTTAGAAAACTGTTTTATCTAAATGCCTGAAAGAGCGGAATGAGCTTATAAACTACGTAATGAGTTCCCATTTATTGTATCAAAGATGTCATTTATCTGGCCAATAAGCACTGAAAGTAGAAATCAGCATGAGGTAGATATAAAAGAAACGATCGCCAACAGAATACATTAACGTATATCCTTTTCCAGCCATATGGGGAATGAAAACTCGTAAAAAGAATATTACGGGCTATAAAACCAAACTGGCTGGGACCATTATGTTTTCAAAAAAATAGAACCGTTCTCTATTTCTTCTGACAGTTCTTGGGATGCCTCAGGTGAAATATTTTGGGTTTTATGATGGATTACTGATGGATTGTTATAAAAAGGGTTGTCTTTACGTAGAAAATATGTATTTTTACAATAAAGCTTTTCTTCTTTTCACATTTATTACAAGACATTAAAATCATTATCATGGTCTATAAACATTAAAATGGCTGCTATGTCATAATGCAAAAGATATGCATTGTTCTTGATTTCCAATGAAAATAGGAAATTCGGAACACAATCCTGAGGGTGAAAAATATGCGTAATATCAAAATAATTTTCCCAATTTGATTCCTTTGATAAAAATTGATTAAAAAATGACCTCAACTGGATTGCTAATACATCAAAATTCATGAAAGCTAGTCTGAAAAAGGCATATGTTACCTTAAATAGCCAAAATACATTTTTACGCATAGTTATTTGTAAAAGTTCGGTGTACCTATGGACATTCGTATATATAATTCCGCATTCTTAATAGTAACAATTGGTTATCACTACGGAGATTAGAAAATTCACGAATTAAAATTCTATGTCAGCTTTTTACTGCAACTTTCACTTAGAATTTGATCTTAGTACATATCTAACAATAACTGCTAAGAGAGAGGCAATCAGAGAAGGATGCAATCATTCAATGATATAATGAACACTCATGGTAATAACTTATAAAATATTAGAGTGCCTATTCTCGAAGGAGACAAAGTTAAAGAGTTCAGAAATGTAATAGCTGTTGTTTTGTTAAAGACTATTGACAACATATATCAGATAGGCACAAAGATAGTTTTATACATCCTCTGTACACCAGAGCAAAATTTAATATTTGTAGGCAAAAATTTATCTGCATCGATGTAGTGAAGTAAAGTAAGCAAATACATTTGCCATAAGGCATTGTCTGCATCAATATCAAACAAAACAGTTTCCAATGTATAAATAAACAAAAAAAAAATTTTAATTTGGTGTCAGTATGAAAAAAATAAATAATTATATAATGCAAAATGCCGTAAAATATATAAATAACGTCCTGTATAAATAAGCAAGAATATTTTGCAATGATGTATACATATTAATACTTTTGAAACTAATCATGTTTTGTTCTATACCTAAAAGCAAATTTCAGGAAATTCGCTTGTTTGCTGTTATACGTGTGGTAAGAGCCTGTTATAACTTAAAGCTGCTAACTAAAGCTGCAGCAAATATCTCAATCAAAATTTATATTCTTGACTTTCGAAACCTTGCCTTGTGAGCGATTTATACCTAAAGTTTCTCCTTCACCGTCTTGCCTACCTAAGGGTGGGGGAGACTATGAAAGCAGAACGAGAGATTTCCATAATAACAATTATTTATTTACTCAAACACGCTACCCAACAACAGCTTATCTCAAAGTGAATGTCAGAAGAGTAGCAGAGAGAAAGCAATGATTAAAAAGCAATTATGCGCAAGTAACTTATTTATCTGAACGTGGATTCCTAATCTTAAATCTACTAATTCCCCACAGTGGCCAAACACCAGTTTAAATCTTTACATGCGAAAACCAACTTTATTCAATCTCACCTGCGTAGTGAATGTAACAGCTATTTTTTAAATCCTTCTCCTATAATTACAAAACTCTTACTTTATATAGTCGAACTAATCTGCATATTGCGGCTTCTTCCTGAGAGGGATGGCTGTGAATTAAACGCGAATGCTAGCCCAAAGATTCCCCAAGAGGATTAGTTAGAGATCGCGGATAGATTCGTCACAACCTCACCATTTGTCACTTTTAAGAACGCAAAATCATGGACACTCATTGGGACTTCACATTTTTGCTAGTAACCACATGCAAAAATGAATTTCGTCTATATAAAATAATTTACATTAGAGCTAACGGCGTCGAAATACTAGCTTCCAGACAAATATAAGAAAATGCAGACAAGTTCCCAATCATATTTCTCTATGAAAGTTGGAAGGAAACCGTTAGATATAAATTTTTTTTAAATGTGTAAATTTTTTATCTTTCTAACACTTTCAGAAAATGAAATACTGTAACATATATATTATTTCACTGTTTTTAATGGTCAGATACATAATTTTCATTGTTGTCTTTTCTTTCAATTGTTTTCAATATCTTTTTCCCTTTGATCTATAACAACTATTCAAAAACTATATAAATTTAAGCTTTTATTTCTAGATAAAACTATAAACGGGAATGTGTTATTGCATCTTCTATTCTCAGACATATCTCATATATCCTAAAAATTATTCTTTTTGAGCAGAATAAAAACTTTTAGCCACGTGAGACAAAAGAAACCTTCAGCATATATCAAAATTAAAACAAAAATTCATTTATTTAAGACTATTTTGACAAGTTACTCCGATAGTGTAGAGCAATGGAATTATGAAAACAAACTACCGGAGTTGTGAGAAGGGAAAATCGCTGTTTTCTTAAACCCTTGTCATCCAGAAGGCTCTCATCTGTCAAAATTAAGTGAGAACTCATACGTTTTGGAAAGGTGGTGTCAGGAGCAAGTAATAGAATGCATCTGGAAAACTTTTGGAGCTGTCATCATTTGACGGTATAATCTTTGTATTTTGGGAAATTTTTGATTGAACGCAGAGTTCGCATCTTTGAATTTTACCATGGGATGGTAAGATCATAAATCATCTTCTAATCTGACAAGTTCTATTCAGTATTTGTTGCCAATAGTTCCATAACAATTGCGATAAATAATTAGTTTTACTTTAATCGACAATAATTTATTCTTTTTCGCCTAGAACAAGTTATAAGCAGAATATTAGGAAACTACCTGGCCACTATGGAATTTGATTTAAGAAACTGAAGCTATATTATTTTTATATTAAAATAAGCCCATCCTTATAAAGCTCTTGTTTGAGCGCTAGTGAATCACATATTTTTGAAAGCTGAAAATTTAAGACAGTCTAAGAGACTGTATTGATTCCAAACTTTATTTTAGGTGTGTGTTAGGAAGAATAAACTGGTCAAATTAAAATTTTCCTTCGCTAACGCATACATATTTGCTTATCTCCTATCTTGTTCTTTCATATTGGTGAGTTTTCTAGTCAGAAATCATCCATTGTGAAAACATAGAAAAGACTATCTACTTACGCGTGAGTGTGTGTGTATTCTGGACTACATACGTCAAACATATACCCGCAAATTTCCAATTTATATATGAATGCATTCTGTTGAAAATACCTTCCAGAAATAACCCTTCATACTTTTATGAGATCTCATTGGGTTTTTTAAATACCGTAAAATCCGGTGTATAACGCCACCGCCATATAACACGCACCTATACTTTTAAGCAGCGTTTTTTTAATTTTAAGTATATTCGCAGTAAAACGCGCACCTCTTTTTTACCAAGAAATCTGAAATGAATGTGAGCAATGTTTTTATGTTTTGAAGTCATTTATTCGAGGTATTATCCCAAGCCTTTGAAAAAATAATAGACTTCTAAATCTATAACCCCTTAAGTTCATAAGATATGTCATTTCTTCTAAATAAACAATATTCCAATCTATGTAGAAGTCTTAATATTTTTCTATGCTCATTTTTTTATTTACAGCTCGCATTTTTATACCCAGCGTATAACGGGCACCCGTAAATTTCGGTCTTATTTTTTGTATTAAAAGTGTGCGCTATACGCCGATTTTACGGTAGTTCCTCACATATTATATTAGGCAAATACGGCATTTAGAGAAATATATTTTAAGATAAATAAAAGAAGAAAAAGAATACAAAAAAAATTACAAGATAATTGTACAAGACATTACAAAGTATTAAATAAATTATTTTGTGAAACTTCCTGATTTTTTGTGAAATGCAATGAGGGGGGGCACACAGATTTTCTTATCTTTGCATAATAATTAATTTTTTATTACATTAACATAAAATGTTTAAGGAAGTCATAAATATTTTTATAGGGCAAAATTATTTTAGTTTGTAAAGTATTTTTCACTCTTACTACTATGTAATCGGTTATTTTATTCAATTCATCAATAAATAAAGTTTTTAAACATGTAATTAAAATGATTTAGTATAGATAAAAACAAATATCTTGATATGGTTGAGTAATTCAAATTACAAAATAAATTATCTGCTTTGTATTATGATGTTTAAGCCCCTTAATTGAAATCATAACTGTTTTTTTTTAATCGGAAAAGAATATGAAATGAGATTTAAGGAAAATAGCTTAGAAGTATGAATAAAAATATAAAATAATTTTGAAAGAAGGTTTAAAAAAAAGAAAACAATTATATACAGTTATGTTGTTACATAAAATTTGAGTTTACATGTATTACATCATAAAAGTGCCTTAAAATTTGATTCGGAAAGATACATATAATTTTCCTTTTTGCCTTTAAAAGTACGCCAGCAAAAATATTTTAGTTTTATATAAAAACTTGAGGGCACGATGTGTGGCTTAATGAAGCAATTATCAAAATCCTATATGAAATGAACAAAACCGTTGTACTTCCAACATAGACTAATTAACACATCATTTTTTTTCATTTAAAACACCTAAATCCCTAAAAATGTTTTAACAAAAAAATATGACTTTAATTAACACTCGAAAGTGCCCATTATTTTGAGATCTCGAATGGATAAAAATTTTTCTCACGATTCTTAAAGAGAGCATGACTCAGAAAGCTGAAACTGAATATAGGGATGGCATTTATAGGACTCATTAGGAAATATTTTTTCTCTTTTGTCTCTCCATCTAATAATAGCAGCTTCTATTCAGGTCATTAATAAGAGGATTCGTCACTGGGGAAAGAATGTACGAGAGAAAAATAATATTCAGAATGAACTAATGTTTCCGTTCGGGAGTTGAATAGCCAATTAAAATTCAGAACTTTCTTCTCTCTACGTTCTCCATTGTTCCTGTTCTTCCCTTTCTTTTCAACTTATACTAAGGTTTCTCATCTCATAAAAGTACCTCATTCCTTTCAATAAATTTTAGCTCTTTGCAAGCCTGTAAAATTTTTGTTCATAGAGAATTATCATACGGTGAAAAGTTAAAACTAATAACTTATCTTTATAAAAAAAATAATAATTCTCTAGATACCAATGCATTGATATTGATCTGAAATGTAGAGTTAATGAAAGCCTTCTATCGATATCCTTAACAAAATGAAACCTTATAACTCAATGCAGGGGTTCCTAAACTATGGTCCGTGGACCCTTGGGGGTCCCCAGCCCTTTTCTAATGGGTCCGCAAAGGTCTCTTAGGTGACTGCTTACGTTGAAAATGTTGTTTTTCGACTTCATGAGGCATTTTTTTTTTTTTAATTTTAAAATTTTATAGTTTTAACATCATTCTTTCCAAAACAGTTTTTCTTTTTCCTGTATGCTAAATAGAAATAAAGTTATAATGATTTTTAAAAACGTCACTCTCAACAAAAGGGATCCTGAAGTAGCATTTCAAAAACGGAAATTGCAGAAAATTGCAATTTTTAACTAAATTATACAGTTTCTCTCATTTTTGTTTTAAATTTATAAAATATATTTCTATATTTTTTCTGGTGCTCTAACCACTACTCCATTATTAGTACAGTTACTTCTTGCTTAAAATTGGCAGAAACGTGGCTACTCATCCCACAATGGCTGTGTCAGTTGCATATCCATCCACACGGGAAAAATTTTGGACATCGAAATAATGTCCCTTTTTTGTAGCATATTTTCAAAGAAGACAAAAGCTCCAGGTGCTGCTTCTAATGTACATGTTTGTTGCAATCATAAAAATTCTGTTTCAAGCGACGAGACTGTCGGAGCATATCGCAAATTTGAGCTATCAGAGAAGCTTCAGAAATTGCAGTACACTGATTTCTATGGTGATTGGGATTCCAAAGCATATGAGTCCGTAAAAGATATATATGCTCCTAATACAGTCAATAAACTAGAATGTATTGGTCATGTGCAGAAAATGCCTGGGAGTCATCTGTGAAAGTTAAAAAAAGTCAGTGAAAGGATTGAGAGGAAAGTGAAAATAGACGGATAATTTTAACGACAAATTGCAAAATTATTATGAAATAGTAATTCGCAAAATATAAAGAATTTAGCAAACATGCAAAGCGCGTTTTATCACTGTTGTTCCAGTACTGAAAAGCATATGCATGATCAATGTCCAACAGGAACAGATAGTTGGTGCAAATTTCAAAAAGCAAAGGTACTTTATAAAACAAGTCACTGGACACTGTAAAGCCACTGGACTTACACAAAATATTATAATTACCAGATGATCCAGCCACGCGTTGCTGTGGCTTTGTTTTAATATTGTTTTGTTTGTATAAACTTGTTTTGTTTATTGTTCTAAGCCATTTAATGCAGCCAAATTAATCTTCTTTTACAATTTCGGAGAGTTGAAATTAAGCATAAAACAACATAATGTTTTAAATTTTGCATTTTATTCATCTCTTATTTGAGTATAGTATAACACATAAAATACTTACGAAGCATTTAAGGAAGATTTAATTTTATGAATGAGGTGACTAACGTTGATTTTAAAGTAGAACAATAAATAAGTTTAATACTAGTTGCATGGCCCGGCGTTGCACGGGATTTATCGAGTGCATAACTTTTTGCCAATGTAAATTTCTTCTTCCCTTCTGAATGTCAGTACTTCCTGGTTTGTGTGTGATTTCTATATGAATGTCATTAAAATTTCCCTTTTAGAAATAACTTCCACGTCTTTGTCCCGTCGAATGGATCTGTTTTCTCCCCGCTTAGCCCGGCGTTCCACGGGCTTTTTCCGCGGGTACAACTTTATACCCATGGAAATTTTCCCTTTCTCTCTGGACGGCAGCACTTCTGTAAGTGTCAGAGAGAGTGATGTGAGTGATTTCTATATTTATGTCATTTAAATCTCCTTTTCCGAAATTTCTTCCAGCTTTCTTTGTCAGACAGGTTTCTTTCCCTTCCGTTCAGCCCAGCGTTGTACGGGCTTTTTCAACTATAAAAACTTCCTTTTTTCCCCCGAGAGATAAAATCTTTTTTCAAATTTCTATTTTCGATTAAAAATGTACAAAGCTAATGCAGTTTTGTTTTTAAAAAAAACAGACAATGAAACAATTTATTATTAAATAAATAATTTAGTAATAAACAATAAAAAACAATACATCTTTAATTTTTTTAAAAAATATATTAATTTATATCTATTTTTAATAAATAATGAATCAAAAAATATCCACCGTTAGCTGTGAAACGACTGCTTTTATCTGGACGTTTGATTATTCGATTAAATATATGTAACTATGTAAAAAGATATATGGAGGGAAAGCCTCAAAATTTGTTTACATTTCTTGTATTAAAAAGAAAATTTAAAAAGAAAATAGTACTATTTAATAAAAACATGGCAGCATGTTTCTATATTTTAAGGTTTTTCAGTAAATTATTTCTCTAAAAGAAAACTATCAGTTGCGATGTATTATAAAAATCTAAGATCGTATTAATTATTTTATAAATTAAACAATGAATGCTTTCTTGAAATTCAAACTAATAAATTGGACTTGGAAAAATTACTGGAAAATTCATTATTTACGCTCATTATAAAAGAAAAAACAATTAAAAAGAAAACATTTTTATCTGATAGAAAAATCTCTTATATATCTGCTTACGTACTCTCCGTAAGTTAGTTTTCCACACATGCGGTACAAGCACTCAAACTCGTGAGTTTTGTGTTAGCTTTCTCACAATTAACTATTACTGGCAGTTGGCGATTTTTGCAATTCTTTTCGTTGCATTTTTACAGCTCCCCAAAATGGAAAAAGTATATCTTCTTTAAAAATAGTTTAATGTATAAAAAAAGCAGAAAATTTGCTTGTTTTTATTAATTATAAAATTTCAAAAAATTTCTGAAGAAGTTTTACAATATTTTGTTTCAACTTAACTTGGCCGAGTTGGAAAAGGTAAAAATATGTACCAAACTGCTTGAAAAATAGTTCTATCTCTTTTAGGAATTTGAATTAGAAAATATCCATAGAAATTAGTGAAAAATGCCATACGTTGTAGGAATTGTGATTTTAATAATATATTTTAAGTTATTCACACGTTAAAAACATTTATTTTTTTTTAATCAGTAAAAGTTAAGTCAAAACATACGTCACAAAATATCAGTTTGGCTGAAAACAAATTTTCTACGCCAACTTTTGCCATTGTTGTAACAATAATAGTGTTACAACAATGCAAATAAATCAAAGTTTGTGCCAAAAACTGGATTTTTTAACGTTTTTAATTAATACCTTTTTAACTAATTACAATATCGGAATATAAAGGGTCAAAACGGCTTTCTCGGATCATTCTCAATCTTTCGGTACCTTTGGCAAGTTTCTGCGTAGTGCGGTTCGTGATAAGATAGACGCATATAGATAGATAGATAGATACGTTTGTTTACCTACGAATTTTCATAGTGTAGATCATTAAACACCACTATTTAAAACTATGTGATCAAAGACATTTAGAAAAGTGTACATTGAATAGCACAAAATGCCAATGACAGTTTCAGTGGTGTACTTAAACAAAACTTTATTGAACTCCAGACTTTGTAACTAGGGGCATAGCAGTTCTACGATTTAATGAAGGTGCTAGTTAAAAGTGAGCTTATTAAAAGTGATAAATAAGTTGGGGTTAAATCTTGGTAGCTATAGGATACGTGTATTGTATAAAATTGTATGATTTTCGACGGAATAATGAAGCAGAAAGACATTACAAAATTAAAAAGGATAAAAACACGAGCTCACTGAAAAAGGAAAGGGTTGCACCAAGAAGAAAAAGGGAAGGCATGACAGATCATTCTTGTGAATTTTAGACAATTTTGTAAAAAATGTATACCTTTTTACAGTAATATAAAACTTTAAATGAGTTTTTTTCAAAATTATGTTTTCAAAAAAAACTTTTTACCAGATACATGATATTTTAAGAACCAAACAAGATAATATTTTGAAATTTTGTTGGAATGTTTTTTATACTATCCTTCATAAAGTGGACTATAAGTACTGTTTTAAGTTAAATATTTTTTTAATTTAGGGTAGTTTTTATAAAGAGTAAGCTTAAAAAATATCAAAATCTTCAGATTATAATGTATAATTGCCTGTGATTTTTTTTTTTTGTTTTTGTATTTTAATAATTATCTTAGTTTTTTTTTATTTTGAAGGGCTTTAGAATATGCATGTTGTGTGTAAAGGAAATTAAGATAATTTCATGAATTTTTTACACAGTGTCAACCATTTTAGTAAAAAAAAATTTGGTAAAATTTCCTTGAAAACAATCAATTTTTTTAAAAGTACAATATTTATTTTAAAATGTTATGTATTTACTTATTTTTTTCTGTTTACGCTATAGTATAGCGTAATTTTTTTTTTGGATGTTAACAGCTTTTTTTAAGGAAAAAAATAGTGTTACAAATATGTATAAGTAGCAGTTTCAGTCTTAGGATCATAAAAGAACTTATATAAATCGCTTTGCAGTGCGTTGAAAGTCAGGTAGGAGTGTTCAAAATTCTGGAGGTCTTCGATGTGTGGTTGATACATAAAGGGAGGAAGGGAACCATGGAGATCAAAAGTTTATGAGCCACTGACTATGGATTTACACTCAACTTTGCACTGGGTTTATTGATTAATTTATGTACCATTGTCCAGTGTCTCTCAAAAAGCAACGTAATATAAAAGAACTGAAGAAGAGAGTATTTGGTCAAAAGCATTTCTATTAAGAGGTGTTGGAAAGCTAAAATCTTATTTTTTTGACAATTTGGGATTCTTACATTTTCAAATTGTATTGATTTAAACCTTTCTAAAAATACCTTACTTTAACCTCTAGGGTATTTAGAAGCCCTTAAAACCTATTTTTAAATAATCGTTGATTCTGGTCCACGTCCATTTTAATGGCGAAAAATGTAAACGATGTACTTCATTTTTGCTTAAAAATATAATCTCTGATATAAACCAAAA
Source organism: Trichonephila inaurata madagascariensis (assembly GCA_019973955.1). Classification (NCBI taxonomy): domain Eukaryota; kingdom Metazoa; phylum Arthropoda; class Arachnida; order Araneae; family Nephilidae; genus Trichonephila; species Trichonephila inaurata. The sequence goes on along the minus strand of BMAV01027486.1, from coordinate 318,586 downwards.
CATGTATCTTTTATTTTAAATTGAGCCTTTTATTTTTTTTATTTCCTAGCCGATTAGAAGCCACACTGTATACATTAAAACCAATTTATCTCAAAATGTAAATTTTAATGTGCGATCTACCTTTTCTGAGAAACTACTGTTCACAGGTATGTAAATTTTTTATGAAATATTTATGATGATGTCTAATATATACCAAAATGAGCTTATTGTAAAAAACTCAAAAATTTATTTTTTATAAATTTTTTAAGTGAAAAATGGGTCAAATTTTTTTTTGCAATGTTTAATAAAATATTTCATAATTTATTAAAAAATTCAAAATTAGCTAAAAGCCCATTTCAGTATAATTAAAAAGGTGCACTTTAATTGTATGAAAAATTTCAAGCATGTACATATAACAGATTTTGAGAAAAGGTGCATCGAAAACAGTCAAATCAACATTGTCAGTATAGAGAGAGAGAAAGATGTTTCCAACTACCCTTAAAAATATTAGGCTATGCTTTCTTAACATCAAAATAGGTAGGGTTACGAGCCTTCTTCGTAGACAATGCTCAATTCCAGTAGCAGGTTCAGTTCCTGTACTACCATAAACTTTCTGAAGGTTAATGAAGACTGCTACATAAATGTCGTACAGTATAATGGGAATTCCTTCCCTTGAAATAACGCTGAGGGAATAAGTAACAAATAATGAGAAATAAAAAAACAAAATATACAATTCAAGCAATACAATCTTCACTTTGATCGTGATTAAGAATTGCAGAATTTGTTTTCAATTATCTTTATATAGCTCAGAGCTATATTAAAAAAAAAGTTATCCACCTTTAACGCGAGGATAGAGCAAGAAGATTTTCGATGTTAATGGTCGGAACTCTAAAATCTTCAGAAAATGATGATTCAAAATTGTTTTATTTTCAAACCGTGCAGATATAGTGAAACACGTTAAACGCTTAAGACGAAATAACGGTTAACACGAAATAATACAACAGTTCCAAACAATTACTTTGTATTTTCATGCAATTTATTTCTTAACACAAGACAAAAATCATTTCACACGAAATATTTCCTTTCTGGGAATGAGAAAAATAGGGAAAATTCCACCTGCGTAGTCAAGATTTAAGAGGGTTTATGAGAGGAAAGAGTGGGGGTTCCACTTGTTTCGTAGAAACGGGGGCTAACTTCGTTTTGAAATATCCTGTGACAATAGTTATTTTGTTTGTCTAAGCTACTTTCACCCTCTTCCCCTACAAGTGTCATGTAAAACATCTCATCCCTCATCATTTGGCTTTGGAATTCGGAGAGAAATGCATCGTAGTGAGTAAGAAACAGTGAGTTTGGATAGCACGTTTTTATATATCTTTTTTTTTTTCTATTTTAGAAGAATTTTTTTCGAACCCAGGGGCAGAGTCAGGGAGCAGGCAAATTTTTGCTTCGCTTAAAATGAAGATGGAGCTTCTTAAGGCTGTTCATCAAAAACAGAAGACGAAAACGAAAATCAGTTAATATTTTGGTATTACTAAATTTTATATTCAATTTCATTAAGTTCTTTTGAATGTTACCTACATTATTAAAATCCGTAGATAAACAAACGTATCTATCTATCTATCTACAGGCGTCTATCTTCTCACGAACCGCACAACGCAGAAACTCGTTGAAGTTATCAAAAGCTCAGGAATGATCCAAGGAAGCCGTTTTTTGACCCTTTATATTCAGATATAGTGATTAGTTGAAAAGATATTAATTAAAAATATTAAAAACATTCAACTCAACTTCCGTCTGCATTGTTGTAACAGCATTCTTGTTATAAAAATGACGTAAGTTAAGTTTGTGTCTGTATCTATGTCTGTTTATCTTCTCACGAACCACAGGGCGCAGAATGTCGCCAAAGGTACCAAAAGATCGGGAATGATCCGAGGAAGCCGTTTAGACCATTTAGATTTTGATATTGTAATTATTTAAAAATACATTAATTAAAAACATTAAAAAACTGGTTTGGGGGCCAGTTCTTATTTGTTTGCATTGTTGTGAGAATGTTTATATTACAACAATGACAAAAATTGGCGTCAAAAATCGATTTTCAGTCAAACTGGGTCTTCACTGTTACAACAATGCATACAAATTGTGCCTTTTATCGTTTTTAATTAATATCTTTTCAAACAATTGTAATTTAAGAAATTAAATGGTCAAAATGGATTCCTCGGATCATTTTCCATCTTTTGGTATCTTCAGCGCGTTTTTGCGTTAATCATTTCATGCGAAGATAGCCTTACATAAATAGATACGTCTGATTAAGTATGAATTTAAGAACATGCATCCAAAACTAAACAGTCATTTCAATAGCTAACTGTAAGAATTTGTTGATTCATAACATAAATGGATATAAATTAATATTTTTTTTTAAAAAAAACAATTAAATCTGTATTGTTTCTTATTATTCATTACAAAATTATTTATTTAATAATAAATTCGTAGATTGTCTGTTTTCTTGTGAATAAACGTAAAGACCATTTATCCAGAGTAAACTGAGCTGTTGAAGGGTTCTGCCGATGGAATTCATTTATCTGATAATGAAAAGAGGTGTTGTGTAAATATGGTATTTTTATATTCAAATGCAGCTTATAATCTAGTTGGATAAACATTATTGTGGATAACAATATTTTAGCTAGTATGTTTTTCGAATCTGTGGAATGTTGGAACTATGAAAAACATGACTTGGATTGTCACTCAATAAAAATAACTTTAGTGAAGTTGTCCAGTTTCATTCAGAATGTCCTTTCTGTTTATATATATATATATATATATATATATATATATATATATATATATATATATTTGAATTCCATACTGTGACAATTTTTGAAATTATTAAATCAATTGTATGTCGGGGCATGCTGTTATAGGGTGAAGATATGTGCTGTGAATTAAAACAGCATAATTTCTTGGAGAGACTTTTCATTTTAAAAATATTTTACTTGTTATTGTTTTGAAATCTTCGATACCTATTTTTAGAGATTTATTGAATCCAGTGCTGTAAAACAATTTTTGTAACTTGGTAGTCCCCAAATTGAGAGTATGAGTAAAGTGATATGTTTTTGTATACTAAATAAAACATTTATGCAAATATAAGTAATTTCTTCTGGTATAATAGCAAGCAGCAATAAAAAAATATATATAGTTTTCCAAATCATGTCTTTAAAACGTTTGAAAATTTTTAAACTTTTTTAAATGAAGTTTAAAGGAATATTTATATATAAGAGCAAGAAAATTATCTACAAAAAAAATGCTGCATTCAACAACGCAGAATTAGAATCAATATGCCACCTATCCAATATATAGGTGAGTTAATGACACTGACTGATGTGCCATAGGGATAGAGTTCGAATCCAGGATAAGGCATGGATGTTTGTAAATGTATAGTGCCTTCGTGGCATGGGGGGTATTCTAAATAGCCATCTAGCCGCTTCCTCTCGTGAGGTTGGTGGAAAGGAAAAGAGGGGTGGGAGACTCCTGACCACTCCTAGGGTGTTCTCCCTCAAAATTGGGGTGAAACCGAGCAAAATCGTTCTGTCACCTGCATGGTGCTCAAAGCTGTGGCTAACGACAGGCTTACATCTAGTCCCTTTCCACGATGAGTTTTTTGCACCTCAATCTGATGTTAAGGGGACGACAAACCATTAAAACTAATTTCTTAAATTGTTAGCTTAATAAGCTGAAAATGGAATCAATACCTTAAATGATTGTTATATTTCACAATTTAAATGCATTTTTTTCAAAAAAAAAAACTATTATCAACTAATTTTCTTTAAAAATTAAATTTTTTTAAAACTATTTTTAAAAATACTCCTTGCGCATTAGTTTTTAAGATATGTACATAATTTTTGTTTTATATATTTATGAACTAAAACAAAATATATCTGTGTATGGATTTTAAATTCAGAATAAAATTTGATGAAAAAAAAAAATAAATTTTCTATACTATATGAAATATTTCGCCAATTATCACACATTCAAGGAATTTAGAACAGCACAATATATGATCCGTTAAATGTTTTAGAAAATTAATGCACAAATTTGTGAATTGTGTCCACTTTTATAAGTTGTGAAAATTTCAAAGAGATATGACGTAATTTAAAACACAAGGAGCATTTTGCGTAACAAGGAAAAGGGAAAATTTGAAGAGCTATGAAAAGTGCATTTTAAGCATTTATTTGATTAAAATAAAAAATAATTCAGTAATTGTTAATCAAAATGACAAAAGTCTTTCACAGAATTATTCTATGAAGTATAAGGAATATATATATATATATATATATATATATATAGTATTATATAAAAAATCAAAATCGCGCGCGCTCGCAATTTTGACCGAAATCTGACGTTGTAAAGGTCCACCCTCCCATTAATATCGATCGAGTGGGATAAGTAACAAAAACAGAAGAATCAATATTTTTTCCTAAATTAATTTTGTACATATTCTTTTACAAATGTAACTTTATTGTTTTCTGCCCCAAAATACGATCCCTTATATTCTGTAATATAATATATATAGTAATATATACAGAAATGACAAATTTTATATACATAACTTTGACTCCATAATTCACATATTACTTCATGTGTTCTGTGTTGTAGACGCATATATAATGCATTACAAAAACAGAATGGGTTATTATATATGAATTAAAATTTCAAATTTTAATTCGAAACACACATTATAGATTATATAATTGTGGGATTAAAATTAATTATGATTCATTATTTGCAACTAATATCTATCTATTATGAAAAGGAAAGACTCAAATAATTTAACAAATTGTTCTGAATAATTAGGAATAAGAGGAACTCCTTTATAGGATACTCTAAGCATAAATTATGGCCCAAGTTGATATCTAGTTTAAAACAGACAATTATTCTAAGTAGAATTTGAATATTTTATTTATAAATTTTAGTTTGAAGCAATACATAATTTATTAGTTTCCCTTGGAAAAATATGAAGTCATTAAATATTTTACAATATTATTTAAATAACTTATGAAGGTAAACATCCCAAATATTCAAAGGTAAATTCCTGCTCTAATTTAAACGTAATTAAATGTATCTTCAAATAAGCAAAATTTGCGTTAATTTTTAACAGGATAATTCGGCGAAAGAATAGGTATTACGTCAATTAATTATGCAAGTGGATTTTTCATTTACACTCTAATAAAACTTTCCTATTTAAATTAATCTTAATTATTTATATTTGATGATTATATTAAATCAAGTAAATCACACATAAATGTTTTCAGTTTCACTTGAAACTACTTTTTGAAAAACTTTTTATTATGAACATACGGGTATTTAAGATTATTATATATTCATAAACATATTTCTTTTGTCCAGCGCATTTGAAATACTATTATACAGTAAATTAGGAGCAATGCAAAAATATTTATTTTTTTAGTAAGATTATTCACTTATCCAAGTATAGTATTAAGTATGTGTTTTTGTTGCGAAGTAAAATAATCTTTGTCATAATATGTGCGGGATAAAGTTCATGCCCGAGCTCAGCACATAAGAGAGAGAGGGAGATCTAAATTCTTCACTAAATAATTATAAAAATTCACATTGGAATAAGCTGATTGTAGTCCAGTAAATTTTAATAGCCAATAAAGTCAGTTACGGACTCCAAAACTGAATAAATATTAAAAATTATTTAGGACTTTTATGAATGTTTTATTTTTACCCCTTATGTACCGAAGGTACTTATAAGTACCACTCACTTTAAAATTACATAGAATAACCATTTTTACGAATAATGTGACGATACTTAGCAGGAATGCTCTTTGAAATCCTCTCTTCCAACATATATGGCAGCACGGGTTCTACAACGAGTATTTTAGCGGGGAAGGCGAATAGTTTTACAGCAGAAATTGAGTTTTCAGCTGACGGCGTTTTCAGTGGATTGCGAAAATTATCATTTTTGTCCCGAAAAAATAGTTAATGTCAAATTGTAAGTGTCTTATATTTTTCGTGTGTTAATGAAGACCTTAGAAAACGATTTAACTATTTATTTTAAGTGAACAGTGTATATAATTAATTTTACGGTTGAATATCTTTAATTAACTAATTAGCTCTAACGGATTAAATGTTCTAACATAGATTTATTTTGTTTATGTTTATGCTGCCAAAATAAAACCCATTTGAGAGAAAAAATATCTAAATAAATATAAAGGATCAGCGAATTTTTAATGCAACCTATTTTTGTTTAAGCCCAAATAAAACGTGCGATAAAGTTTGGTAACACATATTAGTGTGAAAAAAAAAAATTTCTGGGACAAATATTAAATTATCTCTAGTTTTAGTAACAGTGGGCTCTTAATGAAAGCGTGAGTCCACCGAAGTTTTTTTTTAACAAAGAAATTTTTCTCTGAGTTTGGGCTTGAGTATGAAAAAATTGTTCTTGGTTTTCTTGTGATAAAATGGCACGCCATGAAAGTAAGTTGAAATTTTCTTTCTCTTTTTATGTAAATAGAAATGAATGCATAATATATTTGTTACATTATTGGATTAGAGAATACATCTAGAGTGTTTCAGGAACATATAAAATACTAGCTAAACATTTATTTCATTTGAATATCATTGGTACCTACCCCTGGCAGTATCTATTTATAGCGAAATTATTTAATATGCACAGTAAAATTGAATTACATGTCATCAGTTATATCTTTTAAACTATAAACAAAAAGGAAAATTAATTTTGGAAAAAAAATTAATACCGTCTTTTCCGGCTAAATTAAACTTAAATCCTATATTTATAATAATATCAATAAAGCAAAATATTGGTTGCTAATATTTCAAAGTAAAGCTTTACATTTTCAGGTGATCAGTAATAAAAAAAAGGAAAAGGATCTGCCAAATATTTCTTATAAATAAATATTTCTCATGGTTCTATTCAGACATTGACGCATGATGGCTCGGTAGTGCAAGGGTTGCATGTTCAAGTCCCCCTTCTTTCAAAATCTTATTCAATCTTAAATATCTTACTTTGAGTAGTTTATTGGTTTATAAATTCAATGTTGATGGCTTAAAGGAGAGCGCAGTCTGGGGTCAGCAAAAGCATTCTTACGACAAACTTTTTATAAATTATATCCATCTGATTTATTTCTTATAATTAATCAGTATTCGAATCGATATAAAAGATTGAATCGTAATAGAATATCATAAACTATATATTTGAAATAATTATCATCCACACTCTGTTTTCCTACAATACAATTATTTTTGTATTAATTTTATCTCAGAGACATTTAATTACAAATCATCTGAAAACATTAAAATTACCTAGCCTTTATTTTTCCAACTTTAACTTCTGAAACTATTTAATCACAGTTCAAGAATTTTTTTTTTAACTTCTTAACACTAGATTGCCCAAGAAAGTCATTTTGACTGCTTTTTAATTTCATTTAGAAAAACAATGATATATAATGCACAATTTCTTAGACTTTTTTAGAATATATTTTTTTTTCCAAATGAAGTAAATCTTTATTTATTGTTAATATTTACTAATAACTTGTTATATGACTGTAAATAATATAAAAAAATGTCAAAAGTTAATTTTAAACAAATTTCTTTACACATTAATCATTCTTTCACTATGCAGTCATTTTGACTGCTTTTGGGCATACTAAATTTCAGTCATTCTAGTGTTAAATTTTTAAAGAGAAACCCTACATGTAAAGCTTCTTTTAATAGGAATAATTAATGTCTATTTTTAATGCAAGGAATTTTTCTTTAAAAGTACTTTTTTACTGTACAAAAGTTTCTCTCTCTCTCTCTCTCTCTCTGAATCCTTGCATACATCTCAAATAAATCCAATCATTACTAATTTAAAACTTTATTTCCATTCGGTTTCGTATAAAAGATATTTTCCATTTTATAAAGAAAACAGATTGAAAGAGAAAAAAAAATTTCAAAAGTAAAAGTCAAGAACTCATTTTGTGTCGGATAAACTTCTTATGCAGTGTAAAGACTGGAATTTAAATTGACGACCTGTCGCCTGACTTTCTGAAGCATTAAAGCTTACTTTCCCCTCATCTCTTTTATCCTCATTTCTTTAGCACTTCAATACTTCATTTTTAAAATGGAAAGTGGTTTATGTTTCCATCATTTTACTCGACACTTCATTTCAAGAAGTATTTTTGTATTTTCTCTCATTTTTTGATAGTAACACTTGGCTGTTGTTCTTACAAATCTCTTCATCATTTCTTTTAAAACTAAAAGGGAATTATCTTTAGTTTTTTTTTAAAAAAAGTTGGCTCGAAAGTATTGGCATATTGAAAGGATCTTATATCTTTTACTCAATTTAGGAAAGATAGAATTTTGATTCTTATTTTTTTTTCGGCAACTTAAAAGTATATTTTAAAAATGTAGGTAATAAAAACTAAATTTTAATTTTGTCATTTTATAGCAGAAGCATTTATACATGGGTTAGTCGTTAACATGAAAACATATTAATTATTTCACAAAATGTTTTTAAATTCAAATTTTTTAGTAATTTGCTTCCATTCAATGTTGAAAGTTAATAGATTGCATGTTTCCACTGTTTATTTTCTAATGCATTAATTTCCTTGTTGTGGTGGTATTATTCTTGCTTATTTTCCGAGACTAACGAAATCAGCCAAGATACATAATATCGTTGATTCTTAACACGGGAGCGGTCGCTCGGGGCACAGAACCACCCAACTCGCACGAATTCTTTAATTTGGGGAAAACTGTCCATTTGTTACCAATGGCCTTATCATTATTCTACTATATGACGGGAACTATTTGTCACATATCTCTCTCTTTTCTGGGAGCGGCAAACGTTTTCTTACAATCTGAAGGTACTTGGGGGGACTGAATTCCTCACGTGACCACTTTCATTCCAAAATATTTCTGTAAACATTTTTACCCTGTTAACAATTTAGTGGTTGTGATTGCTGTGTTGTACGGCTCATTATGGTTTATAAATGTAAATTAACAGAATATAAAAGAAGAAATGGGCATCTGTGCGATCTTTATTGGATGAACTTTGTATAAGAGGTGTTGGAAAGATAAAATCTAATTTTTTGAAAATTTGCGATTTTTTTTCATTTTCAAATTGTATAGATTTTAATCTTTCAAAAAATACTTTACTTTAACCTCTAGAATAATTAGAAACCCATAAAACCTAATTTTAAATAATCGTTGAAACTGGGCCATGCCCATTTGAATGGAGAAAAATGTTAACAAAGTACTTCGTTTTTGCTTAAAAGTTGCAAGCAATGAGCAAAACATGTATCTTTTATTGTAAATTGAGCCTTTTATTTTTTTTATTTCCTAGCATATTTGAAGTCTCAATATGTACAATAAAATAAATTTATCTCAAAATGTAAATTTTGATGTTCGATGTATCTTTTCTGAGAAAATACTGTTCACAGGTTTATAAATAACAGGTATATGAAAAAATTCAAAATTAGCTAAAAGCTCATTTCAGTATAATGAAAAGGGTGTACTTTAACTGCAGGAAACATTTAAAATGTGTACATATAACAGATTTTGAGAAAAGATACATCGAAAACAGCCAATTTAACATTGTCAGTAGAGAGAGAGAGGTTTCCAACTCCCCTTTAACTGATCAAGTAAAGGAATAATCTGATGAAATAATGAGTACTAATCAGGATAGCGAAAGCAATTTTGAGAAAAGTGGTGAGCATAAAACGTTTCAGTTGAAACAAAAGTTTTCACATGCTACCTAAAAAACTCCACCAAAAAGGATATGAAGCCACAAGTGTACCACAAAACACACTGTGCGCCCTGTCAAAAAGACATAAAAAAGAAAAAATTCAACATGCTATTTGTCGATCATCAAAGGAAAATAGAAGAACAATAATTTGAACAAAATATGGCAGTTTTGCCTGAAAATCATTCTTGTAATGTTAGCGGAAAGTGTGTCTGTACTTTGTGTCTTTTATTGAAGTCACGCATATTTGAATCGTTTTAGTTGAAACATTTGATTGGATTTTTTCTCAATTTATCAATGAAAAATTGAAAAGTCCTTAAAAATAGTTAAGTATATTTTCTCTTAATTAAATTTTTCACTCTGGAACTACGATTTTTTTTTCGTATACAGTAAAATAATTATAAAAAAAAAGAATTGGAGTGGTTCCATCCCCCTGCGTGACCACTAACGTTAGTATTGAGTGTGAGCCTTCTCTCGGGTTAAGAAGTCGAGCAAAAAGGAGATCAGTGAAAATATCTTTCTTGGAGATGTCCTTTCATTTCAAGATTTGCTCTTCAGAAACTTAATTAACCTGATACTTCTTGGCACAGGTGGTGCAAATCTTCTTGTTCTCTAAAACAGATAGACACTTTCATGTCCTGTCCTCTGGCATGACATGAGAGTGCAGTCTGGAAGAACCTGTCACACTCGAGGGTTGGAGCCAGACCTGATCTATTACCTGCATATCAAAGCTGAGTAATAGGCACCTATCCCTCTGCTATATTTTGTGAAGTGCCATTTTTTGCACTTGATTGCACGAGATGTGAGTCAGTTGACCGCTTTTTCTTGATGTATAGCAGTGATTTAGCAAATATTATGTGATTCATAAAATATCCTAAGCATGAAATTTTGATTTATGTCCTGTTCCTCGTAAAAGTTATCCAATACACACAATAATATTTCTTACCTTTAAAAAGACTATTATTATATAAGTTAGATCACATTTTTAAACCTAATTTATATTTCTCAAAACTTTTCTGAAGTTAGTTCATTTTTGAAATAATGCAGAAAAGTTTTGAAAAAAATGTTAGGAAATTTAAAAAAAGAGTAACAGAAAGGAAAAAAAGATGAAAAAACTAGACTTCGTTGAACATGTTTAATTTTATAATGGTGTCTTTTTATTTGAATACTTGTGGAATAGTTAAGTTTCATTTCACTAGGTGGAATAAAATAACTGATTCATTTCATTGTGTTTACAATACACACTGTAAACATAAAGAAATGAATCAGTTTCGTCCCGACTGTCATAAAACATCTCTAGATCTATGTACTAGATCAGCACACGACTGTCTCTTGAAACAGCTACATAGAATTCATGTTACACAGACCCCTTTCTGCACACTCTGTGATTTTAGGGAGGACATGGATGCTGCGCAGTTATTGGCAAGCTAGGAATTTATTGGGTTCATAGACTTTTCTCATCAATTTTTTTTAATTATTGTCTCTTACTTTGTTTATTTTGTCTGTTTTTGTTTTTGTTCCTACCCCCTTGTGGTGCAGTGGTCTTCTGTAACCCTTGCCATTGGAAATAAAAAAAACCGTACACACTTGAAAAAGATATCCATTGTCTCCTTTAAAAAATCCTTCAGAAATCCATGGAGCTTTATGCACATACAATAATTTAAGACAAGAATGCAGTTGTATGTACGTGTATTCGATCAATTTAAATAAGATTTGAATGACCATGATAAACTTTCCACATTTGCTAATGAATACTTTGAGATCAAATGGGAAACTAACAAAAGATCTCATTGGTTAAAAAGTAAATGAAAAATGTAATAAGAAAAGATAAGTGAGACACTTAAAAGGACATTTTACAGAAGATTTTTTCGTTCATAAACAATTATATTTTCATTTAAAATGTTCTGAAATTATAAATCAAATACACTGGTTATCACCAATTAAGAAAAAGTCACAAAAATAGCGATAACTCACTCGAAAATAAGACAACCCTCAGCGAAATTTAAATATATTTCTCAGTAAAAAGAGTGGAATGATATTACATTTTTCAAAATAGTGGAGATGCAGTCAGAATACGCCATTTGGAAGTCGCATAAAAATAGATGTCTCACAACAAGACGACAATTTTTGCTGTGTGTCTGAGATTAGAATTCCTGTATATCGAAATTGTAACAATGACCTCCAGGCGTCATTTGACCAAAGAACTGCGGTACCAACATATTGGGAGACTAGTGGCAGGACAAAGTCAGATAGAAGTAGCTAGATGTCTAAATATGTGAGTCCACCTTTAATTCATAAATTTTGGCAATTATTTCTCACCATGGATTCGGCAACAGGAGGTTTTCAGTCTAGGACAACAACGTGCTTTCACGAGGGCCGATAACCGATATTTTTCATTATGTGCACGAAAGAATAGAACCACAACTCCTGCTGAACTCAGATCCTGCTCCCTGTACACCCAGGATGGTTAGTATCAAGATCAGCCGTACGTCAAAAGCTTCACGAATGGGATCTTTATGCGAGGCGAGCCGTAATTTACGTCTCTAACGTCACGCCATAGGTTGGAATGTCTGCTGTGGGCACGTCAATATGTCCACTGGACGCGCGATCAATGGATAGGTGTTCTCTTTACGGATGGCTTAGCCTCAAAAGCGATAATAGGCGTATTTTCATTTGAAGAAAACCTGGAACTCGTTTTCCTCCATGACACATCCGTGAAAAGGATACACACGGATCACGCAGTGTATGTATTGTGGTAGGAATCTCTTTGGGTGGACGCACAGACCTCCGTGTTCTTTCCCGCAGAAATGTTAATGCCCACCCCTTTAGAGATGACATTTTGAATGCTTATGTGAGCCTTTAAGCCGGGATAATAGGTGACTCTTCCGTGCTATAGGATAATAATGCGAGACCACACAGGGCTCGCTTAATGGATGCATATCTTGAACATGAAACAATTCAATGCTTGTAGTGGGCAACTAGATCCCCGGACCTTAAACGTATCGAACCTGTTTAGGACGCTATACAATGACGTTAACTACTCTCAATTCCCTCCTTGAAACTTAGCCACACTTTCAACTGCATTGTAAGACAATGGTTCGTCATTCCTACAGAATTACTAAACCTCATAATTGAGAGTATATCATATCGCTGCATGGCCTGTATTGTTTTTCGGCGGGATCATACCTTGTATTAAAGGTACTTTTCATACATCAAAATTACATTTATTTTAATTTTGTATAACACCATAATTGTCTAAATGTTAATATTTCTGCTATTTTTTACCTTCCTGTGGGTTGTACAATATGTGTAAGTTTCATTAAATATTATACGCATAGCTTTTTGAGTTATTGTCATTTTTGTGACGTTTCTTTAATGTATGATAACCCGTGTATTTTCGCTCTAAGTATTATAATGTTAAGTTAGAGTAAAAAAGAGAGATTATAAGTGCTACTGATTAATCAAATATTACTTAAACAAGAAAATATTTATCTTGTCTTATTCTTGTGAAATATTTCACAAGATTCCAAGCAACTCAATTTATTAATACTCATTTTCTGCCAAATTGACAGGCAAATTCCTCGCGGCCTTGATCACACCTGTCAGATTAATGTCAAATAGGTGTGGAAATTTTACTAAGCTTGTGTAAGATAGCTTCTGAGAACTGTTTGTCTTCAATGTAAATCTTTTGTTCGTCGATTGTATTGGTTTAATGGCTCCTTTGGGTAATTTGTACTAAACATTCATTAATTTACGAAATCAAATATTCGCCATTCATCTAAGCAAAATTCTATAAATTTATCTTAGAAAAAATGGATGGAGTGATGATGTAAATGGTTAAAAATCACTAAGGTATCGATGAACTCTTGTTCTCTAATTGGTTAAAACATAAAAATCCAGAGTATTTTTGAAAATTAGATTTGAAAGCAACCAAAAAATAAGTATATTTTAGTGAAAAATTAAACAATAGGAACCACTGTACATTTTTCAATAGTACTTATGTAATATTTGATATAACTGCACATGTATTGTATCAATAACGCTTTTGTGATAACATTGAACAATAGAAGCAACATGATGGCTAATGGTGACGAATTATGTAATTGTGAACCCAGTTACAAATTCAGATATTGTACTTTATTTTTCTAAGATTCCGCATCACAGAAAAGTGATAAAATTTTAGTCCTGGCAGTTTTGATGAATATTATTTCCACTATACTACAGTTCAGTTAGAGAACCAAATTCAAATCTTTGGTTACTTAATATATATATATATATGTATATAATAAAAAAAACGAACACAAATTTTGAAATTTTAAAGAATTTTGATTTGAACAGTTGTTTATTGATTTTCAAGTAATTTATACGTCAAGCATGACTTATGAATGAAAATTTACTTTTTTTCAGAATTCCATGGTTTAATTTTTTTTAAAAAGAATTAAAATGCTAGGGTTTGTGAAAAAAATAAATGGGTTTTGATATAAGGAAAATATCCACCTCTTCTAACGTACTATCAGTATTGACCTAAATTCAGTTAGTAGACATCTGAATTGAAACATCCCCCCACACATGAAACACACCTTGTTTCAGCTCATTCAAAGACTTCAATGGAGAACTTAATTCAGCCAGTTGTTTTTCAAGGTAGTCCCCACACACAAAGGTGTTCAACTTTTGAATTACAAACTTTAGTCCACTTTAGCTCCTATCAGGAAGATTTTGACGCCTTATAGCACCAGTATATCATGCAATATATGGAGTGTTGATCTCATCTGGATATTTCTTGATAGTCAGAGATGTTATATGGAAAATATGAAGGTTATTTCAGCCTCCTATCATATCCTAAAGTGTCAGTTATCATTCCACTACATGTATGCCCTTATCTTTCGACAATGTTAGGTAGGTGGAAACTAAAACCTTGTTCTCTTCCGACCAGCATCCAATAAGAAACATTCTTCACAAGAAACCCGTACTCTAACGTTAAGAGTGCAGAAAACCACATTTCAGCCTGTTCTAGATAATGTGTTCTCCTGCGCTATGTAAGCGAACACTTCTGTGTTGACGATTTTAAGAAAGATTACACTAGGTATTTTGCACAAAACATGTAATTATGAAGACGACTGAGCAACATTTTTTTCTAATGGGTTGCGGTTCGTTGTTTTACCATTGCAGATCTAGTACATTCCTCGAGAGCTGGTATCTCTTTTTGGTGCAGCACCATGTAGGTGGTATATCAATTGCCGAAAGTACTTTTGACGCTCAGTTTCCACCTGAGATCCAACGATTCAAACTAGAACTAGATATCTAACTTTCCCTAGAGCACCCAAGCCAAACAAGCACTCAAGGGATCTTTTGCATGCCACATAATCATACGATTGATTTTTTACGTAATGAAAATCAACGACTTGACACGGGTCGAACCCGCAACCTGAGGCGTACAAGGATAACGACAAACCAACTAAGTCAGCCAGACGTCTAACTGAGCAACATAATACCAGATATTTTTAGCAACGGTCTTACATGTAGTGAGGCACAGCAGTATTTCTTTTTTAGTCGAGTGAGTGAATATAAAAAGTTGCACTGTTCAGTTACACGAGGACTTTTGAAGACGGACCTCGTAATTTTAAACTATGTTCAAGTGACGAGGATGACACCTGTGCTGGCATCTCCCTCTCCTAACTACCACACCAACGAGAGGACGTTTGAGTTCTCTACAGACTTAACGTGCATCACTTTCATACACGGCGGGTCTTCAGTGGTACTGGGCTCGAACTCGTAAAAAGCAAGCCACGATCCGATACCTTGACCACAAGGCTGCCGCGGCCACGCGTTATACGCCGGATTTTACGGTATATTCAAACTATAAAAATGGGATGCTCTCAGCTTCCTCTGACTTCCATATAACTATAACATTCTTTAAAAAATATTTGTTGATATACTAATGCTTAGATTTTTGCGGATGCACGCATTTTTCGTATATTTAGCACGTATTTTAACGCATTTTTAGATTTATCTTTTTTAATCGATGACATCCAAATGTCCTTTACACCATAACTCGAAGAAGCAAAGGCTTGCAGCTCACTGTGAAATCATACGAGGCTTCTTTCTTTAAAGGAATTCGATAACTGTAATAAATGCTGAAAATGAGCGTTTAATATGGAAACGTAAATGTTCTCTTCTTACAAAACTTGGATTCATTATTCAAAAATTATGACGTTAAGCCATTCGCCCCTGGCCTGCATCAAATCAAAAATGTTCTTTTCTAATTTTTATTCTTCTAGAACACTTGAAACTGAATATTCCGACTTCCTACGGTCGTATTAGTGCGTATAATTAGGAGAAATCAATGCGGTTCAAGAAAAGGTACATTAATTAATTTATATTGACAAAAGACGCCGCCTAAGTTAATTTGAATGCAAACCGCAGCATCGCATTTTGCACAAATACGATAAACCCTTAAATTAATCGTTAACCTAACACAGCATGCAATGGGAGTGTTCCTTTCTTTCAAAAAGGGTGGTTAATTGGTATGCAAAAGCCATTCGAATGAAACACGGTGAAAAATTGCCTGCAAATGCCAGCACTTTTACTCAATTTGCATTCAAAGACGGCGTAATAAAAGCGGATTGTCAAAGCTTTGAATTCAAATTTAAAACTATTCCAGTAGTTGTTTATTCAATAATGCTGGGAAAATGTTCATTAAGAATTCTGAAATTCAAAATAATTGGATCAATGTACAACTGAGGTTTGTATGATCTGGCGATGAGATAAAGTCAACTATTTTCCCTATGTGCTTTGACACAGAGCGGGTAATATGCATTTCGGCTGTTGGCTTTCTTTTGATTAATATTCAGGGAATGAAATTTTATTTAAAGTTTTATTGTGATGAATAATATATGTACGAGAGAGATTTCGAAACATTAACGGATTAGATCAAAAAGCTTTCATGTTTTGTACAGTGAAATATGTATAGTATATTCAATTCATTCATTTCAGTGATAACAGCAGCAATGGTAAATATTTAAAGCAATTAAAAATTATTTTGTTTCGATTAGGCTTCTTCTTTCCAAGATTATCTCAGGTTACCTATCTTGATGTATTCGAAATACATGTCCCAGACACCTTATTTTGAAAGCCTTGGTCACTTGGACTATATTGGGTTTTCTGTATTTCGATTAAAATTCAAGTCTGTACTGTACTACCTGGATTCAGTTTTCTCTAACTGCATCAAAATATTTTTTTAAGATTTTCCTTACGAAAGTCATAAGTTTCTCTTCGTCTTCTTCATTAATTGTCCAGCATTTGTTGTCGTATAAAATAATTAGTCTTACTAGAATCTTGTATAAATGTATTTTTGCTTTGCTACTTATGTATTTATATTAAAACTGGTTTCGTAATCCGTGACAACATCTGTTAGCCATCTTGATTCTATTTTTGATTTAAATTTTTATGTCATTACTATTATTTACAATTGTGCCTAAGTAATTAAATTAAGCCATTTATTCAAACTCATGTTTCTATTAGCCTAATACACATTTAAATCACCTATTTTGCACAATAAAATTTTACAGTCATTTCCCAATTTTTTTATTTATATTTGTATATTAAAATTAAACATTATTCAAAATCTAAATGTCTTCATATAAGTTTTTGAAACTTAGAGCTTCACTTTTTATCATAAAGTACATTTGTGTTTAAATCATTAACCTATGTTATTTTCATATACAAAAAAAATGTATTCCATATTCCAACTTATCTAAGTTTAGTTTAATATGCTAAAAACATAAGAAAATATGTATTCATTCAAAGATTATGAACTTCTCGGGCAAGATCTATAAAAGAGTAGTACGATAGCGAGTATGACGATAGTGATAATTGTGAAATAAAAACTTTTTAAGAGATATGGCTCAGGGTATCTTCCTGGTCACTTCAACATGGTTCACAATTACGAGGTAAGTGGCCAACAGCTCTCGTGCAGCTTTATCATGGGACGTTAATATAGCTATATCTTTATGTTGCCAAAAGTAAAGTTTCAATAAAATTCAATATTCAAATTATTTCTTTAAAAATCATTTTCTTTTAATTACTTTAGCGTTTCTCAAACTGTGAGGCGAGTTTCCCTAATGGGGGCGAGCATATCGAAAATTTGAAAATAAAAGAATATTTAAAAAATTGTTAATTTACTAAAGGGAAGCAAAACAAAATGCATTATTATGTAATAAAAATAAAGTACACATTTACTCTGATATACTATGCTTATAAATGTATAAGTTCGGCACAATGCATTGGATAATTAATTTATCAATACTATATTAAGAACAAGTTTAATAATTAATAAAGTTTCCATGGTATTATCGTATACAAAATTCAATACTTATCTTGATAATTTGTACGGTTTATAATTAAAGTTGTATTGTAGCTTTAGCGTCATTATATATTATACATTATTACTACATTCAATACATTGTTATTGTATAGGGGATGAGAGCGCGATGAAAGTTATGATTGAAAATTGGGTTTGAGAAGCATTGTACTTCATAATTTGATAACAAGCCCTATCATGTGTCTTGTATGTGCATAACTCTATACCTTAGTGCTTCTCAAACTTTCGATACTTGCGACCTAAATTTCTATCATAATTTTCATTGCACCCCCCCCCAATACAATAACAATGTATTGATTGCAAAAAAATGTACTGTGATGATAAAACTGCAATACTATCTTAATTATGAACCACTCAAATTATCAAAGTAATTGTTAATTTTTGTATATGTTACTTTCAACAATGTATTGAATTCAATAATAAAATGTACTTTGATGCAAAAACTACAATACGATCTTAATTATAAACCACTCAAATTACCAAGATCAGTATTAAACTTTGTATATGTTACACTCTTTCAAGTAATAGATATTTTAAGTTATATATATATATATATATATATATATATATATATATATTTAAGTAATAGATATTTTAAGTAAATTTCTCTTTTTAGTAATAAGAAAAGTGGTATGTTGCTTTTCTTTTCTAATTTTTAAATTGGAACAGATAACAATAAAAGTGTAACGTGTATTTTTATTTTGTCAGAACATATTTTGTTTTGCTTCCTTTAAGTCAGCGTTTCTCAAACAACTCTGCGAGGGGGGTGAGAGCATATTGAAAAGTCGAAAACAAAAGCAATAAAAAATTGTTAATTTACCAAAAGAAAACATACAAAATACATTCTAACATAATAAATAAAATTCCCATTTACACTGATATATTACACGTATAAATGTACCAGTGCTACACATTGTATTTGATAATCAATTTAACAATGTTAAGATAAAGAACAAGTTTAATAATTACCAGTGACCACATGGGATTGTCATATATAAAATCATATACAAAAATTAACATTTATCTTGATAATTTGTATGGTTTATAATTAATCCTTAAAATACCGATTAAAAGTTTTGCGATTCGCTACCCAATGATAACCGTTTTCCACGTAGGCATACGTATGTGGTGTATTGGGGGCGAGAAGAAATAAATAAGAAAATAACCTGAAATAAGTAAACCCTTTTCAAACATTGCCTTGGTCCTTTTATTACAGCCAAAAGTCTTCGGAATAATTTTATGAATAGAAGTGCACAAAAATGATCTTACTTCGGAAAGCCGTATATATACGTCCAGGGAAATTAACGTTTTGACTGAGCGAGACGTTTATATACGCTGGTAGCACTTAAGAGGTTAAAGTCGTATCATAGTTTTAACATCAAAGTATAGTATTCTTAAATTTAATACATTGTTATTGTATGGGGGGAGGGGGCATGATGAAAATTTTGATTAAGTATTGGATCGCTAATATTGAAACTTTGAGAAGCACTGCTTTAAGTATATATATTCTTATGATTTTTTAAAAATAATCTTTTATATATTATCGGCTTTTTGATATGCTCGCGCCTCCCTCGTAGGGTTATCACGCCTCCTAGGGGGCGCGCCCCACAGTTTGAGAAACACTGCTATACCTTTATTTAATATCTATACATACATCGTGCTTTAATAATTGAAACACAAAATGCATGGACTATGAAAGCATTTCCTACTTTACAAACTCATCTGAATGTTTTTATTCTGCTTTTATTTTTATCGTTCCTCTCTTTGATCAATAATGTATTTCCACCAATGCACTTTGTTCGGAAAGATAACACGCTTGTATAGTGTAATAATCCTTGGTTCCCGCCATTCGCGCGGCACCATCCAATCAAATAAAGACTTCTCACCTCAGGTGGGTGCTATCTGGATAAATGAAACATTCTTGCTTCGTCCCAGCTCATTGCGTTCGTTCGTGACTGTTCGAAAAAGATAATAAAATCAAGATTTTCGTTTATTTTTGTACGAAAAGAGAAATGTTTTTTCTTTGTTAAAAATCGTTCCTTTTCAGGTGGTCAACATTGAAAGAATTTATGTTTAACTTAGTAATATTCGTAACCCCGAGATACGATTGAATTTTCACTTCTTCAAAACATTTCATGTTTCACTGCTTGCGTTTTCGTTACAAGCGAAAAAGAACAAAAGTATGCGCGTGTAGGTAAAAAGAAATAATTCTATGAATTCATTCGTTAATTTTCACTCAGTTTTATTATCAACATGTAAATTCTTAATTTTAAATTTTAATTTCAGTTCTAACTATAATTATTTTAAAGCAGTAAAGGGCTAAGGTAAAGCCGAACCAATGTTCATTCCCCATTTTTCCATGACAGGAGTTTAAGCTTCCCTGCGGGAAGCAGGCACTCCATCAACCGTTCAACTTATATGAATTCATGATAAATTCATTAATGCATAAAATTTTAACCACTGTTTCTATTTTTGTTTAATTTACAGTAACGTTTAGAGAGTAAGGTTTTTGATAACGTCAATGAAACTTATTATATGGATAGTGAAATACGTTTAAGGCGAAAACACTTAAGACGAAATATCGGTTAGCACGAAATAATGCGAGGTCCCGAAAAACTACTGTGACATCTCTCGCGTACTTCTTCTAACATAACTCCTACGTTCTTTGACGGCCACGATTAATGGCAAAACTTTTCCAACCCAATTCCAAGAGGAAAAACGAAGCAACAATGCAAATAAGATAACCTGTAAAAAGATAGAAATTTTAGTGAGAAATGATGGCAATCTTAGAGAAAGCTTAGTGTGGAACAGTTGGAAGTGAATTTAGACGGCCAACTCAGGAATCACGGAGACGCCCATCCTCGCTAATATTTACAAGGAGTAACTATTGCACACGAGCCCATCAGTCTACCTGAAAGTATCAGAATCGTTGAGTCTTCAACCAAGGTAGGAGGATTATATTCTGAACACTAGTTTAATATTGAATTGAGATTAGGAGGAGCTAATTAGATATATTAATAAGTGATCTAATTGCGCGATCTGACTTAGTTAAACGGCCGTACTTTGGTTTATTCTCACTTAATATAAGTTTGTTCGTTATATAAGTAAATTAAGTTAAATTCTTAATAAAAGTCGTATTAAGAATTATAGAATGTCTCATCCTTCCGATAATCCCAAACCTCTAACTTACGC
>BMAV01027486.1:286475-296536 GCA_019973955.1 Trichonephila inaurata madagascariensis | reverse complement strand
GTGTGTGTGTGTGTGTGTGTGTGTGTGTGAAAACAGACATGCAAATTTATATATTCAATTAAAAACTACCTTTCCATACGCATCAACCTAAACTTAAGTAGTTCGGTTTTTCCTTGAAATGACATATGAGTTTTATCTCCAATTTGGAATATTTGTACAAATAAAATGATGCATTTATTTTTATTAATTTTTAAACAGCTTCATTTATATGTAACAGTTTCCTTTCGTATGCCAAGTGTCATCATTTTCTCGTTTTATTTTTTATTCCGTATCCTAAAAAATAATCATTATGCTTAAATTATGAACTCCAGTGTTAATACATTAATTAGGATAAAGCCACCATTTTTAGTCTGAGCTTAAAAATGCAAACCACTCAGTCTCTTTTCCAAATTTCTTTACGTAATTTTAAGTGTGTATCTTTCCTGAAAACACTCGAAATGTAAACATGGAAATCTTAAGTGCTTTTCATTTTACAAAGAACACTTCAAACTAGTTGAAAGAAGAAAGTAATAAAAAATAAAAAAAATTTTACTCGTTTCTTAGTGAAGAGTAAATCTTAATTCTGCCATAACTTTCTACTACTGCACGTTTCTTTTTAAAATTTAAGATTAAAGACATTATATTTTCTAATAGTATTTATATAAATACCCTTGCACTATATTTTTTTTATTAAATACTCTATCTATTAAATTACTTAAATATCACATTTCTTCATAATAACTACAATAATGCGCCATAGCATGAGAAAGATTTAAAGCGCGCTTATACATTCAGAACTGTAACAGCTATTCGTGCGAGATTATGACATACCCGAAGAGGTTATATCCAAAAATATATATTTAGAATTCACCTACAAGCTAAGGCCCCTCAAAAAATATGACCTTAAAGTCAGCTACACGAGAAACTATCTATTTTCCAAAAAGTGTTTAGAAGGAGCATTGAAAAAAGTTAGACGGTGGGTATGACATACCCTGGCGCGAGAAGTTTCGGGATAAAATTTAAAAGGGGAAATCGCATTATTTCACAAAAATATAAATTGGTAAAAATTTGAGTCTTTTTTTTAAAGCACGCTATTATCAACAAGCTTTCGATGGACCTCGTGACTTATATTGAAAATAGCATTTATTATAATGAAATCACTCCCTCCACTCACATTTCCTCACAACAGAAGAGAAAGATTCAAATCAGTGTAAAATAAGGGAAATGGAAAATATCTGTAGGTGAAAATTTTATTTTCAGTTGTTTTATTGCAAATTAATTGTCTTATTATAACAAGAATGTTAGAATAAGAATTCATAATTTTTTTTAAATAACTATAGATTCAAACTTTATTTTTCTGAAAAATTAGAATATTTATTTTTGAAAAAAGAACAAGAAAATACTTATCAGCCTAAATAAACAAAAAATATTATTTAAAAAAAAACGCAGCTGGAAATATTATTTTAGAAATCAAACAACATATAAGTGGAGTAATTTTACTTAAAGTGGCATATGCATAATTAAAATTTAAAAAATACTTTGAGTCTATCATTTTTGTTTAATGTTATGTTCGATTCTATTTTATTTATTTGGTATTTGTGAAAGCTCCTTTCTATATTTCTGAAGTAATCATTAGAAAGAGTTTTGCATAAATACTTTGTTTCTTAAAAAGCATTGCAATCTATGACCACAAATGAGGGTCTCAACCTGCATATTTCCACTCCAGAAATTTTCGAAGATAACCTACATTTTTCCTCCCAGAAATCTATCATATATTTGAAACCGGAAATGCGAGAGTAGCACCTCTTCAATCTTCCACTTTCTATTTCGGGGATGAATGAGCCTCGAGTTGGAGACTTACCGGGAATCGAAGCTTTCTGAAAAATGCTTTTTATGTGTCAGCGGATTTCCTGTAATGGACTTTCATTCCCACATGGTATCTGACTTTGCATGGAATCTACCTTTCGAAAAAAAAACATGCAAAGTCTTGTTTGGATGTGCAAACCTATGTTGCATGAAAAGAAATCGAAGAATGGAAGGATTTATGCTTTCAGGTTACGTAGTTGAGTACATTTGCATGTCTGGGATTTCTTTGTGAGTGTATCCGTATGTTTGTGTTAAAAATAGTGCGTGAGTAAATGGCACATTCCTTTATTGACTCAGCACGAGTTTGTGTAAGCTGTGTGGCTGAAGTCGAAATCGATTTTTTTTTTTTGAATAAACGATAAAGTATTATATTTTTTATATATACATTGATGGAAAATAAAATCCAACAACAAGAAAAAGATATTGTAGACTTATAAATTTTCGGCAATACATTTGTCTCTCGGTAACAAATTAACTTATCAAAGTTTCAAGATCACAGGTTAATGTAAGCTCAAGAACAGCCACTTCAAATGTGAAAGAATGGTCCTTTAATAATTAGGGAAACTGCCAGAATGCGGAATTCAAGCCTGAAAACGTGTTTGAAATTTGTCTTACAGGTGTCGTACATCATTTTGCTAGATAGACTTATTTGCCTATTGTACTTGTTCGGAATTATAAAGGCTTTTAAATCCGGCTGAGAATAACTCTAGAGTTGCTATTGATTGATATATCATTCACGCTCTCTATTAAACAAAAATCGAGTAATCTAAATGGCCAAAGCAATACGTCAATACTTTATACAGTATGTTCGTTTTCAATTGTAGTATCAGGAAGTGAATTATCTTGTTGGAAAACACCCCTTTTATGTCATTCAAAAACTGCTGTACAACAGTTTTTATCATCAGGCTGATGAACAAAGTTTAAGCCAGGGTGTGTGGAATAACCACGAGAGTGCTCCTGCTATCTTCGAAAATTGCTCAACTGACCGTTTCTCCAGGTGCAGGTCCAGTATATCAAGGCCCCAGAAAAGCTGTTTACAGGCGCTAGTCTAAATTCTTCTAACCAATATACGGCCATCACTGGTATAACAACTTCCATCAGAAAACAACAGATCTTTATTCCACTCACCAGCAGGCCCTAGCTTGACACCATTGACGTTGCAAGCCGCAGTGATTTGGATTCGCCGAAATGTACGCAACCAGGCGTCTGGCTCGGAGCTGTCCTAGAAATAACCAATGTGTTACAGTCCGTTGTCATTGTACTACCAATTGCAACTTGAATTTCTACTTCAGACGCAAATACGATGAGCCACAATCATTAGCGAACATGGCGGTTTTCCCTATAAGCAGTATCAGGTGGCCACCCGGAACCCGGTTGACTTGAGGCAGTATCTTCCCTTGTGTTCACTATTGGCCATAATCATGCATAGTGGATATATACATACCTAGTCCTTCTGCAATATCGCAGGAAGAAAATCCACCTCTCTTTAACCACATTATACTTCCTTGTTTAAAGTGAGCTATTGGTAATGTGTTCTTCACAAAAACATTCTCGACTATATCAACTTACTCCGTCAAATCCCAAAGATAAATAACGGTCACAGACTTTGCACTGTGCATTTAAAGTACACCTGATTCACATGCTAAGGGAATACTTATGTACCTAACGCAAAATTTGAATCAAAGTCATCTTTCATATATATGATATGTATAATCATTCTTACCAAATTTCGTTTATCTAGCACAGTGATCTTCAAGCTTTTTCGACTCATGGAACCCTAAAAACTATAAGGTGTTTCTGGAAAACCCCATCAACAAAATTTTCTTAGAAGAATATAACTTAAAATAATATTTAAAGTTTATCAAAATGTTGTAGGTACTTTAAGTAAAGACAACTAACAAAATTGGTGTATTTTTTATTAAAAGCCTTTTTAACGTAACATTAATGTAATTTACTCGTTAGTTCATGCACCAGGTATCATTTGCCCTTGCATTAATTTTAATAACTAGAATATCTGCTTGCATTTTTTCACACAAACTTTCGGATTCTAGATGTATTGAAGTTGTCTGCAGTCGTTTTTATATTCTACGTTAATTTGGATTCTATATTTTGTTGTTGTTATTACATGCATTAACTTAAATACATTGTTCAGAATGACATTAAAATGCTTATTTAATGTGTGAGTAACATCTGTGTATTCTGAAAACTAAAATTTGGGAACTATTCCTACTTAAATTTAGTTTTATCGTCGAATCTGTGGATATTTGTCGATAAACTGTTCCTTTTCCATCATTTTTAAGCATAATTCGTGGTCTTCGGGTGTTCTCCTTCGGAAAATTTCATTTCATTGGCGTTAGGGGTATTTTTTCTTTAAAGATTTTTTCTTACAGATTTTGTTTTGTTCTTTTAAAAAACTGAAAAGGTGCTTTAGTATATAATTTTTAACACTGTCCTCTAAATTCAATTTCACTTCGCTTTGCGAAACATTGCACAGTTAAGTAGTGCGTGGAAGAAGTATAAAATTATGTTGCAGAACCCAGGATCATAAACAACAGAATATTCACAATTTTAGTAGCATATATTAGGAAGAAACGCTTTGATATTCTTTTATTATATTATAATATAAATTACAGGAAATTTCCAAGAGGGCGTTCGGCATCGAATTTATTATTTAAGTATTCCTCCTTGGTATGCAGGTTGAGATGCATGGATTTAGATGATTGTGATCATAAAGTCTATTTAGAGAATCAATTTTGTATTCAGATTTATAGTTTTCGAGTTTTATTTATTTTTTTATTTTTTATTTATTTATTTAATTTATTTGCAAAACTCCTCATGCTCCACATTGCATAACATGAGGCTTACAGACGTAAGTGGTAACACAATTATATCATTTAAAACAAATTTGGAACAAACATTTAAGACAAAAACATAACGAATTTTAGTTTAAAAATAGAATTTTCATTTCAAATGAGTCAATTCTTTTGAATTAACTCATGGAACCACTAGGAATGCTTTGTAGAACTCTAGGGCTTTATGGAACACCGTCTGAAAATCCCTGATCCTTTTTGGTGTTGAAAGTTTCATTTTTATAAATGTATTTTTAGCAAATCGTATTAAGGATGCTGTACAGCAAAAATATATCATATCAATCCAAGTCATCCCTTGAAGATTGAAAAAATAAAACAATACATTTTAACAAAAAGAGTATAAATCAAAATCTTTCAACGAAACTTTCGATCGATTTACATTACACATTTCCTGTAAAATCTTATTTTAGCCCAACACTTTGACAAAGAGAATAAAAGTAAGTTGTGCCAAATTGCACCAGCAGGTCATTTTTCTCCATACAGTATGAATAATTCACCAAGTTGGCGAAAAATAAAGGTAAAGACTTAAATAGGATTCAGCCAAATAACATGAACTAAAGAAATTTAGTAATTTTTCCACATAATACGGAAACGAATCAGCTTCAAAAACCATGCTTTAATGTATGTATATATATATATATATATATACATTTTTTTTAATATGAGGTATTTTTGGACTGGCTGACACATTTTAACATTTTCTGACACAGTCTCTCACTCCATCTGATACACCCCAACACTATTAATAAAAAACTGCATTCTTAGATATAAAATATTCACAATAAACTACCATTTAACGATCGAAGACTGTACAATAGAATTCAAACTAAGGTACAGTGTTCGAAAGGTAAATGTCATGCAATCATGATCAATATGTTGAATAAATTTTTATTGGTTTCCGTTTAGCTTTGAACTAAATCCACAATAAGCCTGTAATCCCTAAAATGTTAGTTGAAACCGATAGAAGTTACCCAAGACATGTTAAAGAATCATTGTTATATGCGTCTATCCGCATACAGTCTAATACCAACTACTCTTTAAAAAAATGTGATTTCAAATTTATGAACTCTAACCAAACGGTAAATATGCCTACAAATTTAAAATTAAGTGTGATGGACATTAACTATTCACACAATAAGAAGATTGTGTATGTGCGTGTTAGTAAGCATGCATGCGAGTATCGGCGCATACAGAATTCTATACTTTACTTAAACCTGAAAACGAAGATCTATGATTTATTTTGAGAAATATAAAATTTTAGAAAGTTAAAATGAAACATTAAAGTTTAAATAAGTGTTATTTTACTTTGAGGTAATGTTTAACTCAAAAATTTTTACTTGAATAAACTTTTAAAATAATGGATTAAAAAAAGGACGTCAGTATAACTGGCAAGTGAAAATAACCCTAGAGTTAAGAAAAAAGTAGGAAGGCTCTTCCTCGTATTTCATAAGGAAATTAGTGCAACTTGAACGGAATTCTTCAAATGTATTTATGAAACTCATCATAGAAGTAAAATATTTTGTGTTTCTCAATTTCAAAAATGGTAGTGGTAGTTGCGCCCTAGTAACCATGGTCACAAACACGTGGTTTGCGTGTCACGTGTTCAAGCCTTAGCATCTCGGATGACTCACCATGTAAGGGGGTCGATTCAAGTTAATTCTGTTGTGGCTCAAGGTCCTCACGTTGGCGTGATATTAAAGTAAGGAGAATGGGGTGTTAGCTCACGTGCTGTCCTTATCACATGATCGTGGCTGAATATCAAGATACCTAACTAATTGGGAATACTGCCCTTAGCCATCGTGTTTCTTCATAATGCTACGTAAACAAACACTCACTATGGTAATTTTCACCTAATTTTTATAAAAAAAACCCTTTGTATTTCAGAGTGTTCATTAAATTTATCAAGACTTGAAAACCCTCACGTTGGTGTGGTGTAGAAGTTCAGAGAATGACTTTCAGTTAAAGTGTCTTTCGTCCCTCAACCATAGTTCAGAATTGTGAGATCAGTCACCAACAACCGCGCTCATCAAAGCGCATCGTTAAAGAAACAACCAATCAATACATTTTATCTGCCTTCCTGATAAGATGACTGGTCGTCGAGAAAAAACATCATCTAAAATTAAATAGCAACAAACTAATGTTTCCTTTCAGGCATTGGAATAGCCAATTAGAATGTAGAGCCTTTCTCTCCGGGGACATTTCTTTTAGTTCCATCCCTCTTCATTTTCTTTTTCTCTTTCTAGGCTGTGGTTTAAGAGGCTTGATCGATTAAGGTCCTTTGTCTATTTCAAATAATTCCAGTTGCTTCTGATGAAATGTTTTTAAGGATAGAGACTCCAGTGTTTAAACGACCAATTTTAAAACAGTCTTTCAAACCAGCTAAGATCTTGGCCTGAGTACAGTAACAATATTATTAAATGTAAGAATATTGATAATTAACTGAAAAATCATTTTTTGAACTGAATTTCAAATAGATAAAATCTTTTTAAAAACCTTTTATTTTTATTCGGTACATTCTAGTTTCTATTACGAATAATTTTTTGAGTATTTTTTCAGCTTTGGTTTTCATTAAGAAAATGGGTATACTTTTAAAATATATTTATAAATATACGCTATTTGAGATTGATTGATTGATTGATTGAATATTAACGTCGCACTGTTCAGCTACACGAGGGCTTTTGGTGACGTACCACGTTATTTTGAACCATGGTCAAGTGACGTGGATGACACCTGAGCTGGCACCCCCCTCTCCTAACTACCACACCACACCAATGGGAGGACGTTTCAGCTCTCGACAGATTTAACGTGCATCGCTGCCCTACACGGCGGGTACGCTATTTGAGATATGCTTGAAATTTCTTACGCATAGTTAAAAAAATAGGCATAGTACCAAAGGTGTGATTATCGGCATCTGAAGATTTCTGTATATGAATCATATGGTTAGATTTCTTACAGTAGATTTCTTTTAAATTTCTATGCATTATTATGATTTTATATACAATTTTATAAAATACTAAACAGCAATCATAATCATTAAATGATTAAAGCAGAAGACTTTTTGAAGTAAACAGTTTCACAAAACTTTTCGCTTTAAAAGCTCTTGAAGTTATTCAAAAGAAAGAAATTGAGTTATTTTCTTGATATTTCATTGCAATTCATATTTCTCGTACTAATTCAAATCTTTAAATAGCAATCTTCTAGCAAATATTGGATACTTTTGATAATATACTCAATCCCTAGAATCTTATTTTAAGCTTATGTGTAAAAGTGTTCATTATAATCAAGAAACTTTATTTCTTTTTACAATATGTAGCAAAAAAAATTGAAATAGTATTACTTTAGGTGGCAAAATGTATTGTAATCTTCTGATTCTTTAATGCTACTCACTTTTACTGCGTAATAACAATAATTTCAGCAGGTCATTTGAGATATATTAAGCATGTTTGTTAATTACATTAAAGAATTTGATAATTAAGCCTAATTGTTTTCATTAAACCAAATCACTTGGAATATTCAATCAGGCAAATTGAAACTTAACTGTGTTTGCTATTATAATTATATAATTTTTCTGTCCAACTCATCCACTACAAATATCTTCAATTTAAAATATTTTACCAAAATCTTACTTAAACCTTTCTTCAGGAATTGACTGGCATTTGCTATGATCAGTTCTTAAGATAATTCCTTAAGAAATAAAGATATGGGATCAAGTGTTGCTGCAGGAATAACTATCATCTATCGGTAAAACACATGTACTAATTAATATCCAATATTATCAGTCTGAGGACGGTCAAGTAAATCCAGTATTTAGAGCCTCTAATTCTCATCTTTAGCTGGGCCTCAACTTATTGAGACATTTTTTTAAAAAGAAAATTGATATAATCCTGCACTTTCCTCCGAAATTCTGCGTACAGATGATCATCTTTCATATTTATGTAAAGATCGCTAATCAAATGAAGTCTTTCAGAATCAATACTATTCTTTATTGATTCCTATAACGTCGTAAACTGAAATAGTATAAGTAACAATCACCTGAATGGTACATAAAATAATACAAATATTTATAACTTGAGAACGATACAAATCGTGTGCGTCAAAAGTGTGCGTGCACTTGAAAAAACCTTTACAATAATGGATTGTAACTAAAAATTAATATTTTTTAAGCTCTATTCCTTTCTTTCTATAACTCTCAAAATATCTGACTGTGATTGAAATAGTTTAGTTGTTTCATCTGTGAATATTTTGTTCCATTCTTCTACTATGACAGATTTGAGCATTTCCTTGGATGTTATTACGTTCTCCCTGATTATTCATCCGAGTAAATCCCACAAATGCTGCAATGTGCATAGGTCTGGGGACTAGGTTGGCTTACGGAATTGGTTTTGGACATGGCAGAACAGCCATGGTTTCACAATGACTTCAGGATGTTAGCCATTTGCTTGGTATCTTTGTGACGGTGAAAGTAAAATTCACCCCTCACCGCAAGTTTCTCGGCATATGCCCTGATAATTTACTTCAATAAGTTCAAGTAACCAATTTTGTACATTGTTGATTCAATAAATTCCAGATTACGAACCGAAAGGCTTCTAATGCACCCCCAAACATTATGCCTCCTCCTCATGTTTGATAGCCGAAAAAAGATTCTCTTCCTTAAGATCTGTCCAAGAACTTTTCAGGCATAATTTTGTTCTTTTTGATGCCAAATTACAAATATTACTTTCAGTTCAATATGCTACATTTTTCCAATAATTATGTGCCCTATTTAGATCTTTATTGAAAAAAGGTCATTCTCTTGGCTCTGTTCACTTGTGAGATGAATGGTTACTTAAGTGCAACTCGACCATGATAGTCATTCTTTCTTTTTCAGTTATCTTCGAATTGTGGTTAAAGTCACGCTTTTTTGCAATATCTCAAAAACACTTTTAGCTATTTGTGAAGCTTATAGTCTTGGATTTTCTTTACTGAGCGTACTACAAAGCAAGATTCTCGAATTGACACTGCAGACGGGCAGACTAGATCCTGCTTCGACTTTAAAATTTTAGTTGATTTGTAATTTGTGTACACTTTTTGAATCAAGTAATGTCAATTGCCTGCTAAATAATACAAAAGTTATAGATGCTGACTTCTGAACATCAAATATATATACTTTAAATCGAGCAATATTGCTATTCGAGTTACATTTAAAACAAACAAGTTGACAAAAACAAATGCTACTTTATAATGATTTTGTTCGAGAGATTTGGAATAAAATTGTGTACCAATTCTCTAGATAAAATGTATATTTTGACATTTTATTTTTTAAAAACAGATAACCGATTTTTTTAATTTTTTGATACTGATTGTAAA
>BMAV01027486.1:266552-286375 GCA_019973955.1 Trichonephila inaurata madagascariensis | reverse complement strand
TTATCGAATTTCAATTTCGTATCTCATTTATTTTTATTTTCTCTCTTTTGAATTCACCAATTTCTGTTTTTTAGAAATTATTTTATAGATCCTATTATAATATTTGAAATTTAATAAATGAGGTTTTGAATTTCCAATATTATATATTTTGTTATATTTATATCCATTATTTAACCAATACAGAATATAAATTTGTTTTCCCATTCATTTTGCGATATACAAAAGTAATCATGACCGATTTATTGTACGAACGCAGTTTCATGAACGAAGTATAACCAATTCAGAACTTTGCCTACACAATTCTTGTTTTGAATACTGTGTTCAATTAATAATGAACACATAGGAAATTTCCTTTAACCATTCTTATTTTTTACCATTACATAATCACGAGGAAATTCTATTGCGCATGCCGTGTACAATAAAAACCGTCACAAAAAATCAATCAAATATGTAACATCTCTTTCTCTTTGTATATATATGTGGCACAGTAGATATTATACTAAGCAAATTAAGGGGTTACCTCAAGCCATGGCCAACTAGTAATAGTCTAGCTAATATGTATCTATCTTCACTTCTATGAAAATTAAAATACAGACGTAAATCAAATCACATTTTTAGATACATTTATGAATTAGTTATTTTTATTAATAAATAAAATTATATTCCAAACTTTACCTTTTATATCATCAGTGTTTAAGAATAATTAAAACTAACTCTGATTATGTCGAAATTTTCTATTAAGGGAAAAGATTAGGATCTTGTAAAGCAAGCTTATTCCTATGTTACTATTCTAAATCAGTGACATAAAACAAAATATTTTTCCATTTTTGTCAGTTGTCTTTTCATATGCTCATACCTTGGTTTGTTTCCAATATTTATGCATATTTTGTTTTGTAGGATTAACAATATTTTTATATGTATTCTATTATACTAACTCTGTGTGTGCGTGCGTGTTTTATTATGAAATTTGTCTAATTAGTGCTTCATTTTATCTTAAAATAGTGTAAATAATTTAAATTTGCATGTTAAATAAGATAATATTACTTGTTGCCACATTAACCCTCCAAGCGGTCTGCACGTAAAATCCTGCCATTCTGGAGATACTTTTTTTACTTCAAGTAAGATTCTTAAAAGCCGTATTTTTAAAAATACGGCTCAACCGCTTTTGAGAATCTTACTTGAAGGCAAAAAAATACGTGCGGTGCATTTTCAAAACATCTCTAGAATGGCAGGATTTTACGTGCAGACCGCTTGGAGGGTTAAGATAAAAACTGTAATATTCACAAGCAACGCCGTCCCTTACATTATAATGACAGTTCAATAGGAACTTGGCGAATGTTTCGTGATACAGCTGGGTTGGCAACATTTTTTGACAACTATTTTTTGGCAACTTGGCAACCATATGGATACTTCTTAATATCACTGAAGAAGTCTATGATGTCTTGACATACGTCGTAAGTAGATTGTTCAAAAAAACAGTGTAAATATCGCATTCTGAAAATGAGTTAGTTCTAATTCAGCTGTTGAAGTGTTCACTTTGGTATGTCTATCCAGGACAGAGTGGTTGCTTGCGGATAGCTTTTATCATTACGGACTTGTATTTTTAGACACTGATAGTTGTATCTGAGTGCTGTAGAAGGTATGGAAACCCTCTGAAACTTATTGTGCTAATTTAACTGCTGATTATCGTATATTTTAAAGAAGATTTTGTAATGGTCTCACCCCCGGGGACGCTTCCTCGTCATCTAATCGACCTAAATCTGTAGGAGGTAAAGATGGATGTGACCAAGACTAACCATGATAAATCTAATTTATTATTACTTAAGATAATATTCCAGCACAAACAATCTATAAAAATGGAACCTTTGGAGTGATATAAAGAGAGCTCAAACCTTATATGAATAAGCGTTCAAAATCCTAATAGTTTAACTTTAATCAATGTATTCTTAATAATCCTAACTTCTCTAATTTATTCCAGTTGTTAAAATTCCTTTAATCACGCGGCGTAATTCTAATTCTTACCGTATCAGCACTGCTTTCAATGACTCCGCTCCTTTTCCTTATAATCCACGATTATTAAACTTTAACTATATATTCACTAGATAATTTGCATTCCATGCCTTCACCTTGAGAGGGATGGCTGTGAAATAACGCGATTGTTGGTCCAAAGATTCCCCAAGACGATTATAAGTAGAAAGTCAAGTAAAGCCCAATCACAGGTTTTGATAATAAATTTCATCGTCTTGAACAACTATTTATTTCTTCGGAACTGATAGCATAAAATCCACCAGCCCCGATCTCTGCAACTTTATATACAAGGTGTGACACAAAGAAAACGAGACTAAGATTATAGCTTGAAAATAGAGTTCAGTTGGCAACAACTATTTGGGTGACGTCATCCCACACACCTCATCTATCCATGTGACGAGTTTCACCAAAATCGACCCCACACCTTGGGAATACTGCATCATTGAGTGAACACTTGGAACCGGAAAAAATGTCGAATCGACATCATGAAACTTGTGAAACTTGAGAAATAAGCCATGAATTCAAATATTAACCTAGTCTTATGGAGGTGAATCTTTGTCTCGTGCACATGTTTTTGAATGCTATAAGCGGTTTTCAGGGGGGAAGGTCAGTGTGGAAAATGATTAACTTGCTGGGCACCCAAGGTGAGCGATTACAGACCAAAATATTGCCAAAATTCTTGATATGATTGGGTTCCTACTCACATCAGTGGTCATAGTGTTAGACAACACTACTACATTGAAATACTAAAAGACTTTGTGAAAAATTAGAAAAAAGAACTCCAGACATGGGGAGTGAAGGATGATTGTTGCACCAAGACAATGCACCCGCTTATATGGCCCTATCTGTCAGGCAGTTTCTCACCAGCAAAAACATTACTCTTACGGGGCATCCTCTTTATTCATCTGATTTGGTCTCATGTGGCTTTTTTTTATTTCCTACAGCATAATCTTGCTTAAAGGGAACCCATTTTACCTCAGTTGAAGAGGTTAAAACAAAAAAAGAAAATCTCCTGAAGGGCCTTCCAAAAACCTCGTTAAAGAACTGTTACCAACAATTACAGAATCTAATGTAGAAGTGTGTGAATGCTGAAGGGAACTAATTTGGGGGTGATACTGTCACGGAGAACTGATTCTGTAAGTACAATGATTTATTGGGGCAGTCTAGGTTTTTTTGTGTCACACCTCGTATACACAGAGAGAGAGAAAGAGACTAAATTGATTCAAAAAGTAATTCACAACGGAAGTCAGTACAATGAAAAATGACTAATATTTTATAATTCTTTCTGACTGCAGTAATCTAGTGGTGATTGTGGAGCACTTACAACTAACATTGCTCCTGTTGAGTCGTAGGTTCAAATTCTACTGCTTATCAAACCCTACTATGTAAAGAAGCCGATACATGTTTATAAAAATTTCAAAACTGAAAGTCTTCCCTTTGACGTATTATTAAGGTGGCCAACCTTCCTCCTTTAGGCTGGTCCTCGAAAAGTGTCCTTCTACTTGTCCTCCCCCCCCCCTTTTCAATATTTTAAAAACTGATCTGTTAACCTCTATTCAGAGATGAACCAAACATGTTTCCAATATATCGAAGAATGGTCTGAAACAAATAGAACCGGAAGTAACAGTCTTCAATGGTATTTTTTCACTTCATCGCAAGTAAATTGGTCAGATATTTTAGTTTTTCAGAGTTTTTATTGGAAGAAATGCCCGATATTAAAATAAATGCAATTGTCTGTTTGAAGAAATTAGAAGACTGAATGTGTACTTAAATTCTAATAAATTGGAACAAATGGAAAAATTCAGCATGCTGAAATTGACAAAAGATGGATGGAAATAATTGACCATTTCAAAAATGAACACTTTTCATATGATATTTTAATTACTCTTGCTAAATTTACGTTGTGCTGCCCTGGAACTAAAGCAAGAGTTGAAAAAGTTTTTTTCATTTAGTAATGATTTTTTTTACAAGTGAGAAATCAAAATTGAATGCAGATATTTTATCTGCAGTACTTACCGTAAAATTCAGTATGAAGGATTTTTTTTTACTCCAAAATTTCCAATACATTAGCAAATGATATAGTGACGAAAAAATTATTCAATGGAAAAATACTTACAAAGTAAATAATTAAAAGGAATGCAAGCGTAATTAGCATATTTTTATTTGAATTAATAAAATGCTTCATATATTTAAGTTGTAATTTTTTCTTAAATTTTTTATGCACACGCGTTCTCCTTTTCATTGTAAAAAAACATGTCTCATTAGTATTATAGAAGTTCAGATAGAAGAGATGCCAACAAAAATCGTAATTTTTACGATGGTCAAGAGGCGAAAATAACAGCTCTGGTGTCATCTCCATCACTTAAACATGGTCAGAATAATGACTTTGTTGTCAATAGCTTACGTATTATTTTATAGTGTGATGTTTGTAATCGTTTAATCTATGAATTCACTATAGTCAATTAACTGAAAGTATCTGAAATCGTGCTTAACAATGTAAATAAACTCGAGAGGAAATGAACGACAGCATACCGTGCTCCTCTTTCGTGATAAAACTATTTATAATAACTTATTTTCTCATTAAAAGCCAAGCCCTATTTTAAGTTAACATAAGAAGATACATGTAAAGTACACAATACTTAAGAAAAGCTTTAAGTTAGTTTGCATGGAAGTAATTAATTGCTTCCTTAAATAAACATACATTAATTAATTCTTAGTAAGATTATAAAGCATGTAAGAAAAGTTTTGCATTAAGTTTATTTAAATAAACAATCAATTTGAAAGCTATATTTTACATAATATTTAAATTCTTTATTTGAAAAAAAAGGAATTATTACAAATATTATTACATTTTATTACATATTGTGCGTACGTGTATATGATAAACATTTTACTTTTGGTACATTCATTTCGTCTTCTATAAAAAAATCGTATAATTTATAATAAATAAAAACTTTAAAAACTTTGATAGAACATTGGTCGTGGGAATGATTACAATGATAATTAAAAGTTTAAATGTATTGATATAAAAATATTACTATTGAAGGTAATAGAAACAAAACAAAAACACCTTCCCTCAGACACATTTAGAAGACTATGCGTTTTTAACATAATCATTGGGAGAAGTAGTCTGGGGAAGAAATTCCGATTCACACACAAAATTTTCGGCTGTATTGCTTTCTCTCTTCTTTTGTCCATGACTGACACTACCACGTTTCTTTGAACAATGGGAAAAATATAATGTGTTGCAGATCTGTTGAGGTCACCGTTACGGTTATAAATGAAGTAGGAAGAAATACCATTACTACTTTGTCTAAAAATAACAGCATTTGTAGTGATCGAACTTGATAAACCAAATCATACTTAGAACGCCGCGTAAAGAATAAACTCCTTAATAGATTTTGCATCTGGAACTTTCTTTAGAAGACTAATATTCTACCTAGAAGTGTCGATTACTTACCTTGTGGAGGTTAATTGGACTTCAAAACTAAATTCTCATAAAAAGAGATAAGGAACACTGATAAACATAGATTGAACCTCTTAGAAAACTCTTAAAACCCTTTAACCGAAACTAATTAGACTTTTGCACAATCAAATCAAGTTCACACAGTTTTATATGAGTTTAACTAGACATGATTTTACTAAGGTTATGTTCTCTTAACACTGAGCATTAGAACCCAAACAGATTATTTTTGCGAACAGAAAATTTATTCTCAATAGAATCATGTTTTGATTATATATGTCATAGCTAACAGTTTGTTTTAATATAAACACAACATTTTAATCAATTATTTTCTATTGAAAAATTAGTTTAAAATCCCTGGTCTAGTGTTGGAATTGGGTGCTTTAGATAAAACTTTATAATCTGTTTAAAATATTAAAAATGGTAAATTTAGATTTGTCATTAAATACAAATCAATATCTTTCGTAAAAAAATAAATAAAATTTTTAGTAAACTGTTTAGATTACATTTCACACTATCTGGTTAATTCTACTTTTAGGAATTAAAGCAATTTGTTATTATGTAAAGGTTAATAATGTTCAATTCTGCAAATGTGCAAAGTTTTTGCATTGAACAAAAAGAATAATTAAAGGAATAAAAAATATTAAATGAGGGTAATTGGCAGTAATATCAAATTATTGCTGCCTTACATTTTTGGCAAGAAAGAAGCACATTTATTAAAACAAATAGAAAGAGTTTAAAAGAAATTATGTTCTTATAATTGCTTTAAAATACAGAAACTTTCATTCAATTTTTTCAGTCATTTCAGCATTATAGATAACATTTAAGTCAATTGATTCAGAGCAATATTTTCCATGTGGTCTGAATTTTACCTATAGATAAGTAAGAAAAACAAAGTTTTTATTAGCAACCTGAAGAGAAATTATTAATTGTTGTAATAAATTCTTGAGACTTAAGTTTTATTTGATGCTGAAACCAGTCTCAAAGAATGAAGGAAATACTCAGAAATTTTTATACATTATATATCAGGTGTCCAATACTTTTTATGTTGAGGCATTTGTCTTATTTTTGTTTAATATTTTTCAAAGAGCGTAGAAAAATTCGAAGCAAGAGCGTCGTACATTAAAGGAAGGTTTTGCTAAAGTATAAAGACCCGAATTCAAATTGATGGCCTGTCCCCTGATTCGCCGGAACAACAAAGCTTACTTTTCTCTTCTCGGCATTGTTCACATTCCTTTGTCATTAGAATCTTTCAATCTTCATTTTCTGTATTTTTTTTTAATTTGTTTTTTTTTTACTTAAAACCCTTTTTATATCCACATTTTTTTAATTCTCTATGGGAATAAAATAACTGCCAGGAAACAATTTTAATTAAAAATATCATAATTAATAAGCATCTCCAGGGAAATTTGACTTTAAAGAGTTTATAATTAAACTTTTCTAGATGTTGT
This sequence comes from Trichonephila inaurata madagascariensis, assembly GCA_019973955.1. Lineage (NCBI taxonomy): Eukaryota > Metazoa > Arthropoda > Arachnida > Araneae > Nephilidae > Trichonephila > Trichonephila inaurata. The sequence goes on along the minus strand of BMAV01027486.1, from coordinate 279,433 downwards.
ATTTTTGATTTCCCAAATCATTTGCGGAGGTCTTGATGCATCTATTTATATTTCTCGTATAATTTTTTTATGTAATTCTGCTTTGTCTTGTAAAAAAAAAAACTAAGATATGTATTTGAAGGTCAGGTATTTAAAAACTATATGAATAACATTTCTTTAATTTTTATAATCGGTCATCCAAACAAGGGATTCCCAAACTGAGAACTGTTGTATATAAAACTAAATTCGTAATATTCAAAAATCTAAGAACTTATTATTTTTTAAATGAATAATTTCATTTTTTTTGATCATCAAAAGTATATACATTTAAATTTAATTTTAATAAATTTGTATTTGCATTTAAATGCATTTTTAATAAATTTGTATTTGCATTTAAATATATTTTTAATAAATTTGAATTTGCATTTAAATATATTTATTTTTTAAAACAATATTATTATTTTTTATAACGAACATTTTCGTCTTCCTATACAGATTTCGTACTGTAACAACTGCCATTAGTTAAGCTATGATCTATGAAGAGATCCAAGGCCATCAACAGACACAGTGTTATCTCGATAACGCGAGGCTCTGTGTTATTTTCATCCCTCGTCGAAAATATTAGGGTTTAGTTGAGAAGTGTTTATACTGCTGTCACTATTCCCTGACGTTGCGCCTATTGACTATCACTTATTTGGAGCATTGACTAGCTCTTTCAGCCGAAAAATCTTTGATGACCTGGATGATGCGAAAACTGCTTTTCAGAACTTTTTCTAGTGCAAATCTCAGGACTTTTACTGATCTGGGATTCATCTTTCACCAGAAAAATAGCAAAAGATCATAAATGATAATGACGAATATATACATCCTTAGGTTGTGTACATTCTGCCTTCTTTACACTTCTTCGTCGTGAAAAACATGTATAACTTTTGCATTTACCTTTGCGAAAGTATTTGCTCGCGGGTGCATGGAATTACAAGATAAAAAAGAAATAAATAAAAAAACATCTCTTATGTTTTCCTTTAGACATGCATGCTATAAAAAAGTTTTCAGAAACTCGTGAAAAATTGCAAAAGTTTATTTTCAACATGTTTTAAAATAAATTTCGATTCATTAAAGTTGTTTAAATGAAAGAATAGATTAAAAATGGTTCTAGTTAAATTACCAAATTCTCAGCAATAAAAAATATGACAGCGTAAAAAGAGATTTATAAAAGAACTAGCTGAAGTACTCGTTCGTCATCCAAGTTAATTTTTTAAACATAAAAAACCTCATTCTTGATGTAAAGGCTGAATTGTAAACAGAGTAAAACCCGGTACAAAGCAATCTATAGAAAATTTAAAATGCTTTTTTTAATGAGTGCACTCATTATTTATCAGAAACGTCTCCTAAGCCCTTGCAACGCCTCTCGGGGGTCAATTTTTACTCCCCTCCCCTTTTTCGTAGCAGATCTCTACTCCATGAAAGGATAGCGCCAACAAAATTTCTAGTCCGTAGGTCTAATAGTTCAAAAAGAGGAATATTTGTCTGTAACGTCTCTTAAGCCCTCTCAACTTCTCGTGAGGGTGAATTCAAGTAAAATCGGGAACCTTCTTTATAGATGAGAAATAGAGGGCTACCACATCATTAAACTCCTTTCATCGTACCGGGACTCATTTCTGAGTTTTAGTGGCACGTACATAGAACAATTTCTTTTATGATATGAGAATATAGTTCAAAAAGGGAATATTTATATATAACGGCACTTAACTTCTCGCTCCCCCACCCCTTGATGGTTGATTTTTGCAAAACCTTCTCTTAGTGGATCGCTCCTCCACATGAAAGGATCGTGCCTACCAAATTTCAAGTCTGTAGATCTGATAGTTCCAGAAATATCGTGATGAGTGAGTAAATCGCTTTTCTATTTTGTATGTAGTGAAACTCTTATCTCTTTGATTACATTCACTGTTTCGGAATCTGATACTAAAAATGTACTAGATAGCATGAATTTTTTATTATTCTTGATTTATTGATCCATTGTTAAATATGTAAAAGAAATAAATCTCGAGTTGCTACATTTCGCCTAAATTTTTAGTACTTCGTGAGAAGTTTTCACTTTCACTGAAGCTCGTTAAGTACTTAACAGGAACATTTTGCCTTCAGCGATGAAAGTAACATCTTTGAGTAATTAGAGAGAGATGATGTAAGAAATTATTTTTCTGGCTTTTACAAAGAGAAACCAGCTCAGCTTTTAAAAGCTTTTTTGTAAACAAAAGGAATGGTTAAACTCACAACTTTCACGAAAATGTACGAAATATAAACACAGAAATCTGGAGTGTGCTCTGTTTAAAAAATAAATGAAAGAAAGACTCTTTTTAAACATGCTAAATTAATAAAGTAAACAAATTGCGGGTCCAATTTCCTGCTACAAATGTGAAGTTTTCACTCAATCTGGCTTTCATATTCTTCGAATGCGTTGAACAAAGATAAACATAATGGAAGGTAGAGCTAAGCTAAATGTTTTCACTGAAACAAGAAATAATATATTTAAACAATTCTAAATATTTATTAGAAGATTTGTATTATTTAAAAATCAACGAAACATCTTAACATTAAAAAAATTGTATAATAAAGCTTCTCAAAAATAGGATAAACTATGAAATAATTCATTGTTTTTCAATCATCAAAAAACATCTTAAATTCGATAATTTATTATAAAATTTCAAAAACCACTCAATAAGTTACAACTATAATTAATTAAACTTTGAATAATTTACAATTTCTTCACCGTGGGTTGACTCGCTATCAAAGTTTCTATGCTTCTAAAATTTAATCAATCAGGTTTTATATAAAATAATCAGCATTGCATGATCACATTTTAAAGTGCTTTTATTTTTAAAATTATCTTTTTTATTTCTCGTTTTTTTTTTCTTTTTAAGAATAAGAAAGGTGAACAAGAACTAAAAAATCAATAAAACATCGTAACTAGACCATTTTTATTCAAACACTTGACGATTCTAAATTATTTAATAGCCAATTGAAATGTTCAACAAAATCAACAACACAGTAATGTTCTTCATGTGCACAAAACACAGAGTACAAAATTATTTACTATATCGATACAAATAAAACTGTTTCATGTTTTTGTTACTATGAAAACGGTAATATGACATGCTTGATTACCTATTTTTTTTTTTTTTTTTGGAAATATTAAGTACTTATTTTTAAATATATATTAATTAGGAAGAGTTCTTAATGTTTTATTTAAGAAAGGTACTTTTTAAATAATAGTAGTTTATTAATATATTGCTGACTTCAAATAAGATGGATTTTCTTATTTGCAGTATACCCATTAATTTCAAGAACAGAACGAACTATATCCATTTCCAATATTCAAAACTAATATATACCAATACAGATTCAATAAGTCGTCAAAAGTCTTATGAAAGGTATCATATAAATAGGCAATTAACAATATTTTAATGAAGATTGGTTTTCTTATCTACAACATTACATTAATCTCAAGAACAAAAAAAAACTATATTTATTTCCAATATTCAAAAATAATGTATACCAATGCACATTCAATAAGCCATCAACAGAGTTACCAACCAGAATTATTAATCATATAGATATGTAGAGTTAACACTTCCACATAAATGAAAAAATATTACTTAAAACAGAATTTGATTGTAAGCAACGCACTTTCGCCTAACATTTTACAATATCTACCTTATGTATGTTTGCTTGATATTTTAGCTTTTCAAATTATATTTTCCCTTTTTTAATTGCCTTAATTATTTAATACTATGTGTCTGAGATTGTCCATAATATTATTAAACTATGAAATTTTTCAAGAGATATATTATTTTATTAGACTGCGTATCACTTTTTTCGCATTTTCAATGAACGCATTTGGGTTTATTTGCAAAATTCATTTTAGATTATGTATAATACGTTTTTGTATGGCTGTAAATTTTTTCATTTAGACGTGAAATAAAATATAAATGATAAAGTAATGGTAATAAGACAATAGTTTTTACAAAATATTGTTATTTCTTCATTAATATTTATTTGTTAACAAATTTATTGATTTAAGGCTTATAACTCTCTTTTGTATCACGCGGTATTATATTGAAAATAGATATCAGATATTGAAAAAGAGTGGATATGATGTCTTTCTCGTTTCAAAAACTTTTGAGGTTTCCCTAATGCTTCTTCCTTCAGTAATGTCTTATTTTTTGCTTTTGAAGTGCGCAGACAACACCTCAACCTTCAGCCTTCCATTTCAAGAACACAAATAGGTTTCGTCTACAAAACTTTCCCAGAATCGATGCCTTCTGGAAAATGCTTTTTGTGCGTAAGCGGATTTTCTATAATGGACGTTTCTGACTTTTCATGGAAGCCGTCTCATGACAAAAAACAGGCTCATTCTCATTAGTGGGTTCTTGTTTGTATGGCGTAAAAGAAAGGGATGAAGTTTTCATTTTAAACCCACATCGATGATATGTTATTTGCTTTTTTCATTTATGTTCTGAACATTTCCGATAAACTGTTTCCTACCTAACATCCCTTGTACTTTAATAACTATGTGGGAAATATCTTAGTTGGGACTACATTCGCCACGTCTATGAACCACCAACGATACTGATTAAATAAAAGGTCATCACCTGCGCTACATTTCAGTCTTTGATTTATTTATCTTTTCGTAATGTTGTGTACTTATAAACAACACAAGAGCTTTTGCCCATGAATCATGATCTGGTGGAGAGAAAAAAACCTGACTTTGTTCTCTACTCACTAAAGTTCAGTGACTTAAATATCAAAGTGAGGTACTGTGAACCCAAAACACTTTACACAAGGAATCTTTAGTGGCATTGGTACTCGAAACAATGGAAACATCTTCGGAGATCTATATATGTACAAGTATACAAATATAGCAACACATTATACTCAAATACAGCACCACCTTTTGTTATCAACACTATTTAACAGTTAAAAGCCTGTGGTAAGACAGTGATTCAAAAAAGTAAGCGAATCAAATATGAAAACGGGACAAGTACAAACGACACAGTTAACTGTTCAACGTGTAATTTTGTAAAGAACAGTTTAAGCCCGAAAAGAGCTATGTAATTTTTGCAAAAATACTTCAACCCTGTAAAACATTGAAAAACATTTCATTGGTATAATACATTTTTAAAGTTAAGACCCTTAACAATGAAAGCAGGCGTGAAATGTAACACAAACGCAATTGAAAAGAGATACACCTGACTAATTTTTGGTCACCAAAATAATAGCCCTTTGATAACTAACAAGCAAAGCTATTTGCTCAAATCATGTTCATTATGAAAGACTTGAAATAAAAGTATAGAAAATATCTACAAAGATATTGTTTTCAGACAAAACTACTCAAAATTCATTTAATTAAAAACAAAATTTTTTTAACTTAAACATCTTTGGTATAGAAATAATTGTACAGGGGAATTTAATCATTGATTTCCGTAAATTTTCCCCATCCTCCCATATATTAGCATTATCAGCATCCGTTCATAGGCAGTCGCAGGCAGTATGATCAATCTTCCGAATATAATTCTATACAATGGTACAAAATTATATATAAGAGCATTTTCTTTATTTTCTTAATAATCAGAAAGCAATATTTTATACACATAAAAAAAATTTTGACAGGGCATGACTGTATGAGATCCCGTCTATCTCAAGTCACCGAACTGTAATCTCTGTGACTCTAGTCAACCTATGGCTGAACATGTGGACTCTGTGCCCTGCATTAAAAAGTTTTAATTGTACTGTCAAAAAATATTGGAGAGCACTTGCACTTATAGTATAGTTGCTATTTGTTGTGTGTGCCATTTATAAAATAAATAAAACATACAAAAAATAGTTAAACAAATACGTGGTTGTGAAGTCTTTTGTTTGATTATGAATAGATTTTTTTAAAATTAGTTTAATGTTAATCGTTTTCTTGATTAATATCTCTTTTAATTCAGGAATTAGGGGGAAAATAAATTTCATTAATTACATTTCATTAATTAGTAACATCTCATAATTAATGTTATTGGGAAATATGTTTGATGGAAGGCAATTAAACTCTTTCATTCATCCATATGTTCTCTTTAAGGTATCCGACTACGTTCGGAACCGTGATTTTGCAAAAACGCGTAAATGGATAATATTTATGATATTTAGTGTCACTTAGATTAGAATACATGTGTACAATTGTTTTAAGGACATTATGACAAAAAAATATTTAAATACAATATTTTGGCAAAAAATTAACTTAGAATAACCTTTTTCCAAATGTTCTCCTTTTGTAAAAAATGCTTCTAATGTATTCATATTTTGCCTGTATTCAGCTCAGACTTCTGTACAAAGGCTCAACTAGAATTTTTAACTGCATAACTCGGAAGTCGGTTTATCCATGTTTTACGACAACAGAAGGGAGAAATTTTAAGAAAATACGCCGATAATTATTTCAAATGGTTGTAACTCCGAAAATAATGTGAATTTTTAAAAAATCATAGTTGAGCCTCTGTACAGAGGTCTGAGAGCTATATTCAGGCAAAATATTAATACAATAGAAGCATTTTATACAAAAGGAGAACATTTGGTAAAAAGGTTATTCTAAGTTAATTTTTTGCCAAAATATTATATTTAGATAATTTTTTTGTCATAATGTATTTAAAACAATTTTATATATGCATTCTAATCTAAGTGATACTAAATATCATGAAAATTATACATTTATGCGTTTTTTTTAAATCAGGGTTCCGAACGTAGTCGGATACCTTAATAAGTGCTTGAAACATTATTTTTTAAACTCATAACAAATTTCCAATCGTCAAGTGATATTGTGGTGTAGTTTTTATTGAGTTACAATAGTGATTCTCAAACTGTGAGGCATGCATCCCCGGAGAAGGGGGAGGGGGCTTAATAACCCTACGTGGAAGGCGCGAAGTATCAAAAGTCGAAAATTAAAAATTGCTTTCAAAAAATTATCAATTTACTGGATGGAAGCCAAACAAAACAGATTGCATCTTTATTGCAATCTGTTCCAAAATAAAATTAGAAAAGAAAAGAAAAGTAATACTTATCCAGTTACTTAAAATATGTATCACTTTAAAGTAATATATACATAATTTAATATTTATCCTGATAATTTGTACGGTTTATAATTAAGGGCGTATATTGTTCCTTTTAAGTAGTACATTACTATTACATCAACACATTTTATTGTATGGGTGAGGGGGTGATAAAATAAATGATTAAAAATCTAAAGTATCGGTCATTAAAGTCATAATGATTAATATTAATCATTAATGATAAAATTAATGATTAAAAATTGAGTCGCAAATATTGAGAGTTTGAGAAGCACTGATTTGCAATGACATCGGCGACTTCATTAAATCACAAATTATCTCGTGCAGCGCATACGTATACTTCTCACACCTCTGCACATTAAATAAGTGCATTAAAATACATTTTTATCAAATCAGTGGAGATCTTACTGCTGTATGAAATCATTTGTGTAACAATAGGTATTATTAAATTGTATGGACTGAAGTTATATATATAAAATTGTGTGTCAGTAATGGAAGTATAATATTTGTGAGTAAGGCACTCGAGATAATATATGTCATCCTTTTCAGCTTTCAATAACTACTAACTCTAATTTATGAGGCGTATGTCTTGCGTAATATTCATTATAATCGTAAAGTTCTATGAAAATGAATACATGTTTTCAAGATGTGATGGATACCGGCCAAAAATATATGTAACTGTATACCTTTTTTGCGTAAAAGCCCCTCTTCATCAAACACTCGTTAATTGACTAGTAGTCCTATGTACTGTCGGACTGGATTTGCGAGCTGTCGCATCTTCTCTTTTACTAAGTGCTTCGATCCACACTGACATAACAGTCCATGAAAGCTGGCACCTGGCACGGACGAGACAGTTGACGGCAGCGCGGGGAAAGGAACACATATTAGAGCAGAGCTTCTCAAACTTATAAAATTTGCGACCCAGTATTCAATCATAATTTTCATCGCACCCCCCCCCCTTCCATACAATAGCAATGAATTAAATTCAATAATACTATACTTTGACACTAAACCTGAAATATGACTCTAATGACGGGTACTTTAGACACCGGCGTATATAAATGTCTCATTCAGCCAGTGCATTAATTGCCCCGGACGCATATATACATCTTTCTGAAGTGCGATCTCTACTATGAACTGCTATCCATAGAATTATTCCGAAGGCTTTGGAATGCAATAAAATGACCTTGACAGTGTTTGCAAAGGATGTACTTATTTCAGAAGATTTGCGTATATTTATTCTTTTTCTACTCCCCCTCCCCCTAATACACCACATACACTCACTTACGTGTTAAAGAGAGGCATTGGGGAGCGAATCACGTAACTTTCCATCGGTATTTAAGGGATTAATTATAAATTGTGCAAATTAAAGATATGTGTTAATTTTTGCATATAATTTTATACATGACAAGTCCATGGATTCACTGGTAATTAATAAACCTGTTCTTAACTTAGTACTGTTAAATTAATTATAAAATACATTGCAGAGTACTGATATATTTATAAGTGTATTATACATCAGTGTAAATTGTATTTTATTTTTTATTATGTCAGAATGTATTTGTTTGCTTACTTTCAGTAAATCAATAATTTTTTTTTAAATAATCTTTTTTTTTTTCGACTTTTTAATATGCTCGCGCCCTTTTCGTATAGTTATCAGGCCCCCTAGGGGGGCACCCGCACAGTTTGAGAAACACTGTATTAGAGGAAGGAAATGGGATGAACACTATGTTACTTGACGAATCCTTTGTAAGGATGTTTACTCTCTGTAACTTAGTGCCGAGATCCTTGCAAGTATTTGTCTATAATAAATGTATGTTTAGCATCATTTCGCTGTTTTCAGTCTCTAAAGAATGTAAGTAATTGTTATAAATGTAAATTTTTGAGAGATAAGTAAAATGGGATTGAGAAACTGAAAATAGGTTACATATTGGTTGACCAAAATTAGGAAAAGGGTCAAAAAGAAGAAACTCGTTCGGGAACGTGTCATATTTTGCTAAAGAACTATCAGGACTCTTAAATTGCAAATTTTTCAAAAAAATATATGTTAAAGCCTCAATATTTCTGAGTATTTTTGTACCATAATTATGTTGATACTGTAAAAACTTCCGAAGTTATTGAGAGATAAGTAGTGAAACTTAAGCGAATGCTCTATCTCTTTCTTATCTTTTATTTTTCGCAAAAACAAAAATTTTAGTTTGCACACAGGATTTCTCAGAAACTATTCAAGATATAAATTTGAAATTTTATACACGTGTTCAAAATAAGGCTCTTCATAACTTATACATCAATTTTCAAAAAAAATTTAATAGAATTTTTTTGTAATTGAATTTAAATTTATTTTTTTCTTAAAATTTTAAAATTTTCCTTATAATTGTATTTAAAAGAATATTTTTTTTTCATCAAATTTTTTAAAAGTTAGTATAACTTCAAAGTGAACATTTTTATACCAAGTAAAATTAATTTTGTAAATTTTGATTAAATTTGTACTTAAGAGTCCTACGCGGTGTAAAATACAGGTTTTCATATTTTTGAAAAATTGTCCAATTTTTATTTCTTTATAACTTTTTAAATGTGTTCTCAAATTCTCTAACAATGTAATTATATATGATTATCATGTGGTAAAATTTTAAATTATTGTTTTGTTTTATTGCTTAGTTACATCAGTTTGAAGAAGGATGTTTTTTTCGAGTGACGGAAATCTGTGAAGGGAACTTAGAGACCTTAAGTTAATAAACCTCACAAAAGAAAAAAGAAAAGTTCACTAAGATATCTCGGGGTTTCACAAATTCCTTTATTTGCCTAAAGATTCAAGCTCTTTGAGGGAATATATGGTTGCGTTCGGATTTATGTCACTAAGAATTTATTCAAAATCTTAGATAAATTTATTTTACTACAATTTAACGCAAATTTAAGCCTTTATCACACTCTGAACAAGAATGATATAACATAGAATGGTAATTTATTTCCCCTTAGAGTGTTTATTTTTGGGATATTTTGCCATTGTTCTATATCCGAAGTAAAAGAAAGTGAAATATATATTATTTGTGGTAAATAATATCGATTGTGCACAGTAAAAAAAAAATTTCTTCATCATTTCAAAATCTATGAATATTGGAAACTGCATTTGTAGATATTAGTAGAATTCACTAAAGTGGCACATTAGCTAGTAAATTAAATGTTTACAATGTTAGTTTCACAATGTTTAAATAATTTAATTTAACAATGAAAGCAGTGCACATTCAGGACAGAAAAAATTCCACTTAAATCCTCCCTTTGGTGATGAGTGCATTTATAATTTATTACTTTTTTCCTTTAAATTCCCAATCATTTACAGTTTTAAATGTAAAAGGAGCAATTGAATTGCAAGTATTCTTAAAGTTAAATAGAAAATTTGCTTCGATTTAATAAAGGATTTATTGAAACACGAAATGATTGGTTAATTCTTAACATAATAATTGCCTGCAATAAAGATTTCAGCATAAATAATTTTTTGTATAAATAATTTGTATTTTGTTTGATGCAATTTTCATCTTAAACTAAAACTAAGTTCTTATACATCAAAGCATTCTAAGGATTTTATTGTCAATGGTTCAGTAAAACTGCTTCCAATTTTTCAAATAATTAGTTAAAATTTAGTAATCTTTCAAGCAATATAACCAAAAATTTAGAACGTTTGAATCGTTTTTAATAGCATAAAAAATAAATATTTATAAATAGAATTTATATTTATCTTTAGCGCGCGCGCGCGTGCGTGTGTGTGTGTGTGTGACAAAACACTTTAAGGCTGTTTCCGTTTAATATAAAAAAAATTTATTTTAAACATTTTTTACTAAATTAAGAAATTTCTTAAAATTAATATTATTTTTCGCTTCATAAAAAATAATGCATTAATAAAGTGTATAATTCATTTGTACTTTTCATTTTTACCCAAAACAAATGTGTTTTCCATTTCGTATTTGAAATTTTAATAGTAAGTACAATTTTTTATTTCATGTATTTAAGCTAAAAATTGTATGTGCATTAACCATATATTTCTAAAATGAATTTCTAATAAGAACATAATAACAAATATGGATATAAATATTAAGACCACTCGACTTTAATATTGAAATTTTTTTCTAACGTGATAAAGCATTCAACATTTGACAAGATAGCCATTAATAATTTACAGTATTTAATAAGATTTTATGCTGCAAAATATTTTCGCAATTACTTTTATACAAACTCATTCCTATGTACGACACTTAATAAGTTTAAATGATAATATAATTTCTGATTCAATAGAAAGTCTCACTGTACATTTACGGTTTGTGCTAATAAATCTGATTGCTTAAAAAATTTATCTCAGTTGCCACTTCACAATTATGTATATTTTTTTAATACTCATTAATTTTTGAAGTTGTCAGAATGGAAATGTAGCAATTGCATTATCTCCCGTTTTATGTTCAAGATCTTTGGTAGCCTAGTAATTAAAGTTGAAAACTTGAGGAACAGTTCGAAATTAGATTCATCTTGATGAAATATTGGAGTTACTTTGTAGATTTTTCCAATCGTCCTCTAATTGTTAACTTCTTAACTTAGTTGATAAGAATTAAGTACTTAATCAAGTACCGTTCTCAACATTTTGACCATAATGAAAAAAATTACACACGAAAAAAAAATAGAATTTCTTAGTGTGATTTTAGAATAACTTTAATTTCAGTCTACGATCGCAGAAGAGTAAAGGAAAATTTAAAAACTTTTTCAATGTATAAATGCTATATTCTTTTTCTTTTTAAATAGATTTTTAAGTGCCTGAAAATAACTTTTAAAAGTTTTGGCTAGAAAAATGTTATTTCCTTATTTAAATGTTTATTTCCTATTCCCAGAAAAATAATTTTAAAACAGTTAAAAGGAAAAATAACTTATAAAAGACAAAAAGAAATGCTAAGAGCTCCTTTAATGCTGTACAAATTTCTGACTTAGAAGAAAGACTGAAATCAAATTGACGGTGCCCATCTTGATTTTCTTAAGTAATAAAGTTTACTTTCCCTCTTTCTTTATCATCACGACCTTTTCATTCTTCATTTTCTGAAGCTGCAATTTTTAGTTACTCTTTATTTTAATCTTTGTTTCCGAAACGCATTTTCATTCCTTCTTCGCATACCTTCAGCACTTTCTTTATTTTCATTTTCAAAAAAAAGTAAACGAGCCATTTTTACAGTTTAAAGAAATATTTATTTAAGTTTATATCCAACATGTTAGGGATGTAATATTTTAAGCATTTAACTTTTAACATATTAAAATCAATTTTTTATAATAAAATTTTTGATCATTTTTTCCTTCATAATATATTTTCTCTTAGGTACAAAATTAAATGAAAATATCTATGTGATTGAAACAAATTATTGCATTTTACTTATAGTTTTCTAATATTTTGATATATCAAAATAAAACAAGTGTCATTTGTAAAAAAGAGAGAGAGAGAGAGAGATTTTAAAATAACAAAAGTATGAATGAAAATTGGATTGGACATCTAGATCATCCGATTGTACATGACAAATATCCTATAACTATTTGTAAACAATCCTTCAAAATATCCCAACCGAATCTCAAATTAAGTTAGAAAATATACATGTGTAAATCTGGAATAAGGAACAACAATATACAGTTTTCTAAAATTCCACTTTCAAATTTAACTGAAATTAGTCTGTATTGTGTGTGTGTGTGTGTGTTTTTGTGTGGGGGTATATGTGTGTTTTAGTGTGAGAGTCTGTGAGATTGTGTGAGGGGGTGTGGGAAGACGGGCGGGTAGAGGTGAAG
>BMAV01027486.1:255346-266152 GCA_019973955.1 Trichonephila inaurata madagascariensis | reverse complement strand
ACTATACCTTGTTAACCAGTTAACTGTAGCACACACGTTTGTGAGAGCATTACAATGTGTATCCCAGTAATCATCGAGCGATGATGAGTATACTCGTTAATCACAGAGTAGGTGTCGTTGTTAAGACATTGGATCAAAAAGAAGGGTTTATTGTGTAAGATTGGCAATTTTATTACTAATACTTATTTATTGGTTTACGCACAAACATATATTACGTACATATTACTCGAAAAACGCAAGAAAAATAAATACATATAAAAATAAGAATTTTAAGGAAAAATCAGTAATAATCAACTTTCCGACTTTTTTTGTACTGAAAAAACATTATCATAGCAGATAAATTGATTCATTTTGCTGGTTTATACGTTGTTTCAATCGATGTATATAGAAACGCATGATTTTATTGTAATTTTTTCATATTTTTTATTTTTTACTGCAGTTTGACTTCAAAATATTCTAATTTACTTGAAATTTGCGAATAAGTTTTATTTTTCTCATAAATTGTAATATAAATATCTATGCTTCACTACTTTTTACGCCTGACAAGTATAATCGTCAAAATCGGCACAAAATCCTGCAACTTCTACATGACGAGTATAATGTTCAATCACAGTTTACTGTTTAAAGACTATAAAATAATATGGAATCTTAAATATCTCAAAGAAATCTCTCAACTTTCAAAAGAAAAATTTATTACAATTACAGAAAAAATTGCCTTGATAAATAGAAACTTATCTAAGTACTATTTTCTGTAATAATGGTGTAAAAGTCATATCATGGTTAAATCATCATTTTTATCAAATCAAATGTTTATTCTTTAAATATTGAATAATAAAGAATATTCTAACCAAAGTAAATCAATTTTCTATGGATGTCTTGCTTCCTATCAGACAGAGATTGGATAAATTCGTGACAAGACACATTAACTCATTTGAATTTACCGAAGAGGCTCTTTAAGTTAATTTGAATGCAAGTACCCGAATACACAAACGATAAGTCCTTTATTCAAATGCGATCTAATGCAGCGTTTCAAAAGGGGCTGTCTTTTCAATCACAGAGGACAGTTAATTCGTATGCACAATTCATTCGAACAAATACGTTGGAAAATCGTCTCTGAATTTCCTTTGCATCTTATTCAATTCACATCCAGAAGTAACTCAAAGGAAGCATAGTGCAACCACTCTGAGTGTGAGTTTTAAATATTTAACTATGTTGCAAGTATTATATGAAATTGTGTTGGAGCTTATGTTCATGATAAATTCAAAGACCTGAAATAATTGGTGAAATTTATGTAGCTGTAATATGTTTAATGAATATAGTAAAATATTCATTCTATATCAAGAGATACGAAAGTGTTTGAATTATATTACGTGTAAATCGTGCTATCTGATTAAAATTTTACTTTAAAATGTATGTTTTAAAATTCACTCAAGAAACCCACCTTGTTATAATTAATACAATACGAGAGTATGAAGTTAATTAAAACTTCAGTGAAACATTTTTGAATAACATAATTTTCAAAAGAAATCTCTAAACTGGCATCTTTGTCAATTAGGATCATTTTTAATAAATATGTTTTAAAGACATGCGAAATCCCCATGTTCTGCTTAATTAAATGTTATCAAACAGAAACCACAGTAGCCAAATTGTAATGATCATGAACTCGTGATCAACGTTATTTCTGTTGAGTCATCTAAAATCCATGGTATATAGAGTAACTGATACACAGTTAAATCTTTTAAGACTTCACGTTGACATGGTGTGTAAATTTGAAGAGAGACAAGTTCATGTACTGCTCACATCAATTGACCATGGTTAAAAATTACCAGATCTGTCACATATAAGTCTCGTAGATAAGTAGACGTTAATAAATAATCAACCAACACATCGAATTCAATATTTAAAATAGTCTCCAATTTTGATTCTTATAGATTTCAATTGTTTTTTACTCAAATTAAACGATAAATTTAAACTATTTTACATCTATTATATAGTTTAATTATGCAAAGAAAGTCATGTTAGAATTAAATAAACAATTTGAGAATAAAATTTATTCCTTATTCTTAGGAAATTCAAAATTGTACTTTAGCCTGCTCTTAACTTGATGTTAGTAACGCATATATAGTTTGTTCTAAAACAATCATTCTCTTGATGACTGCCCAAAAAAGAAAATTGTTATATCCTTCTTATTGCTCCGATTCATTGATTGCAAATATTTTTTTATTTAAGTTTTTGTAATACCGAGAATTAATTATCTTCTAATTTTAATCAAATTATCAATTAATATGTTTCCTTAAATATCAGTTATTATTGCTTATTAAAGCATAGTCTGTTATACACATTGCTGGTCATTACAGACGCTATACATCAGGAAAGAAAGCAAACAGAAAAATCTCATTTATTGTACTTGTATTATAGGAAGAAAAATACGATTTAATTTACAAGCTCATTGAATTACACACATGCACAGCTAGGGCTTTTTCTGTCAAAATAATCCGGCTGTGTTCAAATAGGTACAGGCACATACATGTTCAATCTTTTGCCAGAATTAATCAATTTTAATGGTTGATAAATGATAGTCATTCAGTGTTTCACACACACATAACATACGACCAAATGTTCTTATTGGATGTCAGATCTGAAGTAAGTACTGACAAAAAAAGCAAATTAATAATCTCTAATATTGAGACAGATTAGAATACCACAAATAACATGAATGCTTGTAATGTTTTATTGAAAAGTAGCTTTACGGCGATTTTAAAAGTGACATATCCATGGACCTTAACATCTTCGAAATGTAACAATATCTGTTCGAAATATTATCTATGCGAATCAGAGATACCTCTATGTGTACCAAATGATACCCTATATTATTTCTTCAGGTTCTGAGACAAATGACGATGACGAATGTTAGCTAGAAGTATTCCTTATCCTCAATCCCTCTATTCGAGAATATATCGTATATGACACCGTACGCGAAACTAGGATTCGTATAGAGAAAACCAGAAAAAATAAAAGTTTTCACATTTATGTACATTTTGCTTTAATCAAATTATGATTTTACTATATTCTATATAATTTTCAATACTGGTAAAGGCAAATTTAAACGAGAGGAAGCAGATGAACTTATAAACTCAGTGCACAGTATTTATTATATGAGATGCATTAGGGTTGTAAATTGTGAAAGACGAATGACATACAAATTATAATAGCGAAACCTAATACGACAGTAATGAATATGTATCATCTAAAATCCTATTCTCTATATTTAGTAGAAAGTAGAAACTCTTCCAGAAAAGATGCATTAAGATTATTATATTTGAGAAATCCATACATCTCTGTCTAAATACTCCATTTACAATTCAGCGAATATATGTGATCCAGTGCAGAAAAGGACATACCTGATATTTAGATTGTTATAACATTATTCACATATATTGCTACCTAACTTTATTTTTAAATCATCATTATACATCATCAGAAATCCTAAACATGCAAATTTAGGTCAAATGGTATAAATGCCCTGAATGTCCAATTTTTGAAAACCAAGATAACCATGCTAATAGAAGCACAAAGCCAAACCATTATAATTCATCCAGATAATCTGTCTACCTCTTTCTAATGCTGAGTAGGAAGGGGTTGACAGAATGATGCTTAAGCGAATCGTTAGGAATATGGGTGATCATGGGGTGATCTTTATAAGAATTGATTCTGCTTCGATAAGAAGCTTTGATTCCTTCAACATGATTATTATTCATGAAAAGTTATCGATATAGATGGCCTGGACAATTACTCTCCTTGGCAAATTTCAACCCAAAGTCCTCATGACTCTCTTGATAGTTATATTTGAAGTGATTAACATACAATTTTTCTTCTAAATTACAAAAAACTTATATTTAATATGATTTTAATCATTTGCTACATTTGTAAAATTATATTTTTATTGCTCTCGAATCTGTGAAATCCCTCTATATTAATTTCTACTGAATATATATATTTTGTGTTACTTATGTGTAACTACATAGATTTAGATATTACCTATAAAAAGTAACTTACTTATCTTCTTCAAAAACAAAAACACACAATTAAAATATATATAAGAATACTTCATATTAAGAGTACTTCATAAAAATAGTTATATTACTTTTTTGTTTCCTTTCAATGAACTATATAACTTATTTCTTAAATATAAAACCAATCTGCAAAAGAAAATTCATTATCGAGAGAAAAACAATATTGAATGTAAACACTTAAAAACCGTATTTGCATCGACATCAAGTTATATTTAAAGATTATTTTTATTTTCTTGATGCCACATTGTACTGAATTACAAAGTACAGAACAATTTTTTAAGAACTCCAATGTATAAGTCTCAAAAAAATATCATTGAATTTAATTTTGTTATTGATTGTATTAGAAATAGCTGCTGAGAGATATTTTAAAGGGAATGAAAATGGAAGCAATCTTATACTGAACTGTGAGAAAATCTGTAGCATTTCAAGAAAAGAATGGGTTTCAGAAATTCTATATTCTATATCCCAAGATTCATGTATATCAATAGTTTCCAGCATCAAAAAGAGAAAGTTCCTTTTTTGAGATTTCTTATGGAAAGCATCTAATAAATCCTTGAATAATGTCTATTATTAACTCTATCCGAAATGTTTCAGCTCTGGAAAAACAGGTATATATTTCCGAGATTAAAGCAGTATAATTTAGTGGATGCAGTCATATTTCTTTAGAAAATTTTTTAAAGAAAATACTGTATGTTGCAGGAAATGATTTGCTTTAGAAAAACGCCCTGTATCTTTTAATAGAATACTCATAATGATTTATATGGCTCTTTCAATATTACAAAAGCTATATTAAATCTTAGAAGCGTTTTTATCATCTCACATAACAGCCAATAATTTGAACAATTTTTAAAAAGTTTATCCCAAGCGAATTCCATAACCATTAATTTATAAAACTGCTTATGTATAACTTTAATACTAAAACCCTAAAGGTTTAATTTACATTGAAGTGAATGCAGATGTATAAAAAAATATTAGTAGAACATAAAAATGAGAAGTCCGTAGAATCGTAAGCTTTCGCCAAAATTATTTCAGAGTACGGCATGGTGACCTGTGTCATAAAATGTACAAAAGTTATCATGTATTTATTTTCAAAAGGGCAAAAATTATACGAAAAAAGTCATTATATTTAACATTTTATCAACAAAATTTACTTATTTTGGAAGAAAAATAAAAATATATGTGAATGTTTTAATATAAGATTTTGAATTGCAAGTGAAAAAATTATAAAAATATTTTTGAAACTCATTTAACTGGACCGGCTGTCAAAGGAAGAAAATCACGTGTTTTCGGTTTAAGTTAACTTAATCGCGCACTCGAGCAGCAAGTTCATTCTGTAACCCCAGTTCTGGTTAGAAAATGTGATTGAGCTTAAAGTTGCGTTAGATTTAACCAAGCATGCACATTAAACGCTTTTTCGTATGATTACAATTACGTTTGTGTATAGATATGTTTCAGTTCTTATATAAGGGATAAAATTAAGAAAATTTTTAATCGATTAATCAATAAGATTATTAAGAGAAAAACTGCAACCCATATGAGAGAAGAAAGTAAAATGAAAAGAAAAGATATATTTGTAATAGTATCGAGTTTTAAATTTAAACAAATCAGTTGAGCTTACAGATCTATTTTGATTATTGAGATTCAATCAGTAATTGAAGTTTAAGAAACACACAGTTAAGTAACCGGAGTATTAGAAAAAGTGTGTTGAAATGATGTTTTAAATTGAAGGAAAGGGGGGGGGGGCATTTTTCTCTTGATCCCAGTTTTTGACCCCCGGATTTCATAGTCTATTTCAGTCAACGGTGAATACAGCTGTTAATAATAATAATAAAAAAAAAACTCGCTTGAGTAACATAAAACTAGTTATGCAGCAAAAATTTGTTTTTATTATTATTTACTTCCTTTCAATTTATTGCAATTTTCTGCCCAAAAGCATAAAGTTGAAATAACTATATTAGCCTATTATACCACTTAATTTACTTATATACTAGTTATAAATTTATTTCTAAACTTAATTCAATTCATTGCATATGTTAAGGTATCCGACTACTTTCGGAACCGTGATTATAAAAATGCGCATAAATGGATACTTTTCATGATATTTAGTGTCACCTAGATTAGAATGCATGCATAAAATTGTTTTAGGGACATTTTGACAAAAAAATTTTTAAATACAATATTTCGGCAAAAAATTAACTTAGAATAACCTTTTTCAGAATGTTCTCCTTTTGTGAAAAAGGCTTTTATTATAATATTTTGCCTGGATGTAGCTCAGAGACCTCTGTAGAGAGGCTCAACTATGAGCTTTGAAAAATTCACATTATTTTCAGAGTAACCACCCATTAAAATAATTATTGGCGTTTTTTTCTTAAAATTTCTTCCCTCTGTTGTGTGTCGTAAAACAGCGATAAACCCACTTCTACGTTATATATTTCAAAAATTCTAGTTGAGCCTTTGTACAGAGGTCTGAGCTATATACAGGCAAAATATTATTGTAATAGAAGCATTTTTTACGAAAGGAGAACATTTTGAAAATGGGTCATTCTATGTTCATTTTTTGTCAAAATATTGTACTTAAATATTTTTTTTATTGTAATACTATTCTTAAAACAATTTTATATACATTTTCTAATCTAAGTGACACTAAATATCATAAATATTATCCATTTATACGCTTTTGCAAAATCACGGTTTCGAACGTAGTCGGATACCTTAAACACTCAATATTTTCGATCAGGTATATTATAACTGAAATTTGAAACAAGAAAAATAAACACCCAAGCAAGTGAAACAGAACTAACGGAAAGTTCTTTAAGACCTAACTCACACCATTGTGTGAGGGTTCGATATTCTTATTCCTTTAAAACCTGAAATATTTTTATCTTTAAATATTGCATTCTTCTGTTTATTAACGCTATATTAATTCCAATGAATCTGGAAAGAATAATGAAAAATTTTTTGCTACCCACCTAGAACGTCCAACACGAACGAGGGGGCTGGGTTTTAAAGGGTTAGTAAAGAGGAATGCGTGTATTCCTGAGTCGTACATAGAGTTTTATCCTTTATTCATTCTAATTTTCAATATTCAACACATTAATCTAATGTATATGCGAAGAGGGATCAAATATTAATGAAACCTTTAAAGAGTATCAGCAGTTTTTATATACTTTGCCATAACAACCATGGTAAATAATCATTCGATATAGTTTTATTATTCATGTGTTCTTTTGTATATTCGCTAGCGCTATGAATCAACACAAAATACCTACTGCCTCTGCTCATCGATAAAATCTATTTTTTTTAAGGAATGAAAAGTCTATTCCGATTTGGCATATTCGATAAGGCATTTCAGTGTCTTACTGATAAAACGATCCTAAAGGATCTCGATAATGTTACACTTCTCCGAGATCTCAAGTACACAAACAACGCTGGTTGTATATATGGGCAAATTATAGTATTGAAGGCTTACAAAAAGAGAAATTGATCACTCAACTAAAAACAAAAATTTGATTATCTGCTGAAAAATTTCCCATTACTGTTTTGGGGAGAAAATCAAGAAATTTGTGTACGTCGTTTATCTTCATGCTAGATGGACAATTATTCAGTATATATTAGGCTGGGGGAAAAGAAATCCATTATGTTTGCATGAAAATCAAAACTTTATTTAACATGCTTCCCCTATTGTCTGATTTGGGTCAAATATTTACCGTTTTGTTGTATAATTTGTTGTCATTTTAAAGGTAGCTTCATAATGCCTCTCTTATAGAATTTTCAGTCCTTATTGGCGAAAAACTCTAGTAATCGATTTTCACATTCTTCTCTTGATCCCAATTTCTTATCACTCAGGAAGTTTTGCCATGCGAGAAAAAGGTGATAATTGCTTGGTGCCAGGTCCAGCCTATATGGTGGATGCATTAAAACTTCTCAACCAAGCTCCCAGAGTTTCTGGTGAGTCACTACAGAAATGAGTGGCCTGGCGTTGTCCTGATGGAGCACAACACCTCTTCTGTTGGCCAATCCTGGCAGTTTCAGGCCAATCACGAACTACAAATGGTCCAGTGGTTGTCAGTAGATATCTGAATTTAGTGTTTGACCATACGGAAGCAACTCCTAATAAATGATTCCTTTCCAGTCCCACCAAATACACAGTAGAACCTTCCAGGCCGTTAGTCCTGGTTTGGCCACCGCTTGAGCTGCTTCACCGCGCTTTGACCAAGATCGTTTTCACACAATATTGTCGTATGTGACGCATTTCTCATCCCCATTCACCATCCCTTTAAGAAATGGGTCGATTTCATTCCGTTTGGCCAAGACTTCGCAGATGAAAATTCGATCCATCGTGTGTTTTTTTGGTGTTAATTGGTGTGACATCTAAACATGGAGCTTCTTTTTTAATCCAACTTTGCGCAAATGGTTTAAAACTGTTTTATGGTCGATCTTTATCTCCTTGGTGATGCTACGACTACTAATATGCTGGTCAACTTCGATTATTTCTGTGATTTTATCGACATTTTCGACGACGGACCTGCCTGTGTGATGTGCATATTTAAAATCAAAAATACCTGAACGGAATCAACAAAACCGAAATTGCACGTAATTAGCTGTTACAGTATCGGCACCATAAACACAATTCACATTTTCAGCCACCTGGCTTGCATTTTTGCTTTTATCAAAGAAAAACTATAAAATGTACCGAATTTTCTCTTTGTTGACTTACATTTTTAACACCCTGTATCTCAAAACTGAATGGACCGAACAAAAAAGCAAAAAAAAAAATTTTGGTGTAAAATGTTATCTTGACCACGAGCATAAATTTGAAATTGTTGGATCGATACTTCAAGAGATATCGACACTATAGCCATCTACCGAAAAAATAATGGATTTCTTTTTCCCCAACCTAATATTTGTGAATAATTTGAAAAGGTTAAAATAGTATATAGGTTTCAATGACGTTTCATTGCTCTCTCTACAACGTTCTTCTTCTCTAAAACTAAAAGAACCCACTCTGGTAATGTAACACGAAAAAGCTTAAAACAATTCCACTGGACATTACTCGAATATCTACCCAATATTTCAATTTATTACCTTCCGGATACTATTGATTTGGACCCTTAAAATAAGTATTAGGGGAAGAAAGATTTTTTAATTGAATGGAGTATCAAATTTCGTGTTCAGTTGAATTTGTAGACGTCATTTTCTTATAAAACAATAATAAAAATTGTTGCAGCTCTCAGTCCATGTATCATGATAGAAAACATATAGAAAAATGATTTAAATGCAATTTTAAATAATATTTAAGAATATTTATTTTTAAAATAGAATCTATATTTGAACCACCCTCATATTGCTTTCAAGTTGAGAAACCCTGCTTAAAGGTTTTTAAATTCTTCTATTCGCTTAAGGCAGCAATCTAATCGAATAAAGTCCGTTCTCCTCAGGTAGGTAGGTGTTCTCAAGATAAATAAAATATCCTTCGCTCGCCTCATTCCAGCCTCACGCATCCAATTTCATTAAGCTCTCCCTGTGACTGTTAGGAAAGAAAACAAAATTAGGCGTTTTGCTTATTGTATTGTACGAAATAAGATGGAAAAATCTTTTAAAAATTCAGAATTTCCAGATCTCCAGAGATCTTTAATATACACAAGCGAAGTTTTTATTTACAAAAACGCGTGGATATAAACAATGAATTTGGAATAACAAAATAGCTTCTTCATCCTTTTTTTTTTTTTTTTCGTTTTTCACAAATAGCACTTCTGTTGTAGTGGGAAAAAAATGCGCAGTTTTTAGGCAGTGTGATTTTTTTATTTTTCTGTTCGAAGATATAGTTTCCTTCTAAGCCAGCGTTTCTCAAACTGTGGGGCGCACCCTTCCCCAGGGGGGCATGATAGCTCTACCAGGGGGACGCGAGCATATTCAAAAGTCGAAAACCAAAGATTATTTTTTAAAAAATATATTAATTTACTGAAAGGAAACAAAAAAGAAAAGACATTCTGACATAATAAAAAATAAAATACATATTTACACTGATGTAATACACTTATAAATGTATCAGTACTGCACGATGTATTTTACAATTAATTTAACAATACAAAGTTAAGAACAAGTTCAATAATAATCAGTGACCCCATGGGCTTTTCATATATAAAACTATATACAAAAATTAACAATTATCTTAATAATTTATACTGTTTCTAAGTAACCTTTTAAAACTGCTGATTAAAAGTTACGCAATTCGCTCCCCAATGACACCGTTTTCCACATAGAGCGCTATGTGGCGCATGTGAGGTACTGGAAGGGGAAAGGAATAAATAAGCAAATCCTTCGTAAACTCTGTCAAAATCCTTTTATTGAATTCCAAAGCCTTCGAAATAATGTTATGGGTTGCAGTGCACAGAAAAGATCGTACTTTGAAACGACGCATATATACGTTCGAGACAAACAACGTTTGGCTGAGCGAGACGTATATATACGTTAGTGACACTTAAGTGATTGAAATCGTATTATAGCTTTAGCGCCGACGTATTTTTTTTAATACAAAACATTGTTTTTGTATAGAAGGGGGGCGCGATGGAATTTCTGATTGAATATTGGGTCGCAAACATTGAAAGTTTGAGAAGCACTGCTAAGCGATTTAAGCATACAATACATGTGAAAAGAAAAAGAAAAGTAGATACCCTTTGGTCCTAGAAGGCCCCAGTTATTATGGCCATACTGCCCAATATACTGTAATGCA
>BMAV01027486.1:237346-255246 GCA_019973955.1 Trichonephila inaurata madagascariensis | reverse complement strand
TATATATATATATATATATATATATATATATATATATATATATAATGATTCTTCAACTATACTCAACTTTTTTTCTTGTGTATCGTTGTAGTCAAGGTGACAAAAATATTGTGTATATATAATATAAGAGAGTTACTGTTTGTTCTAAAGATTTTCTGGTCACCAATACATGCTATAATTTATTGATGAGTAATGTTTTTCTGGTTAAAATGACTTTGGAAATTGATACACACCTAAAAACTAGCATTTGATCAAGAAAAGATAAATTCTGCTTCGTTTTTAATAAATAATTTTATAAAATCCTTTTGAACGTACTCTACGGGAGAAATGTGCACAGACCCAGAGTAGTCAAATATAAAGCCTGACCAAGCTTTGGAAAAAAATTAGTGCTGATTACCAAAAATTTTGGTACGATTTTTAAGGAGAAAAATATGTTCAACAATGTGAAACTGAATCTCTTAAATTAATTATTTTAATATTAATAAAAGGTTTGAAACAAAGTTTTTTTTTAATTATTTTTAAAAATTAAATTTACTTTCTTAATTGTTTTTGACTCATGCAAGGTTGTCGCATAAAAAAGTTACTAATATATTATTGTGGAAAAATATTATTTTTAACGTTATATTGATTGATATATTACCTTTTTAACAAGCAACCAAATTCATAGCACAGTATATTTAATCAAAGAGAAAATGTTTCAAAATAAATATAAATGATTTGATTACGTTGTCATATTTCACAACGCATAGAAAATTAAACTGAAGTACTACTTCGAAAAGGCTAATTGTCGGTGCTAAAATGCAAAAATGCACATGTGTTTTAAAAAAGAAGCTACACTTTTCTATTAATGTACCCTTTCCCTTTTTGATAAAAATGTTTATTTTACACAGATAAAATAATTAGTTTGGATGTATTATTAAAATTCCTCTATAATCAACTAAATAAAAGTTTATTTGCTATTTTCTCGAAACTATATAGACAAATAAGTTTTATTCCAATCTTTGAGTTTTTTTGTCTTTATTCTCTGGAAAATAAGCAAAAATGAAGGAAATATAACTATAACTCTCTTAAATTTTGCAATATTATCTAGTTGTTTATATTACATAGCATACAATTATTTTTATTTTCTCATTATTATTTTCAAAAGACAATAATTTTAAAGAACCTTACATTTTGTATTTGAACTGTGACTCACTTCATTTTAATATGTTTTTAAATTTATTTTCGCGTATAAGGTTATTTAACTTGCAAGGTGAAATGAATAATAATATGAAACATATATATAGTCCTCAATTTTAGTAATCTAAGGAAAAGATTTATTTTTATGTGATGGTGATTCCTTTGATGAAAAAATTTAAAAAATGGCCCAAAATATACCTTTTTATTCTTAATAACCAAAATAATGGAAATCATAAATAATAATTTAGAATGTCTTTTATTTGGAACTCTTTCTCTCTATCTTTCCAGTCTCCATAGTAAAACCCTTAATTGCGTTATTTTTTTGCTACTAAACTCGCGAACGCCGATTATATATTTAGATAAAAATCGAAATTTCAAGACTCTTCTCTACTCTGTTTTGTCTTTTAAGCCCTTATATTGATCCGTATGAAGTGTTCGCTTTTAAATAAAGCTTGTTACCTACTTAAAAAGCAAGCTGTCAGAAACAGAAGAAATATGTTTCAGTAATTAGGATTTAAACCTCCCTTTTTACGGTGAGTTTATTTGTCCAGACCACTTACTGGTTTCTGGTAGGTTTTTTTTTTTTAAAAAAAAAAGACAAACGATGTTGAAACTGAAGTTTTCTGAAAACCACTCGAAATGTAAACAAGAATATTTCAAGTGCTTTTACTTTTACGAGAAGTACTTCAAACCACTGAAAGAAAGTAATAATACTCTTCTTTACACTTTTTTCTTGTGACTAAAAAAATAGGAAAGGCTTTACTCTGTCTGGAATTTGTAAATTTTATATATTTTATTTCCCTGTAATATTTGACTAAACCCTTGTCGCTTAAAGTAATTCAGAAAAGAGATATGCAGTTGAAATATAAATTACTCCTGAGTTAAAAATTTAAAAACTAATAATATTAATTAATCTCATATCAAATACCAGTAAATTTTATTTGATAGTTGAAGAATTATAATGAAATTATAATAGTTTTTGAGTTATATAATGATTAATGAGTTATAATGAACTATAATGAAATTATAAGGAGTTTTTCTACTATTTATTTAAGAGATTTTGTATGTGAATCTTGTTAAAATTTTACCGAAAAGGTTGAATGCTAAATTTGTAAACATCACATTATTCTAGTTTTTTTCTCTTTATTTGTTTTTTCTATTTCTTTCTCTTTAGAAATCTGAATTTTTTTCCGAACACAACAATCAAACTATATTGTGTCAGATTATTTGTAATTTATGGATTGATAAATTCAAACTTAAATTGTAATGACTTTAATCTCTGAAATAGCTAATTATAAATTAAAATGTCTAATTTGCAGTTAACTTTTTATTTCATTTATTTTTAAACTTTTTTTTTGTCAAATTAACTATATATACAGTGATCTGCTAATTTAAAAAAATGTTCTTTTAATACTCAAATATTAGTAAGAATATAGAAAGAAAAAGGTTTGAAAAAATGGTGGGGAATAAGTTTTACATTTAAATTAAAAATTTTGGGAGAATTTATCTGAATTCATACATTTTAGAGCTTAATGCGAAGTTTGGATTTAATTAATAACCAATGTGCTGTATACTAGTTCAAAGCTGAGCTTAAGAAGTTAGAAAATGTCGGTTCAATATTTTTATAAAAATATTAAAGTAAAGTGAAGTTTTTTAAGAATTTTATTCTTGATGGGATTGCGTAATATCAAATGCAATATTTCAAGGCAAGCAAATCAGCTTTTTTCAATATTAATGAAGAAATATTTTGTAATTGAAAGAAAAATAGAGAGAACTTATTTTATTTTACTGAATTAATACTTTAAAAACTTAACTCAACCATGAAGAATTTATTTTGCTCCCCCCCCCACATTGCCTCTCTCTCTTTTACCTTGATCTCAATCATTAACATGGAGTAAACTTTCAGCAGATTATCAAATATTCTTATAATTAGCTTTCTATATATTAAGTATATTCTCACAAATGTATGAGGATAAACCCGTAAATAGGTATCCATTTTCTGGATTCTCATCTCAAATTTTAATGAAAATTAGCTAAAATTAAATTCCTAATTTAATTATTTCCTAAATTAAGTTCTTAATTTAATTTCTCAGTGATATGATGTCTACGTGGCTACTTGCACGTGTATGATATGTTCTTATGATAAAAAAAAAGTACAAAAACGAGTAGATCTACCTTAAGTTTTTGGTGTTAATAAACATTATGCGACTCTAAAAGTTCAAAACCAAGAGTCAGTGGCCAGAAAATTACACAAATTTTATAGTAGCTACGCCTCACCCATTAATGCAAATAACGTGAAACGTGCAGCTTTACGAAGCATATGCTGAGTAAGAAAAGAAGGCAAATAATATAAGGAACCTGACAAATTGGGCATGCCATTATTTCTACCAGAAAAATCATTATAGAATTTTGTTAGCTCTGTTAACCAGCATCTATCATGCTTCTCTTATATTCACCAGTGTATTAGAGCTGCCGCCGTTAGTGGTAGCCTGACAATCTCTACTGACATTGTCAGGCTAAACGAATTTCAGAGGGGCATAGTAGATGAACTAAGAAGAACAGACTGATCTATTCATCAAATCTTACCTAATACCCATTTATACATGTACACATGGTACACTAAATGTGAGAAAGATAATTCTAATAAGAAAATAAGCCAATTAGAGAGATGCGCGTGTTGTTAGAGTTAAGTCAGAACGAGTTGAGATTGTCGAAATTGCTGAAAGGCGGTTGCGACTGTATATACAGCTGTCACTTAATTTACAGGTGTATAGCCCTTAACTTCGCAATTTTTTAAATTTTTATGAAAAAGTTATATTAGCTAGTTCTCAAATAATAATAAAAGGGAAAAATATGAAAAAAAAATTAAACAGTTTTAAATTGAATTTCAGTCATTTTTTTGTTTGTTGCAGAAGTGCAACATTGCGCAGTAGTGCTGTAAATTACAAAACTGTTTTTTATATGAGGATTTTATTATTCATCATAAAATGTTTTAATTTCTTACCTGGTAATTTATTTCGTCAATAAACAAGAGGAAGCATAAAATATATAATGGATTCTTTTTATAGCAAAAACACAGTTCTTGAGGCATCAGATTTTAATAATTGTTGTGATTTCTGGAAAAAATGTACTTCCATCTGGTGACAAAATTAGCATGTATTTCGTTGCAGTAATCTTTTTTTTTCTCAGATAAGTGATTTGTAGGTAATTAAAAAAATACTGAGTCTGTTAAATTAAATTAAATCATATGTTGCAGAAATGCAACAGTGTGAAGTTAAGGGATAAAAGTTAAGCAACAATGCGTAAATTTTAATCAGATTGCCCAGAAATTGCAGAAAAGGGGTTATTGCGATCAATACAATGAGCACACAATTCAGTGAAGATGCTTATGTCAGGAACAAAACGTCATAGGCAACGAGAGTTTATGCAAAACGCCTGCGGTCGGCACGTGAAGCTCAAGACTTCAATAAAATAGAAGGAAGAGTGGAAGCACAGTTGGAGGAGGGGCGTAGTTAACCAGTGTAGAAGAGTTTGAAAACAACATGGGTGTCATTTAGTGCCTTGGAAAGCATTTTAAACCATAAGCTGTTAAAAAGGTTGGTGGTCTGGTACAAGAAAAGGGTAACCAAACTGTGGGGAATCTTAATCAATGCGCAACTGCGAACGTCTCTGCATCAACTGCTCACCGCACGTTACACCGTATAGTCTATCGTATCCGATGATCTGTTCGAAAGCCTCTATTATTGGCTTTTTAAACATAAGGTTCGCAAATCAAATCAAGGATTATGTGGCAGATGACTGGAAAATGATCACGTGATCCGAGGCATTCTGCATTCAATTACACCCTGTAAATGACAGTGAGCGAATATGAAGAAAACATTATGAAGGTACGAACCGCATCTGAATTGAAAAACTTTTCAAACTAAAGGAAGCAATAGTATGGTTTAGAGTAGGGACCTTCAACACATTTCATGCTCGAAAGCCAAATTAATAAATTGACAGTGATCCGCGAGCCCACAGGACTGTCAAAAGAATACTGTAGTCAAAAAAATTTTGAAGATTTTTTCAAGACTACAACCTATTCTAAGGGAAGAGATGGTGCTTACAGATTTGTTTATTTGTGAAATTATATATATATATATATCAGATTCAAAAGTTAAATGCAAGTCGAATTAAAATACTTTGAAAACCTAGTAAGATAACAGTCTGCAGTTTTTCCGAAAATTTCTGAGATCTTATACATAGACAGATTTTTTTATAGTTAAATTTATTTAAGATACTTCACAATTTTTGAAAAATTCGTCATTTTCAGAATCTCAAATGGATGTCAAACACATCAGTGAAATGTTTTTAAATATCCAAAACAACAGAAAAAATGGCGTTTTCTACGGCAAAAAGCAGAGAAGGCAATTTTTTTGGAAATTGCATCAAATTCAAATAAGAGGCCACTAAAATGCTTTCAGTGGGACATGGATTGAAGACTTCTAGGTTAGAAAACGCTTTCTTGACATTGAATAGGTCATTTGATTCGTGTGGAAGAATGTCTTAATACCCAAGGTTATTTAAGTGTTATCACACACACAGATCAAGTTATACTTTTATATTAATATAAAGTACTCTGCCAGAGATGGGACACTTTCGGTAGGATAATTCTCCTTGTTATACAGCTGGCATTTCCCTCAGATGATTTAAAAAGCATGGCAGAAACTTTACCTTGCTTAATTAGGTTATACAATCACCAAATCTCAGTCCAATTGAAAATCTTTGGGAGGAGATCAAACAGGACAGCTGGGAGCTGGATTCAGTACCATGGAACTAAAGGCATTGAAAAGGGCAATTTATCGGAAATGGTCTATCTTTAAAATAATTCCACCTATTAACAATTTCTAGAGTTCATGCCAAGATCCATGCAGTATTAAAAGCAAAAGGGGGCTCAATATTGTACTGGAGGAGTGGTCATACTGAGTGGCACTCAGTGTATATATACGCCAACAATTTTTGCAAATGTTTTTCATCTGTTCCTTTTTATACTAACTCAGTGGTGCACAGCAAGAGGGTGTCCTAGGGGTTCGGACACTATCATAACTCTTGATTTTTTTCAATTGGTTAAAATCCTATGTATATATTACGTAAAATTTAATTATGTATTTGTTATTAATAATTAATTTTACTAATTAATGCTAATGCTAATTATTTATTCAGTGATTAATTTTGTATTGTTTTTGCTGCCAAAAATCGTCAAAATCAAAAGAATATGTTGGGTGGCGTATTGGAGCATGATACTAAAATAGGGGACTTTCGACCCTGGACCCCCTCCTTGAAAACTGTTTGTGTGCACTACTGTGCTTACGTAATATTTGCATTCCTAAAATATTCTTTAAAATAATGATTATTCTTAGAATAATTAAAGAATTTCGAAGTTTTTATTTTTCAAGTTATTTTATGCAAATCCAATCTTTTATTATTTGTTACTAACTTTCTGATTCTTAAGAGAATGTTACATATACCCAAGATACTTATTTATTTGTATCATTTAATTCATTCGCTACAATACATATTTATATAAATTAATTTTTAAAAGATTGTCACATATGCTTATAAAAATCAAATTTGTTGAATATTTTTTGGTTCACAAGAAACAATTAAAAAAATTTCGAGATATACGTATAATGGTGGTTTATCAGTGTGAGTTTATTAAAATTACTTTTAACTTTGACTATAGATCATAGTAGGATGCCACCGATTTTATGTAGTAAGCATATTACTCTTGATTTTTTTAAAAATAATTAATGCCAGTATAGCAAATAAAATACTTTACTTAATATATTGAACTCAATTTTTACATTGTTCCGTTTACAGGGATTAAATAAGGAAGTGCTTAGGTTTATAAAGGGTTAATAATTTTTATTAAATTTTTGTCTTATTACAACTCTTAGGTCGGTCTTTTTCAACTTTCAAAAGTTTTCCCCATTAGTTTTAAGAAATTTCGATGCTTTAACTTTCAACAGTTTTAAATAAGATCTAAAGATGCAAATTCACGATGACATCAAGAATATATACAACAAAATAAAATATAGTTGAAAGGATTTATTGGAATTTATCTCATCAATTTCTTGTTTCCAGCACTGTTTTCAATATCGTGCTGTAAAATGCCATACGACCAAAATATGGATTCCGTTAGAATAAATTGTGTGGTTTCAAGTAAAATAAACAAATATAATCGATATTTTTGCCATTTTATGGCTGGCGGGTTTGACCTTGAGGTCCCTGATAACAATGGAAGATCCATATGAAAAGCAGAATTGTATTCAGAGATTTTTGAAAGAATTCTTAAAAATGCATTTTTTCCGCATAGTATAAAGATCACGCGCATGATGATTAGAATCCAAATCAGGATTCCGCTTAAAATAAAATGCTTACTAGAATACCTTAACTGTATTAATCACACAGTACCTGATCAATTAATACGTTACGTATTTATTCTTTTACAAATATCTAATTAATATAATCAATAAAATAAATTAACTATCAGACTATATAACTTAGCTGCTTAGAAAGTAAAAGCAACAAGTTTCACCAGAAACTTATAACATGTACGCGCAGAACACTGAGCTATTATATTTCGAACTGACAGGATAAATAAAAGCTATTGGTATTTCAAAATATATTTGTGACGGCAGAAGTCATGTGAACTTGGTTGTAAACTAGTGGCTAACGTTGTTGAGTAACAGATTCGGAACCTAGTTCCACTGAAACCTAAAAAGACTGATGCACATTACATCGATCGAAGCTCAAAGTTCTTTTGGCGTTGTTAGGAAGTTGGGAGATGGGGTAACTGCGTAGGTGTCACCCTCGTCACTTGACCGTATCTTAAAATTATGAGGTCCAATAACCCTTATGTTTCTTCAAAATGCAAAAAAATAATAGACAGTTTCATCCGATTTAGAAGATCCTGGCATTTAAGTATTAAAAAAGGTTTTAAAATAAATTCAAAATCTCTTAAATTAAAGTAGTATTGAAGTGTTTTCTACCAATTTCCAGAAAATATTCTTTTATTCGGAGTGTAAGCAATCTGCAACTTGTTTTTTAATGCATTAAAAGAACTCAGTGATATACTGCTGTTTTACTATCTTTATCATTTATTAAAATGTAACTTAGAATCCGTTTCACTCGCTTGAAAATTTCTAAAACACAATTGTAGAAATGTGGATAAGAAACATTGCTTTATAAAATTACAAAATTCATTCTCTCATTCCTAGATTTAATTAAAATTTCTCTTTTACATAGGTTTTAATTTACGTAAAAGATAAGCCTTAAAATGTCTTCTTTCTTTTTTTTGTATCGACTTTTATTTTCATGAGTGAATTATGCAACTAGATCTTTCCGGCATTGTAATACCAAAAATAAATATTCGTGATGAAAACCACATCAAATATTTAAGGATGACTGCTTTGTTTTCATGCCACAACATTTATTTTGGTAGCACGACATTTAGCAAAGAATTTGCCTAACTCGGGACAAACTTTTACGCATTTCGCAGAAATGAGTGTACTTTATTTCTGTATAACGTTTCTCTCTTCTCGGGTATTATTTCTGTGTGGATGTTAAAAGATTTCGTATCAATGGTTTAACTGTTTTACAGAATTTGAACAGGAATCGTTTGGTATATATAAGAGATCTTCTAAGTTCAACAAAGGACATGCTCAGTACATAAAAAATTCTGAGAGACACAAAAGTCGGTTTAGGTTTTCCCTCCTTTTTAGTTCTTTATTTCTCTTTTATGTAAAAATTTAAATGCGACATGAATGAATAGATCTAAAATGGGATGCTAGCGTTTGTTTTTCAATATTCCTTGTAAATCTTTTAAAATAGCAATAAACAACTAAAAGGAACTGTTATATCTTGATGGGACTCACAATGTAAACATGTTCAATCCTTACACAAATATTATGCAACTAAAAGTTAATAAAATGGAATTAAAAGTAATTAAAAGCTAAAAGGAATTTGGACATTGTATCATAGAAAGGTTTTTTTAACGTATTCTTTTTTAAGGTATCCCAAAAAGGAATCAGGCAACGCTTTGAGGTCCATTAAAAGGATAAACGGAGCCAAGCAATTTCTTAAATATCCCTAAAATTCAACTTTTTTTCTTCCTGGAGGGAGAGAGACCCCTATATTTTTCAAATAAAAACGCTAAGGTAATCCATCAATATATTGACAAATGTTTATTTAGTTTTGCTATGTTTCACATTAATTACTTCAAGGTTTTACGTAAAAGAAATTTATACCGCAAATATTTTGTACCGCATGAAATAAATCCACTGTTATTTTCAAAAAGTAATCCATTAGTCTCCCATATAAGCTTATCATTTCTCTTTTATTTTTCAAATTTTGAATTCAGTGTTATAGAAAACATGCTGCTCAAAAAAATTTGAAAGCTTTCGTCTCCGTGTAATAATCTAACTGACCAATAAATTATCAAAAATATGGTACTCCAACTGACTGGATCTGTAAGTTTAAACATAACTTTTCGAGTACTCAAACTCTTAGCAAAATAACTGTTGCTTTCCTTAGATTGTTCAGTAAATAGTAACATAAATTATCTGGTATATATTTTGTTGATTTGTGAAAACAAAGTTTCTTATCACTAAAATCTTCGGAATAAACAAAATAAATTCTCAAAAGAATATTAATTTCTAGCAAATGTGGTTAAACAGGAAAAAGATGGCGGTAATTTGTTTTTCAATTAATGAAATATATTAATATTTACTAAACTGAGAGAAAAACTTTGCATATTGAGATTGGCATCTACGTTGCTTGCCCCATATCAAATACATTCACTTTAAATAATAAATGCCTTGAACTTAAACTCTATTAATTTTTAGATGTAAGATTTTTGAGAACATGATTAAAATGGTAAAAATTTCCCCTGTACCTCAAGTATCATATATTGTTTTAAAAATAAAAAGTAAAATAATGTTTTTAAGAGAATGAATTTTTTTATTAAAAAAATATGATACACACATCAGGTGTTTATACTAACATTGATGAGATCCGCCGCATATTTAAAAAGGTTTCAACGAAAGTAAAATTACTACAACTTACTTTAAATCACGATTAATACTCATACATGGGACCGAAACTCATACATCATCGTTTCTCAAAGTATGGGGCAAGCTTACCCCCCCTAGGGGAGTGTTTTGACACTACGTTAGGGGTACGAGCATACCGAAAAGTCGAAAATGAAACAATTTTTTAAAAAAAAATATTAAATTACTGAAAGGAAATAAAACAAAATACATTTTACCATAATATAAAATAAAATAGACATTTACATTGATATAATATACTTATAAATGTATCGGTACGACTTAATGTATTGAATGCTAAGTTAAGTTAAGAACAAATTTAATAATTTCTAGTGACATTCGAATGGGCTTGTTGTATACAAATTTATATACAAAATTTAGTACTTATCTTTATAATTTGTACGGCTTATAATTAAAGTCAGGTTGTAGTTTTAGAGTCAAAATATATTATAATTGCATTCAGTACATTTTTATTGTATAGATGAGAGAGCGATGAAAATTGTAATTTAAAATTGGGTCACTAATGTTGAAAGTTTGAGAAGCACTGTCGTAAATGATCGTTGTTCATGATTTTTTTTTCTAATACCTATGCTTGTTTGTTATTATCCCGTCTAAAATATTCCAAAACCATATAAAGGCTCAAGAATCAAATAACTTAATTTTGTTCTTTAATTCATGCAAGAAATAACTCATTATTATTTTTCCTATCACGTGTGTGAGGCAAATATCTGCCGATGCAAGAAGGGGGGAAAATTCAATTCAATATTAGATTTTTCATTAGTTTTCTTGTGAAATTTTGAGTTATTACTTCTCAATAAAGTTTAAATTAATAAAAAAAATTATACATTGCTCGAAGATAATAAATAAATTTAATAAGAAAACAGAACATGTATAGACAATCTTTAAGCTGAACCTAACATCAGCAAAACATCTTAAAAAATGAAAAATTGTAAAGCTTTTTCCGTAAAGGAAATTTTGCTGTTATATAAAAT
This sequence comes from Trichonephila inaurata madagascariensis, assembly GCA_019973955.1. NCBI lineage: Eukaryota > Metazoa > Arthropoda > Arachnida > Araneae > Nephilidae > Trichonephila > Trichonephila inaurata. The sequence continues at coordinate 243,986 of BMAV01027486.1, read as the reverse complement.
GCTTTTTTGGCTGAAAATTTTAAATTAAATTTCTTTGGATTACCTTTAAAAAATGTCTATCTGCCGAAAGTTTGATGAAAACTTAAATTGTGCCAATTTATTGTATGAAGAAATTTATTTCCAAACTTTTAAAAGAAAATTATGCCTTTCTAGAAAAGTATGTAGTACTATAGTACATGAGTGACTTCAGTGTTAAGAGAAAAATCAATACTAAAATTCATTAATTAATGACTCCTTAAATTCGCATAAAAAATATTAAATTGATAAATGGTAAAAAAATATAATATTTTCAATAAAGCAATCAAAATTTTGGTGTTTAAAATGAGAAAAGTTGAATTCTTCACATTTTTTTCATGAAAAATAAAGCAATATTAATATCTGGAACTATGGGAATTGTAATATACTTATTATCTCAGGTTTATTATATTGCCGCTTTATTTTGCTATTATGAAATTGATTCTACCGCTTTCAACGAGCCAATATTCATTTCTTGAAGTTAAAGTATGCCAAAAGAGATTAAGATACAAAATGAATTGTGAATTTCCCAGTTTAGGAGAATTTGAATCAATTGAATTTATAGAGCTGTTACTGCTCTTCTATAACAAGAGGAGCACATGACAAGGGAAATTCATTTCGGCACAAGACTTTGTGTAATAGTGGTACTTTTTGGTGGTATTCAACCTTCAATGTGATAGCGCTGAATAGGTAGGCAGTCAATATAGAGAAAAAAACCTTCGAAATTTCAAACTCAGCTTATATACAAGGGAGTTTATAAGACTATATATATTCGAAAATTATCTTGCAGCTAATCAAAGAAAAAAATATGCTTTAAAGCAGTATTTAAGTTCAAAACAATTCAGCATTTAAATGTTTTAGTTTTGATTTCGACAAAAGTGGTTATTTTAAAGAATAGAATGGTCGAGATAGCAGAGTGATCACAATCATGAACTCGTGGCCTACGAGTCGTAAGCTCGGCCTTGATGACATTGAAGAGCCACCGTGTCAAGAAACTGATGCACGATGAATTCGTTTTGGCTCAAAATCCTCATTTGGGTGAGGTATGGAAGTTTAGAGAGTGGGGTTCTAGCTCAGGGTCATCGTTACTTGACCGTGGCCCAAAATTATTATGTCCGTCGTCAAGACCTCTCGCTTTGTTTATATTGGACGCGTTGTTAATAAAAAATCAAAGAATAGGATTGCTATGAGTTGAATTTTACTGATTCTGTAAATCTTTCCAAAAGTTTTTTTTGGGGAATTTATAAGGTGGTGAAACGTTAATTCAGGTATCATCTTGGTTATCTATTCGTAAGTCAAACTTATGCAATCTGTTACGGATACACCTCAAGTTGTTATATGGTGATATTAGTACAACATATTTCACTAAAATGGTTTAATAAATAAATGGTATAGTTTTTTTAGAAAAGAGTTTCCACTATATAACACTTTTTTTTTCAATGCAAAAAGTTCTTTTTTCTATTTACTGATTCGTTTTTAAATAAATTCTGAAATGTATATCTCTATATATTAGTAATTGTAGCTTAATTTTTGAGAATTTTTTAAATTTAGAAAATATTACTCAATTTACATAAATTTCCTTTGCAACGACATACTTTCCAGAACTTTTAAACATATTATTTAAGTTCCCAAGTTGTTGTTTTTTTCACTTTATTTTAAAGTTTGAAAACATAGAAGTTGTGTTGTGCTTTAAGAAATAAGAGTTCTTCCACGCGGGAAGTCATCCAGTTGATTTCTTCTAGCCATATTTCACGAAAGAACTCACTTAGACTTGCAGCGAATGTCTTTAATTGTACCTCCAATTCCTTTTATTGTAGTCTTGACCTGCGCGCGCCAACTGCTCACGTTTTGTGTACACTCAAGTTTCTGACATTTGCATACGCATCACCTTTCTACTGAATTGTGTGTTTCCTCTCTAGAAAGAACCACCTGAGCTCTGAGGACGTGAACCTGTAGTAGAATTTAATTTTGCTGAGAGCATCCAGGTTGAACAGGCACTCTATGGATCTTTTACATGCCGTATAATCATACAACAAGGCCGCTGTCGATTTTCTGCATCATGAAAATCCATTGACTGAAGCCGGTTCAGACCTTAACCCGCAACCTAAGGTGCAGAAGGCCAGTGACAAACCAACCACATCACCCAGTCAGCGCATTAATAATGATAATATACATTATATAATCATAATATTGCATTTAACTCTAAAACAATGGTAAATATGATTGGATATACTATCTTAACTTATTTTTATTATTTTTCAAACACTGAAAGAAAATACTTCTCCAGAAATATAACTTCACAAAAATTCAAGATTTTTATGATGGTATTAAAGCAGTTTTATGACAACAGCGTATCAAAAACTATCATTCTTTTAACCTTGCATCTTCACTCAGTGATATCTTTTATCACTCTTCCAAACAAAATTTACAGATTTCATACATCGTTTTTATTAAAAAACTTCATCTTATTTTTAAAATGTCAAAAGACAAGCAAAACAGATTATAGGAATATTGAAGAAAATCTGCAGAATAAGAACTTCAAACAGATTAAAATCGTTGTAATTTTCTTTCAAAGAAGAAATGGTGGAAAAAAATAGGGGTTGGTATTTAATAAAATTTTATCTCAAGTAGTCTGTTTGCTAAGAGGAAAGAAGTTCTTCAGGCAATTCAAATCGAACAACGAAAGGGAATTAAAGGCAGATATTCTTTGGTGAATAAGAAAAGGAAGATTGGCATCAGCTTCGACATTACAATTTTGAACAAGTATATATAATCCAGTTCTTTTAATATCCAATTACTTTCTTCTGGGAACATTTTAATTCAGGTTTTATAAAAGTTTTATTCCTCTTCCATTTTGAAAATCAATTTATTTTTCGGCAAATATATATTGAAACCAGTTTTATTTTAAGTCCAGCCTCTTTTTATCATAATAAAACATCTAGGATAATAAATGCAAGATGTTTTAAGACTGATTTTTTTTTAAACTGTTTTTCAAAAAAAAAATAATGTAACTGATTTCCTATGCAATATTTATATACTGATTTCAAGTTTGTTTACATTTGTAATAGAAATTTTCGTTTGATTTTTTTTGAAGATGCAAATTGCTGTAAATATTTAATTACCGTACAAATACCAAAAAATTCAAATGCTGTTCAGTTTTCCAAAAAGTATCTGTGTTGAATGTTCTGTAAATTAAATATGTTTACTATATTAAGTAATGAAGGAAATTATGAGTATCTCTCTTTTTGTTATTTAATTGCTCAATGAATTCATCGTATTAAATGGGCTCAATTCATGACAATCACATGATAAAAACAAACACGTGTTCTCCATTGAATTCAAAACAGACATCAAACTAATTGTACTTGTTGTTCTAACTGTAAAACTTGGACTTTTATAATTGGATAAAAATGTTCAAATGTTATAAGAAATAAATTTCTTGAAAAGGTATTAAAATTCAGAAAAAATCTCATTTCATGCATGTACTTTCATAATATGCATTTTGTATACCTATGTACATTATTATTGTTTATAAATTGGTATTTTTTTAAGAAACAAATTCTGAAAAGATCTAAGGTTGGAAACAACGAAGCGCATGAACTTATTAGCTGGAAACAAAAATGCTTTTATCGTGTGACTATCACATCACTTGAGATTTTGAATTGATTGGCTAAAAACACAAGGTTATCATTATCATGTGACAAATGACATCACATGAATTGAGTCCATCAATTTTTTTTCTTCCAGTAAGCTCTCGTGCATTTATCGAAGTTGGAGCACTCACGGTGCAATTCAGTGCATTCAAGAAATTCACTAAATTGCTTCTTCTAAACACGTGCACTTCGTAGTAGAGAAAATATTGCACCTAAAAAGAGTTTCCACAGAAAAATAGTATTCGCTAAAAGTGGCAGTGTACATGCGGCTCACTAAGTTATACAAATGATCTTGAAAAGCGCAGCATCGACTTGGCTATAAGTCCATTTCAACAACTCTGAAATTTCACACCACTTAGTATGATTTGGGAAACTATCTTTTACAATTTTCGGTCACCACTGGTTCGTATTAGTAACACTCTAACGGTCCTTCTATACGTAAATAAAGAACTTAGATCAGTAATACTATCCTTCCTTCAAGGATATAACCATTACCCTTTACCAGAAGAATATCCAATCTCAAATCAGTCAATAATCCCTGCAAAATACGCAGTTTCTTCTCTGAATTCTAATTTTTTACCCTTCTAGCACTTTTGAAGGACGATCTATGGCAAAGAGAGGATTTGACTTCCGACCTACAATTTATATGTTTTTTTAATCTGTTTTCACGTCGTAGTTTTACCTGCGAAGCTATCCTTAGGGTACCTATATAGTACTGATCATCTGAAATTGTCCTCCAATGTTATAGTTAAAATGAAGATCCCTTATTCTCCCGATGTTATACTTACTTACCAATTTTCATCACTTCCTATTGCTCGTTACATGGCATTTTTTCATTGCAATGCAGTGTATATGAAATTCTTCAAAATAATATTCAATTGGAGATTAAAAAAAACTATGCAAAAAGTAATGTTCATGCCTGTAATTGTGTATATTATTGCCTTTGACTTACGTAGTTCTGTCTGAAGTCAATGTAAGATGTATTGAGTCTGAGCTCAGATATAATTTTCAGCCCTAACGTTCTTTTTCGGGAGGGGAGAGGGGATCAATTGTACCTATTTTCTATGATTTAATTAATTCGATTATCAGGTTTCCCAGTTGGAGGAATTTGTTAACTGCTCAAGTATTGAAGTATTTTATATAATATTGTTATGCATAATGTAGTGTAATATCATCACAAACAGATATCGGTAATTTCAACCCTAAGCACTTGCGGTTAAGCCAAAAACAATCTTAAGTAAATTTCAAAAAGATTATTTTTAATTCAATAATCCTAGAGTCTTATATAATAATAATATATGTATATTAAATGTCCCTAAATTCCATTCTTCCCTTGTATCAAAATACACTATTATCTTGGTTTTTTTTTTAATTATGCAGAAAAATACTGTATGCACAGTATAAATTACTTATTTTATAATAGATAAATTAGCCGAGGAGATAGTGAGAAAATGTACTTAAACTGTTAATATATCATTAAATTAGGGGTTTTAGGTAAATTAAAACATATGTCACTCTAATTGCAAAACTATTTTTTTTTCACACTTTTTTGTCCAGGAATGATCCTCGACCTGATATGAATGTAATGTATTTCCATTAAAAACAATATTTTCATGTTTCTATTCATCAAAACTGTCCCTGAAAGTTGCTATCCTCTCTCTCTTAACCATTTGATCCCTCTTGAATGTGTAATTTAAATTTGCAACGTATCTACATGTTAGATATATAACTAATTGACTTAAATGAACTTAAGCCAAAACTATTTGGATGGTTATTTGCCTTTACTCACAGCAGTACAAAACATAATCAAAATAAATTTTAACATTGAATGACTATAACTCCGAATCTGATGTGATATATTGACCTCTAAAAATTTCACAATTATTTTTAAAACTATTCTTAAGTATGGAGGAATTCCTTCAAAATAGGACTGAGTCCTCCAAATTACTTTATTTCATGGCAATTATGAATGAGTTTTAAGACTACTTAAAACTTCATGTGCTTCTTTCCCGTCAGTTGTATTGGTAAATCGAAGACAGCAATTATGTTCCCTTTATTATTACATTTTAATGCTATAGTTATTTGCAAAATAAAATGTAACATCATGGAAAAATTTCAAAATATAATTGAACCTCGTTAAATGACTTCAAAGGGAAGATAAAAACGCAATTAGCTTGATTACTAAAATGTAATTTTTTTAAATTAGCATGTTTAAACAAATTATTTTAAATAGGATTAATTAAGAAACATTAATGAAACAATTAACTATCATCTACTTCTAAAACTTCCAGCATCATTACAATAATACTATAAGCAGTTTAGAATTTTTTCGAAAAAAATATGACATGGCAAAACAAAAGACTGAACATTGTGAATGCATAATGCTTTGTTTTATCCACAAGAAAACAGAATTCCCTTTAAAAACAAAAAACTATTTTATTTACTGTTTAAAAAAACTATTAAATAAAAAATAATTTTAATTTTAACACAGCGTGTAAATTATTCAAGGACAGCGGAAACGTTGCAGTTTTTCCCCCTTTTTTTTAATGCCTCATGGACCTAATTTATCTTGATAATTGAAAAGTTAATTTGAGAGCTAATCCGCAAAGCAGTTCGTATGACCACATTAACATTTTTAAACATTACGAAAAAAAAATTTTTATGTCACTTATGGTAATGGAAATAATAATGACATAAGGGGATCTTAGCATTCTAAAATGCTCTTCATAAGGCATTAAAGAAAAAGGCAAAAAAGAAGGAGAAAAAAGCAATTGAATCCCTAATTGATTTCGATGAATTACCAACAACTATATTGAGAAACCATCAAACAATATTTTAATTTCCGTTTAACAGTACTTGATCAAATATCCCTTAAAAGAATAAAATAAATTAACTAATGATATTTAATAATATTAGTATTATTTGATAATTTAATATCTAATTTAATATATTATTTAATAATTTAATATCTA
>BMAV01027486.1:199801-234029 GCA_019973955.1 Trichonephila inaurata madagascariensis | reverse complement strand
TAACATTAGTCAGAGGGGAAAGGAATGTTGAAACAACATATCGAGTGCTACAAAAAAGCATGAAAAAGAATTACAGAACAGAGAAAATTGTAACACTCAATGAAAATAATGCAACGAAAATAAAGAAAAGTTATAATAAAACAGTGAGAAATGAGCACATGCTTTTCCCTATCTATAAAAATAGCTAGAAAGGATTAAATTAGGTTGAAATAAGACATTTTTTATTTTCCTCTTATTAAGAGAGCATGCAAATTATTCAGGGGGCTTCTAGAGTTACTTTTCTTTTCAATGTGCCCGTGAGTCTCATTTGTCTCGCCTAATTGAAAAAGTAATTTGAGAAGCAAAACATGGAAGGAATTAGGTATTAAGGGTTCTAATTTTCTTTTACAAATAATGCAAAGAGATTCTTGCTTCTATTTTCAGACTCCGGCATCTAAGCAATGGTGGATGGTATGCATAACATACATAGCTTTATTTCTTAGGAAAAATCAAGTAAATAAAACAATCCCAAAGCTACAGTAAATGTAGTTCAATACTGGTATTCCGCTTTTGTATTAAACATGATAGAAAATCTCATAAATTTGTATAATTTCGGATAATAGCACAAGTCATCTAGTTTTCATGTATTTATTTTCTTAAAATTCAATCTAAAAAGAATTAATATATTAAACAAAATATAAATCGATTCAATACTTTTTACCATTTATTTGATTAGGTATTTAGGTCCCAGTTCTTATAATCCTTATGGTTATTGAGGTTATAGGTAGCGTTTATTTACATACGATGGAATAAGATATGAAAATATTTCTTTTCCAATTCCTACTACTGGTTCACTCTTTCCCTATTTATATTTATTTATACATATATAGCTTGTTCAAATTTTTAATCGGTAATAAAATAACTTTTATTCGTCCACTGAAGTTCAAATACATTTTTTTAAACTTGTAGTGGATCACACTTTTGACACAAAACAGTTTTTTCAAATATTAATTCACTAATTAAATTTTATTTTTTAATTTTAAATTTATTCTACGTTATTTCTGACGAAGTTAGAATTAGCACCAACAGATGGCGGCAGTAAGTTTTTTCTAACGAATATGTCCTTGTCTTCATAAAAAAGATTTTTCAACTTATAGTGGATGGCACTTGGTGGAAAGACAGTTTTTTCAAATATTAATTCATTAATTAAATTTATAAAAACACAAATAAATTTTTTCTTTGTTGACCTAAGTAGCAATTGACTTTAATTTTGTTTTTATATTACTTGTTTATTCCTATTATTTTAGAGTATTTATTATGATTTCATAGACTTTCAAATCAAAGATAAATTTCTGTTGAGTCTCAAATACAAGTGAATAATAATTTTACAAATTACGAAACTAAATTCTATACAAGGAATCTATGCAAGTTGCGTCGGAATAATTTACAAAGCTAGATCATACTCTAACAAATTTACATAAAGATGCATTTAGGTTAACTCTGCTAATCAGTTTTAGGAAGTTCTAAAATTTACAACATCAATTTCTCCATCCAAAATTATAGCTACAATAAAAAATAAAGAGCTTATTCAAATCTTTGCATAACTTTATAAGTAGCTTCAAAAATGAACAAACTTCGCGTAAGAAAAATAAAAAAAATTAGATTAAAACTACTTTCAACATGAAATAGTGAAAGATAATATATCACAATACATTCTAAACAAGACATATGTAGAATGAAAAATATGAAATAATTAGCCGGGACACATGAATTACCACATTATTAATTAAAATAGGAAAGCAAAAATATTTTTTGTAATTTAAGAGAATTATATTTACTTGTTCACTGCTTTATTGTTTATCTTATGAATAAAGTTTATAAACTTTAATATTTTGATTTTTTAGCGATGATAAACCTAAAGTAAGTGCAAAAATATTTTGTCTCAAATATATCACATTTAACTTGATTTGTTTTCCTGCATATATATGTATAGGATGCTTTTATTTTTCTATTTTCTGTGGATGTTTTTATACTGAATTTATAAAGATTAAATATTTTTCTTAACTAAGAACCAATGTGGATCGAAACAAATGAAAGATCTGTCATTCATTCCGCCATTCATATTTTTGGCTTATGAACTGCACAGTTTTCTTTTAGATTAAGACTGGCTGCTGTTGCCTCTCTATGTCGTCTTTTTTGTAGACTTGTCTAGGCTTCTAGAACTTCCTCAAGGAATACTAATCCGAAATGTTTCTAGAATTTTCAAGAAACATATGTATTGCCAAACTTGTTGACTTAGTGACATTTTGAGACCAAAATTGTTGCCTAGTCGATCGCCAAGATATATTTTATTAATTTACAATTATTGAAGGAGTAATTTTTCCTTCGGCTGAAAACGATATTTCGACAGAGAAACACAGTCCGGAATTTCCTTAACACTACCTTTAAAGATCGTATAATAAAAAGAAAAAAATAATGTCGGGGAGTAATGTAATGTACTGTATAATATTTTTAGAGCTTCCTCAAAAAATATTCATCCTAGCACTTTTCCAGAATTTTCGAGAAATATCTGTATCACCAAATTTGGTGATTTGGGGATATATGGATACCAAATATTTTACCAATGTAGCTTCTATTCATTTACAATTATTGAAACTTGATTTCCCCTTTGGCCGCCAGCGATTTCTCCTGCAGTGACGACATATAAGCAAACAGAGTCCAAAATTTCTGCTCACTGTATCTAAAAAGCATATAAAACAAAAAGAAAATAATATAGAACAACTTTTCTGTCTCAGCATTTCATTCCTTCCACTCAAATATATTTTCTTTCCAAGATAAATTTTTAAAATTCGCTTTCCTTGAAAACATCTTGACTTACTTAAAATATTTTAAAGGAAGAAAAATGGAATATCTTTTTTTTTTAATATTATACGATCGAACATCATTTAACACTTCGCAGAAGAGTATGTAGCAAACACGATAGTCGAGTAGATTGAAATCGGTGTAATTTTCTTTGCGAAAAGTGGCAAAGAAAAATAAGAAATGAAAGTGAGATTTTAATACGAAGTTTATTTCAAGCAGAAAACTTGAGCACTTGAACATCCAACTCATTTTAATTTTTTTACGAATCCGTTTTAAGTTGTAAGTATTTAGGAATAAGTGAAAGATATGCAAAGGAAAATGATTGAAAATAAAAGTAAAGTATTTAACAAATATTAAGAAGGAAATCTTAAAATAAATTTCTGTTTTCACTTGTTTCTTTCAACGATGCTTTTTCCATGTTTTTACTTACATTCAAAAAAAATATTATTTATGTGTCAATCACAACAGAAACACCAATCATTCCACCTCTTTGATAAACGAGTTTCTTTTAAAAGAGAGAAATGGAAAAAAAACTAATTTTTTAAACAAAAAGTATAATGCAAAACAACAGCAAATGATTAAAAAGTTAGTTATTATATGAAAGGAAAATTTTATTTCTGTTTTTAGTAAGAAAGGTGAGTGTTTTAGTGGAAATGTCATCGCACTATAAATCTATACGAGGGCTATTGGCGTCGGACTTCGTAATTTTGAATTCCGGTCAAGTTGGCGAGAGCAACACCTGAGTAGGTACTATCCTCTCTAACCGTCTCCTCACCACGCATTAACAGGAGGACCTAGAGTCTCGACATATTTAACCCTTTATCTACTGCATTATGATTTACTGCAGTTTTTTTCATGCAATACTTTTTTTTGAATCCCTAGATTGAAAATTAAGGGATATACATAAACAAAATACTCAACTTTGGAAACTGTTCACTTAAAATAAATAGTCAAATTATTTTTTAAGATCTTCCTTAACATACAAAAAAAAGACCTAAATACCCTTTCGACATAAGCTATATTTTTGGAACAAAAAATGCAACTTCTGCTATAAAAATATTCGCCTTCTCCGCTAAAATACTCATCATAGAACCCGTTCTGCCACATATCTTGGAAGAGTGGATTTAAAGGAATATTCCTGCTAAGTATCGTCAGAGTATTCGTAAAATATGGTTATTCTGTGTAATTTTAAAGTGAGTGGTACTTATAAGTACCGTCGGTAGGTAAAGCGTTAACGGACATCAGTCCCTCTACACGGGAGGTCTTGTACAGCAATAGGTTTTGAACACATTACTCAACAACACAGGACATAAATTTCTTACAATGACCACTTAGTTACCACAGCCAAGGTAAGATGGGAAAATTAGTTTAGGAATGCAATGTGGCAATATATGAAACTGGTGTGTTATTCCATGCCTACTGAAAATGAAATAGTAGAAATTTGTATATCAGGTGTTGTAGGTTGAGAGAGAGAGAGAGAGTTAAGGCTTTTCTGAATTTGGTTCAACTATACCTACTTCTACAATTAGGAACAGGAGCTATACAAGATTTACCCTATTGACCAACGTGCTGGCCAGTTCATTGGAACCAGTGTTCCCTGTATCGGTGAATAACATAAACTAAAATCTCTCCTTGTCTATAAACATTGCATCAGGATCCATGGATGTTAGATATGGACGAGCATATGGGTTGTGGATTACATCGCGATAGATAATTGCTGTAACCGAACCGGGACGAAAGGCGTGGAGATTAGTTCGATGGCCGACTGATATCCTTGCCCAAACCATGAAACCTGCTGGACTATAAACGTTCCTTTTTCTGGTATTGTGACCTAAAGATTGAATTTCTGCGATTCTTCAGATATTTATTTGCCGGGAATTGTTGCTCATGCAGAATGGTGAAAAATACAATAGTGTATACAACAATAATTACGGTCGTCTGGGATACAAATGGCTCTGATGCAGCCGTTAAAAAACACGTATTTCGCCGTTCCTGGAGACGTTTCAATGCTCTCAAAAAGTTGGCAACTTGAATTTGTCCGATAACGTAAAGCATGAAGGTACAGATTGCGGCCTTAACGGGAAGTTATAACCCTAGGACATCCTCTACCAGGTCCTCTTGACAGTGTATGCTCATTTTGAAAGCTATTCTTCAAGCAGCTGATGATCAAATGGTTGACATTTAAGATTTGGGCAATCTTAATAACTTCTGAAATGAATCTGTTTTTACATCTATTATACATTACACACACACGCAGCTCTATGTATGACTATGCAAATATATTTCTTCGAAATTCCTTTAGCATTTCACAACAAAGTACGCAGGTAAATTTTGAAAACCTTTAATTAACCTTTCTTCTTCTCCTGAAACGCTAATTTCATTGTTTGTTGCTTACCTCTTGAAACAGAGTTATAAAGTAAAGAAAAATTGAAATGTAGTAACATTATAAAAATCAGCATCGGAAACAAAATCTCATCTTTACAGCTCTAGCTAAGCAGTATAATTCATGATTATAAATAAAATCTTAGCATAATTCATGATTATAAATAAAATCTTATAGAATAATTCATGAAATAAAATCTTAGTGCAAATCATGATTATAAATTAAGAGACACGAGTTAAATTTAAATACGCAACAATTGATCTAGTAATCAAATATTAATAGAGTTCGTAAAATATTGTGTTATGAAAAGCATATTCCTATTTTCTTAGGCTTCCCTAAACTATTGGTTACAATTCAAGAAAACTATCATTTACATCTGTTTTTTTGAATGATTACTAAATGTACTTTAAAATGTTTAGCCCAAAAAGGTATTTTATCGTAGCACGTTAAAGGATAAAAAAAAATTCGTTTTCCTCACTATTATGCTTTTTTTGTTCAGAATTTATAAGATAAGAAAATTGTTCACGCTCTAATTGAGATCTTTATTTTGTCATCACTAACAAAACTTCTTGACGATACAAAAAAGTGAATAAAATAAAAGAATCTGGACATTAATGTATTGACGATCATTTAAAGCAACGACAGAAATGAGAAAATAATGTCATGCAAGACTTATAATTAAAATCTAAATACAAAAAGGAAACAGCAAAACATTTTTTGTTCGAATCATTAAATTCATTTAAAATCAAAAAGCGATTAATTTTCTTTTAATTAAAAACACATTCGGATTATTTGGAATGGGCCATAACATTATGCATTTATTTTTACTATTTCGGGAATTCTATTTTCTTGTATAACTGGAATGCTAATTTAATTAGTTTAATATTTAATTAGTTTCCATTTTTTTAAAATAAGCTTTTTCAAAAAAAAAATTATTCACAATAAAAATTAGGTGAGAGCATAAAGCTTTTTAAGTTACAAAAACAATAATTTTCTAAAAAAAACGTAAATGGTTCCTTTTACAAAATGCTAATTAGTTACACAGTTTAATCCCATATTTCTCATCATGAATTATATAAATGATGTAACTCAAGCTTAATTTAAATTAATGTGGAAACACTATACAAATAATAATGAAATTTTATAACAAGTTATAAGGTAAGGGATTAAATTATATAGGTAAGCAACTACCCAAACATTTTTCAGTTTCAAATAAGACATTAAATATATAATATCACAAAAAGATGCAATAATTGATAATAATAAATATGGACTGATACTAGTTTTCATTTTGAAAAGAAATTAAGACTTGTGACGGATCTATACGCGTTTTTCCAACTAATCTTCTTGTAAAATCTTTGGGCTATCAATTCACGTTATTCACAACCAACCCTTCGGAAGAAGAGAATCATGATATTTAAATTAACTTACTATAAATAGGCGAGGTTTTTCTAACTTGTAAAGAGAGGAGAGATGATATACTCGAGTCAGGTGAGATTGTTAATAAGGGTATAGTAATATAATTAGAGTGATTTGATTCTTATTAGGACAAAACTTTAACGTGACGATTGTTCACTAGGGTTAATTTTATATTAGATTAAATCGTATGATAGGTTAGATCCTTTATTAAGATAAGGATAAAGTTTGATAGTCAACTAATAGTTCACGTTTACCGTCGTTGTTCTACTTTCACGGTTAACATTGAGACATTCTCTTACTACTATTAGTTGAAATTGTGTCTGTTCTTTGTGTGGAAATAAATAGATTAATTGGATCATGTCGAGTGTTTCTTCCCTTCCCCCCACACACCTAGTTGCCCGAGAGAGTGGCACGAGTCTCTCACAGACTGTTTGAAGATTATTAGCGAGTCTACTATTAATGTCCAATACAGAGAAAACTATTCATTCCACTTCATATGATTGCAAAGATCTTGTGTATCTTATCACATTATTGATCAACCACGATTCGATTCAATTTTGCACTAGCATTATCAATTTCAATTTTTAAAACCTAGGCTCGTCGTATATTATAAAAAAACTGTTGACCATTACATGTTGGTGATTGCTATACAGAGTTTATCTTACTAAGAAACACTATCTGTTATACAATGAAGAGCCAAAAAATTGGTACACCTGCCTAATATCGTGTAGGGCCCCCACAAGCATGCAGAAGTGTCGCAACACGACATGGCATGGTTTCGATTAACGTCTGAAGTAGTGCTGGCTGTCATAAATCAGGTTAGGGCTGTCCATAAATCAGTAGGAGTAAGAGGGGATAGAGATCTCTTCTGAACAGCACGTTGCAAGGCATCCCAAATAAATCGAATAATGCTCATGTCTGGGGATTTTGGTGGCCAGAGGAAGTGTCTAAATTTAGAAGAGTGCTCCTGGAGCTACTCTTTAGCAATTCTGGTTGTGTGGGGTGTCGCTGAAATTCCCCAAGTCCGTCAAAATGCACAATGGTCATGAATGAGAGCAGGTGATTAGACATGATGCTCACGTACCTGTCACCTGTCAGAATCGTATCTAAACGTATCAGGGGTCCCATATCACGCCAACTGCACACGCCCCATACCAACACAGAGCCTCCATCAGCTTGAATAGTCCCCTGTTGACATGTAGGGTCCATGGATTCATGAGGTTGTCTCCATTCCCGTAATCGTCCATTAGCTCGATTCAATTGGAAACGAGACTCGTCAGACCAGGCAACGTGTTTCCAGTCATCAACAGTCCAATGTCGGTGTTGATGAGCCCAGGCGAAGAGTAAATCTTTGTGTCGTGCAGTCAACAAGGGTACATGAGTGGGTCTTCGGCTCCAAAAGCCCAGATCGATGATGTTTTGTTGAATGGTTTGCACGGTGACACTTGTTGATGACCCAGCATTAAAATCTGTAGCAATTTGCAGAAGGGATGCACGTCTGTCACGCTTAATGATTCTTGTCAGTCGTCATTGTTTCCGCTCTTGCATGATCATTTTCCGGCCGCAGCGATGTCATAGATTTGATGTTTCACCAGATTCCCCCCGATATTCATGGTACACTTGTGAAATAGTCATACGTGAAAATCCTAATTTCTTCGCTACCTCGGAGATGCTATGTTCTATCTCTCGTGCGCCGACTATAACACCACGTTCAAACTCATTTAAATCTTAATAACTTGACATTGCAGCAGCAGTAACCTAGCTAACAACTGTGCCAGCCACTCGTTGTCTTATATAGGCTCTTTTGACCGCAGCGCCGTACTCTGATTGGTTCCATAACTCTTTATTTGCATACGCATGCATGTACCAGTTTTTTTTCTGGCTCTTCAGTGTATAAAAAAAGACTTGTTTAAAATTTAATCTTATTAATTTTATATTTGAGCCGTTTTCTTTGAAAGTGGTGTAAGTCCATTTTTTAAAAAAAAGTGATAACATTGAAGGCAATCTGCTATGAGCTTTTTATCTATGAAGAGTTTCAAAAGAAATCCTTCATCATTTTCAACATGTAATGAAATTACAAACATAATTATACTTTGAAAGAGGTAAATATCTCCATATAATATAAAATGGACTTACACCACTTTCAAAGAAAATGGCTTGTATATTAATCATAAATTAAGCTCATTGAAGTTTATTTCGATTGTTTTATGTTCGAATTCAATTATGAAATGATGGCACGTGCATGACGAAACTTCTATGTAAAAAGTCAATAATATGATAAGATTTATTAACACGTATATTTACTTAAGATAAGCTTCTAAGACCTTTATTTGCATATACATAAGGTTTGCCCAAATCGAAAGTGGCCAAGCTCAATAAAAAGAATGATTTTATTGGAAATCACAGAACAAATCGCTGTATTGGATTCTGACACAGGTCTCATCGTTTCGGCAGCAAGTGTATATCTTCACTCTGGATCTTTTAATGCTTTTAATAATACTTTCTTTTTACACATTTGCAATGAAACAATTGGTTTAAAAAATATTTTATAATTTGCTCATTAAACATTTAATAAACATTATTAATTAAGATACATTATCTTACGCATAACTATATTTTGAAAATGCTTCACACTTTATATTGTAATGTCACCGATTGAAGTTAACTTTATTGATATTTTCGTCCTTGAAAACTCTTTTTATTCAACCAAGATATTGTGTTATTGTAGTTCATGAAATGTTGTCGGAGTTAAAAATACATCTGAACATTATTTTTTCTTAATCATTTAATCTTATCAATGAGAAAAAAGAAATGATGAATTATTAATGAATTAATAATGATTAATGAATTATTTCTCTTGAATCGATATTTGAAACTGTGTTTATTTTTCGTACATAAAAAACAAAACTTTCCCTTACAAGACTTCAAAATAGAAAGTTCATACGTATAGTTACTTTGTAAAAAGCTCTTTTCCTTCTTGCAAGGGGAGAGCACAACTAAGGAAATTCATTTGGGGACGAGATTGTGTGCAATAGTAATGCTCTTTTAGGGTGTTCAACCCTCAATGTAATTCCGCCGAATGGGCAGTCAATCCGGAGAAAATAGCCTTCGAAATTCGTACTTAGCTTTCATGCAATTAAATTTTAATCTCTTCCATCGATGCAGCAGTGTAGTTGGTAAAGTACTCGTTTACTACGCGGTCGGCCTCGGTTCGAATCGCGCAACATTTTTTTTTTTTTTAATTTTTAAATTCATTTAATTATTCTTACAATTAAATAAATTTATTTAAAAAAAGGTTTATTTGATATTAATTGATATTTTAGCTAATTATATTTTGTATTTTAAAGAGTAAAATAATTACTGTAATTATATAAATATTTTTATTACATAAATATAATGATTGATACATAATATATATTACAAAATATATCATAATAAATATTAAATGACATTTTATGTAAAAATTGGTTACAGCTAGTTTTATAATATGAAGTACAATATATTATAAATAAAATATTATATAAAATATTATAATACATAAAATATATTATAATAATTAATTTAATAAAAATAATACATATCTTATTTAACATATTATTAATTTGATTATTTTATAATTATATAAAAATTTTAATGTGTTTTTTAAATAAATTTATTGAATTGTAAGAATAATTAAATGAATTTAAAAATTAAAAAAACGATCGCATGACTCGAACCTAGGCTGACCGTGTAGTAAACAGGTACTTTACCAACCACGCTGCTGCGTCGTTGGAAGAAATTAAAATTTAGTTGTATAAAAACTAAGCATGAATTTCGAAGGCTATTTTCTCCGGATTGACTGCCCATTCGGCGGAATTACATTGAGAGTTGAACACTTTAAAGGAGTACTACTATTGCACAAAGTCTCGTCCCCAAATGAATTTTCTTAATCAAGCCCTTCCCTTATTAGAACTAACTTATGATTGTTTTTCTTGTAGTTTTACTGAAAAGTTTACTACCTTCTTACAGTACATGTTTAATACGTAGAGTATATAAAATGAGAAAACAAAACTTTCCCTTACAAGACGTCAGAATAGAAATTTCCTACGTATAGTTACTTTGTAAAGGGCTGTTTTCCTTCTTAGAACTAACTTAGGATTGTTTTTCTTGTAGTCTTATTGAAAGTTCGCCACCTTCTTATTGTGGAAATGTAATACATAGGCATACATATACATATAAATAAGGGAATTTGTGCAGGTAAAAAAAATTGTCTTACACAGCTAAAGTGAGAAGATAATTATTCTAGCAGCTAGATAACAGTTCCTTACCTAGATTTAGATGTCTATTTACTATTAAAGTTTACCACATGATAAGATTGTCTGACCAGATTTTATTTTATTTTGGATTATATATTTTTCTGTTTTGATAAGGAGTGTCATCAATCCATTGAAGAATCAGTTGGAGAGCCAACAGTTAATTTTGTTATTACAGATAACTCTATTCTGATTATCTAGAATTGGATAGCTAAATTGTCCTTTCCCTTATATTTTGAGTTCAATGGAAATACTTAATGATTTAGTGATTTTTTGGTGTTTTATATCATGTCGATTACTGCTGATGTCTTTCAATGTACTAATCCTATGTCGAGTTACAATGTTATGAGTATGGAGTACTGTCCTAGGTGTTAGCGAGTCAGACTTTGAGGAAGATCATTAAAACTATTGTGTATTCTCTGGGATGCTCAAAATAATCTCGACTAGATAAGTATGCCACAATGTAATGCTTGTAACGACCTCTATATTCCTTAGCAGGTGAAACATTTATAAACAGCAAGTATCCATGACTTGTAAGGGATATTTAAAATAGATTAAGTGCTACATAATTATTACTGCAATTAACTACAATATTTAATAAACTAAAAAAAAACCTACAGATAAATTCACACTTTCTATACTGAAATAATATATTTGAGAAACAATTTTAAGAAAACGGTAGAACATACAAAAATTCTCTTGCTACATGGCTTGTACAAGGATCAAGTTCAATTGGTTGGGGACTACCAAAGTTATAAAAGAAAGAATTACTTACACTCTAAAGTTATAAGAGATATGGTAAAGACAGGTTGTGCGAAATTTTGAACCATAACCAAAATTAAAGGTCACCTCTGTAGATTAGGAACAGTTTCTACCATAAAATCTACAGCAAGGGCTTTCAAGTGCTGCCCTCAGTAACACGCAACTGTCACATTGTTTCACAGGATAAGTCGTTAAGGATAATTAGTCTAATATTATTGATTTAATTACAACATTTTTGATTTAACAAGAATTATTTAATCATGATATTACTACAGAAAAAGTAGCCTGTGAAGAAAGCGTCCAAAATTCAATCGAACATTTTGGGCAGAGCCCATACCCATATTTGGGCCTAGGGGTTCAATAAACATCTAAAAAAAATATCTATCATCATTGTTACTTACTAATTCTGTGGGATAAATATCTACGAACTATGTTTTGACATGAAAAATCAGTTTTGAAATTAGAATATACAAAAAAGTTAATTTAAAATGTAAAAATATTTTGAGCTTCAAAGTTCTCAAAAGTAATAATAAGCAAAAGAAATGCGTTCTCAAAAACAATTTCAGCGTCGATATTAAATATAAATGCATATTTTAATATCTCGAAATCCGTTACATACATTTGCCAAAAGATAACCCCGCTTCTTAAGCGACTATCTCATAATTAGATTTGCTTAAAAAATCTAGAACATATTAAGCAAAAACAAAAAACAAATTTTTTTTCCAATTCACTATTTTGATTTATAAGACTTAGTAATAACAACACCCTCAGAGGCTTATTTTTCAAAATAAGCATGAAAGCGATGATTTATATGAAGCTGAATTATCTTCTTGCCTGAAGAAGAGCAAAACAGAAGTTTTTTAATGCTTTAAATCTTTATATCACTAAACCTCTAAAGGCCTTATCGCACGTATGCTTATTTGGAACAATATTTTTAAAGCAACCATTTTGAGCAGTTTCTACCTAGTTGCCGTATTAACGGCTTCGAACAACTTGTTCCTTGTGAACTGAAATAATTGCACAAAATTCCAGCCAATGGGTATCTTCGTCTCCCGACATCATAAACAAGATGGTAGCCTCGACATCCTTAAACGCATCAGAAATGGCGTATAGCATTTTAAGCAGAATTGTGCTCCATTTCTGTTTACGACAGTCAACAACAGCGCGAGCCGAATAAAAGAAATAACAATGGATGTTCGTTTTCCGAAGCAAAAACATCGGCGAATAATTTTTCGATGTGAAGATAGTGCGAGATTGACGTCAGAGCGTATCGTTTTGCTTACGGCAAACCTTCACCGTCACAGCTGCTTGAAAAATTTCCCGAAATACTTGTTCCAAACATTCGTGCGTGATGAGGCCTTTAGTCCAACTCTTCATTCAAATCTCTACAAAGTTTCTCTCAGTGCATTCAAAATCAGAAAATTTCAATGAAATGAGGAAGCATTAAAAAGCTGCATCTACTTTATAATTGTTATTTATGGATCCCTTTATCATACAATTCTCCAAAACTAAAAAGCATTATTAGTATCTAATTTTATATTTTGACTCTACCATTGTTGATTCAAAACTATCTTTATTGTATTATAAAAGAAATAATAGTATTTAACCTAAAACTCTTATCGTAAATAGAGTGAGTGTGTGGGTTTAAGGCGCAAGAGCCAAATCTGGCTAAATTGCGACAAATAAGAAACAGAATGAAAATCTTATCTTAAATAATATAGCAGAAAAAAGTTGGACATTCCATAGATTAATAGTTTGAACTAAATAATCTACAATAGAGAGAGTAAATGATACCTTGAAAGTTGTTTTAAAAATTCCTCAGGACTCCTGAATTGATTCCATTAAAATTTCAAATATGCTCTCCTTACAGAATTTTATATTTGACTCTGAAAAAATTATGGCATCCAATAAAGGAAACTCGTTAGTTTCCAAAAATTTAATGAACTTATTTTAGAAGTTAATTGCAATCGGATAAAAAAACTCAAGCAATTGATTAAATTTATGTTTCAGTTCTCTCTTTGAGTTATTAACAGCAATGCATATTCTCAACAGATACGATTAAAATAGTGAGTTATTAAATTAAAAGTGTTTGTAACGATTGTACTGTTAGAATAGTTAACAAAATCAAGAGGAGATAATGAATATAATCAAATACAAGCAGATAAAAATCAAAGCAATTTTCTTTCTAAGAATAAAAAATAAGAGGATAAGCAAGAATGAAGAACGGATTTAACGAGAATTTTATCTCAAGCAGACTTTCTTCAAGGTAGGGAAAGGGCTGTTCTTTCGAAGCTCAACATCAAGAGGAATTAAGAGGGGATGAAAGAGCAAGTATTTTTCGCAGTCAAAAAGAGAGGCAAATAATAATCTCCTTCGATATCCAATTTCTTTTAGGGATATGTGACCTAGTTTCGTAACATTCAGTTGAAAAAGATTAATTCTGTTGTGATAGAAGAGTTTGAATGTGTTTTCTCTCATATTTTGTAAATAGGCAGGATTCGAGTAAATGCTTCTTTGGACTAACATTGTAGCTCAAATGTTACTAAAATCTCAGTGGCAATACTTCTAATTTCGAATCGTTAAATTATTTTAACTTTACAACTAAACATAATTTATAAAAACTCTTGCAATCAAAATAAAATTTAATTGTACTGTATTTTAAAATTTGAGTGAAAATAATTTTGTGACGGAAAATAAGTGTATGAAAATTCAAAAATACATAATTTATAACCAAATATTACTCTTCGCAATATTTAATATATTTCAAGTAACTATTTAATGTCTATTATTTTAGCATAATAGAATTCATTTTTGCGAAAAATGAACATTTATGCAATATTTGCTTGAATACATAAGAGGATTGCTGTTGCGTAGTACGATCCAAAAATTCGGGGATTGTGGCCATAGCTGATAAGACTGTAGATGTAATTATAGATGACAAGTATCTACATTTAAACCACTTGAAATGTATTTTCCCAATCCTCCTCTACCTGGATAGGTTGGTTTAGTCCATGTCTTGTGACGGAACCGCAAGAGCACAGCTGTTATCTTCTGAACCTAATTAGCTTTTTTCCGCGATCTAAGAAAGTTGGCTTTTCATGCAAACAGCGTTGAACATTAAATTCTGTCAACGCTTAGGTAAAACACCAGTGAAGACTGAAAATGCTAAGTAAGGTGTATGATGAATCTACTATGGTGAGATCCAAGGTTTACGAACAGCATCGGCATTTTAAAGAATGCCGAGAATCCATCGAATACGAGGAAAGCGTTGGACGACCTTTGATTTCACAGAACGCGGAAAATGCTGTGTTGGTGTCTGAATGTGTTCGAAATGATCGTCGCCAAGCACTTAAGAAAATTCCTGAGGCTGCACACTTCTCGAAGACGTAGTTAGAGGGGAAAAAGCCTCAGTTCTGGCACAGTGACGACAAGTATCTTTTGTATGGCAAGGCACCAGTACATTGATCACACAATTGGTAAAATAGTTCCTCCCCAAAACTCGCATTAACATGCTTCCACATCCTCCCTATTCATCAGACAGCCCTGTGTGACATTTGCCTGTTCCTATCAATGAAAAAACATTCACAGGGACGTCGTTTTGTGTCATCATATGAAGTGAAATTAACATCGCAGGAAGCCTTAAGGGTGCTTGGGGAAATGGCTTCCAGCTGTGCTTCCAGAAGTTATACGAACGCTGGCAGAAGTGTATCGTTACCCAAGGGGACTACTTTGAAGGTGGATGTGCTTTGGTGCTGTGAACTATTAAGGATAAGATTTTTTACACCTTGTCCCCGAACTTTTGGATCATACTACGTATAATAAATTGCAATACAAACTGAGACTAGTCAGAAGAAACTAGTATCTGAAATAAGAAAATTTTAACTTGAATGTGTTGAGACAGCCTCTCAACAATTTTTAAGATATAACATTAAATATTCGAATTATAGAAGATCAATCGTTTAATCATATTAACTCTCAATCGACGAAATTAATTTTGTCTCTATATATGATACATTTCACAAAACTGTTTATTCCCATTAGAAATTCTTTCATATTAACACATTTTTTCACCTTTTTACGCTTTCATTATTAATATTGTGCTATACAGCATTAATATTGTGCTATACAGCTTGAGTAAATCTTTTACACATGACATCTTACTAAATATACATTACGCATTGTTAAACATTAGTTATTTATTTGCTTAATTTATAAAGCCATTTTTTCTTCAATTTTCTGTATCAAGGAAAATATTTTTCTTTAAGAAATTTGTTTGCATGATCATCAGATTAGCTTCATTAATCTTTAGGGTAATTAATAGAGATTAGTTTGCAAAAAACATTACTTTCAAAAAACTCAACAATGTCCACGGTTATTTTCTATCCATCTGAGTTTTTTCCCATAAATAGAAGTTTAATATAAAATAAACTTGTAAAAAAGCATCTGGGGGAAGTTTTAATGAGTTTAGTGTGATATTATTAGATCATGATTTTCATTAGAAAATTTCATTAAAATATCAGTCTTTATTATAAATAATGTTAATATATGCTTCAGGTAACTACTCATTATATAACAATTATGCAATAGTATGGTGTTTTTCTTTTCCTTCTTGCTTGTGCTAGCTTTTTTTTTTCTTTTGAGAAGCAACACTCATTCCAAAATGAGCATCCAAATGCACTTTTTTATACTCTTAGGGCAGTAAGAATAAATTTTTCTCGATCTAAGCAATCATTTTTTTCTCCAAAAAGCATTAACTAAAAAAAAGTTTCTAATTAACTTCCTATTTCTGCATGAGAAACAAAGTTCGTCTGGAACTTTTCCAGAGAGAGAAAAGGGAAACAAAAGAATTCAGATGTTAATGAATCAAAAAGAATGAAAAACAGATACAGAAAAGCAAAAAATAAACACGAATAATAATACAAGAAAGATTAACAAATTGAAAAGAAAAAAACAAGAAGTGAGAGAGGGAAGAAAACACATTTTTCTTTTCCCTTTTTCTTTGCAAGAATAACTCGAGTTGATTAAATTCAGTAAAAATTAAAAGGTATTTTATTTTCTATTTATTAGCACCGTTTGTAAATTATCTAATTCTTACCGAAATATTCAGGAATTGCTTTTTTATTGTTTCCCAGGGGCTTAATTTGTCTTTTGTAATTGAAAAGCTAAATTAATAAAGAAGGCACTGCATGAAGTAAGCATTAAAGTGTATTAAAACTTTATTTAAATTCAAAAGAATTTTTTTTATAGTTGTTTTTAGTACCTTGAGTAAAAATGTCAGAGCGAAGTATAACATTTGGAAGAACGGGAAGTATTAAATTAACAAACTGAAGAAAATTATCATACATAAAATGATCTAAAATAAAAAAAAAGTTGGAGACGTAATTTTTTAAACTTAAAATTTTCGTTCAAGCATTTCCAGGAAATATTTTAATACAATTAATGAAATTTAATACAATTGTTTTACTAAAATAGAATTTTTGGCGAAAACATGCATTACCGAATCCAAAAGAAACCTAAAAAATATCACGTTTGCTTAACAGCCAAGTTTATTCCCAAAAAATTTTACAGATATTAAAAGTTAAAAAATACTAAGCAGAGAGAACGGAAGTCGGGATTTTGAAACAAGCACAGCAGCGTTTCTCAAACTGTGGGGCACGCCCCCCTTGGGAGCCGTGACAACTATACGAGGGGGCGCGAGCATATTGAAAAGTCGAAAACAAAATTTTACTTAATTAAATTTGTTTGTTAACTTTCAGTAAATTAATAAATACATTCTGAGACACATAATGAAAAATAAAATACACACATTTACACTGATGTATTACACTTATAAATGTATCAGTGCTACACAATGTATTTTATAATTAATTTAACAGTACAAAGCTAAGAACAAGTTTAATAATTACCAGTAACCCCATGAGATTGTCCTATATAAAATTATATACAAATATTAACATTTATCTTAACAATTTGTACTATTTATAATTAATCCCTTAACTGCAGATTCAAAGTTACGCGATTCGCTTCCCAATGCCACCCGTCTTCCAAGTAGCCCCCCCCCCCCCCCGCCCCCCCCCCCCCCCCAAGGAATAAAGAAGCAAATAATCTGAAATAAGTAAATCCTTCGCAAACACATTCAAGGTCCTTTTTTTACATTCAAAAGCCTTCGGAATAATTTTATGGACAGCAGCGCACAGGAAAGATCGCACTTTGGAAAGACGTATATATACATCCGGGAAAATTAATGCTTTCGCTGAGCGAGAAGTTGATATACGCCAATGACATTTAAGAAGTTAAAGTCGTGTTGTAGCTTTAACATCAAAGTATAGTATTATTGAATTCAATGCATTGTTATTGCATGAGAGGGGCGCGATGAAAATTATGATTGAATATTGGGTCGTGAATATTGAAACTTTGAGAAGCACTGGTTTAGAGGGGAAAATATTTTCGGAAATAAGTGGAAACGATTGTATTTTTGAATAAAAAAGTTATTTTATAAAAGTAACATTCGGAAAACATGTTTTCTGAATAATATTTTGATTTAATTGCCTCACATTTTATGATATATTTCTAAAAATTCTTCCCCAGAGTTAAAAGTTACTGAGTCATTTTATTAAAAATAGCCGTCGGAGAGAAAAATTTAATACATTTAAGCATTATACTAATCTTAGATAGCTTATCTGCTATCACTTTAGAAGAAAAGAAAGAATAATTTAACGAATATGAAAATTAATGCATTCAAACCGATCGTTGCAGAACTTTGTTGGAGTTCATAAACATGTAGGACTGTTATCTCTGAACTTTGATTTTGGAGCAAGATTTATTTCAATCCCCAATGTGTGAAAGAAATAATAACATACGAATATTAAAGAAACTTTTAGTATAATAGTGAAACTTTTGTACTATAATAATAAATTATTTTTAAGTGAATTTAAATAAAAATTCATTCTTAAAACTCTTATCTAAAAGTTATTCAAAGCAATATTTTAAGATCAGTGAAGGGGACTATGTGAAACCTAGCCAATTTGAGTATAACAAAAAACTCCGAAGTTTCGGATAAGATAAGATTTCAAAGAGATTACTTGAAATGAAATAGAAGAGAGGGAAGTTTGTGATTGTGGCTGATCAAATTTGTCCGATAAATTGTTATAAGTAAATGTGGAGATTTGAGAATAGAGCAGCCAGCAGTTCAAATGAAGTCAAGCTTCAAACCCAAAAATTAAGAAAATGAATTGTAACAAGTAAGATAGATATAGAATTTTAGATGAACCACATTCGAATAGAGAATGATTTTTATGCTAGGATGAACCAGGGGGGAAGAGAAAGAGAATAAAGAGGCAATAAAATTTTTATTTCAAATAGATTATTTCAGGAAACGATGAGAAAGATGCCATGTAAAACATCTGAAGGAATTTTAAAAACGAGAAAAGCAAAGCTTTTTTTCTTCTTAATTTGAAAAGCATGTAGGGTTTTTTTTTTTTTTTTTTTTTTTCTTATTGCATCTGACACAATTATATAAATTTTAATCTCTTCCTTCAGAAAAATACGGACTCAGTTTACTTTATTTGGAAATGTTTTATATCCATTATAAATCTAAATTAGCTTGGGGTTTTTGCGTATGTTTCTTTCGTTTCTCATCACCATCCAAATGTTATTTAAATTAGCTTCTCATCTTGTAGCTCAGATCTCAAAAGAGACAATTCGTTAAGTGAAATAATGTTGTTTTAAGGCACGAATGTATTTTAAATTTACCGTAAAATTGGAATAACTGCTATTAAGGTCTAACCTAATAGCAATCTTTTTTTAAAATTTCTTTTAGTAAAGTGGATGCGGTGTATATATATAGGGAAAGAATGAATTAATAGTGAGAATTAAAAAAAAGTGAGTGATTTTTCTGCATTGTTGTAACAATACACACCAGGTTTGGCTACTTTGGCTGAAAACCGGTAATTAATTTAATTTAATTTAATTAATGAGTTAATATTTAAAAAACTGTATTAACATCAAGTGTCATACACTACAAGTTTAAAAAATTTATTTGAACTTGATTGGATGACTGGAAAGTATTTTATTAACGCTTGAAAAGTGAACAATATATATATATATATATATATATATATATATATATATATATATATATATATATATAAAGAGAGAGAGAGAGAGCTAATAGTATCTAGAGAGTAGAGAGAGAGTAAGCTAATATCTTATTGAGAAACTTACAAGAAAATCTGTTCAATCTTTAATTTCATCAGTAATTAATATTTCAAGATTTAAAACAAAACTAAAGTCATATGTTGTTACAGTAGTTAAAAAATAAAACACCTTTAATAACTTTCGCATCTCTTCTGGATAAGTTAATATCATACTACATGCTTTGAAGAGAACATTAATATACTCTTTGTTTTATTTTACTAGTTAGACTTTAAAAGTTTTTTTTTCGTGTCACTGATTAATTAGCACTAAGCCTAAATCCGAAATTTCTTTTTTAGGTATAAAAGTGTACCTCCTTCCTAATGTTAAATAAGAGTATCCAATAATATATTATCAAAATGTTCTGTTTCAGACTAGTACAAAATTTTACACTAAATAGCCCAAAATTATTACTTATTTCTAAAAGCTTAAGAAAAAATGGATTTGATTGTTTATTTATATCCCGTTTTCAAAGCCACAAGGATTATTGACGGCAGAAAATGAATCTCACAACCAAGTGAGGAGAACAAACCTAAGCTTGCTCCACACTCTGCAAACTTCCGTGCCATACCAATATAAAAACTCCAAGGCTTGACAGCCTTAACACATACATCAGATACTCTAAATGTCTTTAGTAACACCAAGATTCGAAACCACTACTCGACAAAGTTGTCCACCTGTTCGTGACCATGACCACTCGGCTTTCACAGTCACATAAAAAAAAGAATTATTAACTATATGTAAAGAAAAGTAATTGCGACACCAAATATTTCTTAGTACTTGGATTCGTTTGAATTCAAATTTTCATTTAATTGCTTCAAAGCTGAAATATAATCAAAACCGAAAGTCTAACATAGGAAGTAATTCTCTTAAGTTGCAGTAAAATATTGCTAATTATAAATACTCATAACACACACAAGCATGCGACGTTAAGAAAAAAAATATTAAACAAACTATCTATATCCCCTCAGAAAAATAAACATTTTTTTAAAAACTGTACTATAGTGTATTAAAAATAATATAAGATAGTGAAATATTGAAATAATCGATAAAAAATTAACTAGCGGAAATAGAAATTTAAACATTTTACAGTTTAAGGCAGCATTAAATAATATATACTAAAGACTACCTAACTACATTTGCATTCTTCTTGAATCTAATGATCAAGATCAAATAGAAAAAAATTCATACAAAATCTATTTAGAACAGCAGTTTTTAATCTTTCGATCACCACCACCACCCCTCTTCACGTATCAACCCGACATCACGGACCTCCAAGATTTTGAACATCCCTCCCTCTTGACTCCCAACACATAGCCTAGAGATTTAAAGGCTCTTCAATTATCCTAATACTGTCTTTGCTACTTATAGAGACATTTTTAACACTTTGCATGCGCAAATCGTTTATCTAATTAAGATCGATATAATTGTTATCGTTTAGGTGCTCGATGAAGTCAGCTCTTAATATTGTTGTTGTTGCTAATGCCACCTGTCTGACACTGTCAGATCGAAGCCCACAGAATTCATCATGGCAAAGAGCTAAGTTGTACGCGTGTAGTTATCCGTAGCTTTGAGCACCATATGGGTGCATGATTTGGCTCGTTTCCACCACAATTTTGAGGGAGAAACCCACTGGGCGTGATCAGTGACCTCCCACTTGTCTTTCCTTTACACCAACCTCACGAAAGGACTTGCGCCTCGATGGCTGCTTAGAGTACCCTAATGCCACAAAGGCACTATACATATACAAACATCCATGCCTTCTACGAGATTCAAACCCACACTCTACGGCACTGCAATCAGTGTCACTAACCACTATATAGGATAGGATGAGGCAGTTTTCTTAATCTTTGCATATGTATTTTTACTAATTTTTGTTAAGTTGTAGTATTGGTTATGTAGTTGAAAACAATAAAAACTGAATTAATATTCTTGATCGAAATACTTGTTGTAATAGATTTTTTTTTCCTTTTGAACCGATTTAGTGATCTTGACTAGACTGACACAACTTTCAATTTTTCTACAAGGCCTTTCAGAGTCTGTAAAAGAGGGAAATATTAACATTAAATGAGATACCTTCGCGAGTCCCCTAGAATAATGCTGGGGACCCTAGGGGTCCACGAACCACAGTTTAAGAACTGCTGCCTTAGAACATGCTCTTTTGGACAGTTAAATGCATGTGATTAGAATCAAGTAACTTAAAACAAATATATTTTTTAAATTATTTAAAACAAAAATGAAATCCAAATTGAATTTAAAAATTTATTTACTGTATTAAAAATTGTATTTAAACAAGATCTGTAGAGAAGGATAGTTAAAGTTGTCATATACCACACATTTTTGACTTAAAAATATAATCTGTAATTTAGAAAAAAAAATCAAGATTTGAGCAAAAATATTTGTATATTAATCTAAATATTGCATACTTTTACAATTACTATTTACATTTACCTTTTACTGTTACCTTTTTATAATGCTTAGTTTTTAAAATTTACACACAAGCGTCTCTTCAAAAGACTATTGATTTTTGTCATCTTTAAATTTAAAATAAAATTCCAATTGTCATTTAAGAATAGGAGAGAAATTATCAATCGTATTTTACACACGAGAAATGAATTCATTAAAATCGATATTAGGAACACAAAAATCAAATTGTCAT
Source organism: Trichonephila inaurata madagascariensis (assembly GCA_019973955.1). Classification (NCBI taxonomy): domain Eukaryota; kingdom Metazoa; phylum Arthropoda; class Arachnida; order Araneae; family Nephilidae; genus Trichonephila; species Trichonephila inaurata. The sequence goes on along the minus strand of BMAV01027486.1, from coordinate 211,480 downwards.
TCTATATGATTATAATTTAAAATATCGTTACGTAGATGTGAGGGTTAGAGGATTTTACGCTATTAGTCTCAAACAGTTAAACAGTTCTTTAGATGCAATGAAAATTTATTGTAGAAAAACAATCCTTAAGAGGTCTTAGGGGTGTTAACTTTTTCTCGAGGTGTTAAAGTATAAACAATTTTCAAATAGGCATAATTCTTTTAAATTTAAACTAAATAATTCGAATCTTGTACACATTATTTACAAAGGATTATGGATTCAAAAAAGTACAAAATGTTTGAAATATAATCATAATTTTAAAAATTATAAGCATATGAAAATATGTAATAAATATCAAATAATTTTTGCGTTGCGCACGATATTTTCTAAAATAGTAGACTCTGATGTATAAAACTTTACAAAATTATAAAATGTATCATACTCTTTAAACCCTACATCATTTAAGAATAATATATCGTTTGTATTTCAAAATATTTGAAAAAAATTGAAATTTTTTTAAAAAAATTTTGAAATTTTAATTTTTTTATTTTTTAAAATATATAACTTATTATTCTATTAATATAAAATTACTACAGTGTAATAAGGATGCATTTAACTTTACAAATCATTTTATTGCTAGAAATTAAAGCTACTATTTTAGAAAATAGCATGCGCAACGTAAAACTTAATTAATATTTCTTATATAAATGTTTCTTATATTTTCATATCTTTATAATTTTCAAAATTATGATTATATTTTAAACATTTTATACTTTTCTGAAGCCCCATTCCTTTATAAATAATGTGTAAAAGATTCAATTTATTTAATTTTAATTTCAAAGAGTTATATGTATTTGAATATTGTTTATATTTTCAGCCCTCTAGAGAAAAAGTTAACACCCCTGAGACCCTTTAAAATACAGAACACAATAACAAAATTTGTCTAATAAATCGCAGTAGGTTTTTACACTTTCTACAGCGCTCAGACACAACTACCAGTGTCTAAAAGTAAAAGTACTTAAGTTTATTTGTGAGCAACTAATCACTAGAGGACACTTCAACAATCAAAACAATACTGACTAAGTTTCAACGAGTGACTCCTATTTATAGTCCGCATAGCTGCCTTTTAGCTCTTTCCCGAAAGATCCATTTACGTCATAGATCATGATAGTAATAGATTTTTCTCCCGTAATTTCCAGAAACATCTATATGAAAGCCAAAAAGGTTCACCAACTCCCCAAATTTAGTAGCCAAAATGATGGCAACTTGGCTGTATCGCCAATATTTCGTCATTTTCAATTAAAACTCAATTATAATGCAAGGGCAGCATTGCTTGTAAATATTACAATTTTTATCATAAAATAAATACAACAGAAAGTAATTGTAATGTATTAACCATCCAGATAAAATATGTTTACACTATTTTAAGAATTAATTACACAACATTCATGATAATATGAATATTAATGCTAAGAGATATAAGAAAAGTATTTAAAATTAGTGTCATATATGTATTGTTTGAATGTTAATTAAACTTTTATTTAAAATGTTAAAAACATTTCCCTTTATTACACACCTCTCTCTTTACTGCCATTTTGGAAACAAGCAATTTTAAAAAATACCTTGCCCAGTCATAACATAGAAAAAAATTAAAAACAATTTTTAGCCAATAAACGATTTAGCAGAGTAGAAAATAGTAAGATCGAAAAAGAAAAAGAAATGTACTCATAGTTTAAGAAGAATTTTATTTCAAGTGGATGACTATGATGGAAAGTATGTTCATCCGAAACTGCCATGTCGAAAATGAGATGAAAGAAGAAAAAAAAAAAGAAGAGTTTCGATAAGTTAAAAAGTTCATTCAAAAGTCAGAAAGTTTCTTTCTGAAATCGAGTGTGCTGAGTGTTCTACATATCTTATTTCCTTCCTGCAGCCGTCAGACTCTTAACATTCAATTATCTTCTTCGAAAAAGCGACAAGCGCTATTTTCGTTGAAAAGATGGAAATGTTCTTTCCCAGTTTGACAATGAATTTCGTTTCAAGAAAATCCTTATGTAATCGAATTTTATTCAGTAAATAATTAGAATCAGCAAGGATTTTTTCAATTTTTTTTTATTTCGAGACCGTTCTTGTACTGAAGTAGAAAAATTTAAGTACTTAAGTACTTTAAATGAATTTTAAATTCCAAAATATAGTCTTATTTAAAAATATTTAAAAAATGTCTTACTAAGCTTATATATATTTGATTTAGAAAATTCTTAACTGTATATGTGAACAGGTTGAATCGTGAGTTCTAGTCCTCAATTCACATAAAACCTAAAATAGAAAAGCATAGAATCTTGTATATGTACGAAATCGGATTAGACTTAATATATTTATGTGTCCCTCGTATAACCATTCTATATCGAAATCTTAAAGACTTTTTTTTATTTATTTAAATTATTATTTTATTTATTTATTAACTTGATTATGAATGTACAGAGTCTAAATCAGGGCAATATGTATCGTGTTGTATCGAAACCGTGTTATACAAAACTGAAATAATACAAATCAAGACAATGTATACCATGTTATATTGAAATCAAATGTCAAGGTGTAAAATGTTCCGTACAAATGAAACATTCAAATGAAAAAAATTAAGTTAACTTCAAGTTTTTAATAAAAAACAAAAATATAAAGTACAAAAATTTAAAAAAACAATAACAATTATTTTAATAATATCTATTATTATAAAATAAATAGAAACGGCTTTTTAGGTTCACAAAAAATTAATTTTCATCACTCTCATCAGAAATTACAGCTTATCTAGTCTCCTCTTTACTAAGCCTTTTTCCGTCATTATAAAAGTTATCTGACGTAGTTGAATTTACAGTTTGTTTCCATCTTGCAATTCTTTCAGATAATTTCTCTATAAAGATCTAAAGAACTTTGTGATTCTCTAAAATTCCATTTTAAAGAGAATGGGAATTCCCCCTTTGGACGAAAATTATATTATTTTTTTTTAAATCGTGTTACATCAAAACTGTGTAATGTTAAATTCACATATTAATTTAGTTATTTATTAATTCACAGTTAAATTTGCACCGTATTCTGCGAGGGACGCCTGTACTTGTTTCAAGTAAATAACACAGGGCTCGACTTCAGTCCTCTTAAGGACCTCTAAATTATGAGGTTCATCACTAATAGTTTTTAAATACACGATTTAGACAAACACATGTTCTCCATTGCACTCAAAACAGTCATCAAACTAACTGCATTTGTTGTTCTACTTGTAAAACTAAGGATAAAATTTCAAAATTTTTAATTGGGTAAAAATGTTCAAATTTTATAAAAAAATAAATTTTCAAAAGCATTTTAAATTTTAAAAAAAACTTATTCTATGTGTGTACTTTGAAATCAAATGAATTTTATCTACCTATATGCCTTATTGTTGTTAACAAATTTGTATTTTTTAAGAGAAAGTTTCTGAAAAGATCAAAAGTTTGCAACAACGAAGAGCATGAGCTGATTAGTTGGAAACACATTATTGCTCTTATCGTGTGGCTATGACGTCACATGAATTTTTGAACTCATTAGCCTAAAAACACGGGGTTATCATTATCATGGGACTAATGACGTCCCATGAATTGAGCCCATTCTGGAATGAGATGAATTCCAACCAAGGAAGCTTAAGTTGGTTTGTGATGTGCAATTACTGAAATAAATTTCATCTCTTACATAAACATTTTTACTGTATATCTGACTTTGATTGCCTAGATCTATGAATTTCAATCATTCGCGCAACAGTCCCTAGGAAACTGAAATGATTAAATAATCAAGAAAAGATTGTACACACATTCTGAAATATATCTTTACGAAAAACATTACAAAATTAATCCATACCATTGAAAAGGCGGAAAAGAAATTGATAAGAAAAATCGTTTCCGAAACATAAAATGGCAGCTGCACTGATTTTTTATTCTTTAAACCGTCGTATCAAATCAATCAAATTAATATTGAAACAAGAACACAGTGAAGTAGAATTATTATCACATAATTTATTGAATGATAGTATAAAGTAAGTGTACTAGTACTGAGTGTGTATTCGAAGGGAAATATAGCGATGAATCGCTTTAAATGTATTTCAATATACCAAACAAAATTAATACCGTAAAATCCGGCGGATAACGTGCACTTTTAACACAAAAATTAAGGTCGAAATGAACGGGTGCACGTTATACGCCGGGTATAAAAAAGAGAACTAATGAGAAAAAGACTAATAAACTCTGATGACTCACGTGAAATGCAATGACAATAATAATTCATCAGGAATATATAACTTACCTGAAAATAAAATGAAATATGATTAATTTGAATGTTATATAATATAAGATCAAACATATAACAATCGTATTTTTTAAGAAAAACATAAAACAATCTCTTAAGTATTGTAAAATTACGTGTGAAATATATTCAAATATCTTGGAACACACACACATTATATATAAATATCGTAAAATCCGGCGTATAACGCGCACTTTTAATACAATAAATGAGATCGAAATATTCGGGTGCGTGTTATACGCCGGGTATAAAAACGATGGCTTTAAAAATTAAAAAAAAAGATGACGTAGAAAAAAATTATGCTTCTACATATATTGAAATACTGTTTACTTAAAAGAAATAAAACATTTCTTATGAATAAAGGGTTGTAATTCTAGAAGTGTACTACTTTTTTCTAAAATTTGTAATAATACCTCGAATAAATTATTTCAAAGCATTAGAGCATTGCGCATATACATTTCAGGTTTCTTCGTAAAAATGGGGTTGCGCGTTATACGGTGATTATACCTAAAAATTAAAAATTGCAGCTTGAAAGTATAGATGCGCGTTATACGCCGGATTTTACGGTAATTAAGAAAGCATGTACAAAGCCTTATTCGCACAATTTGCATTTTGAAATCAACTTAATCTTTATTCCATATTGTTCACATATTGCACAAAGATAGGACTTCATAAATACAAATTGAATAAAATATTTATTAAAATGCTAAATAAGAATCTTAACAGTGTTTATATATTTGTAATGTTCCATTTTTATTAAGCAAATGAATCTATCAGAGTTGCTTAAGACGTGAGAATATCAAGCAATAGTGGTTTAAATCAGTGCTTCTCAAAGTTTCAATATTCGCGACTCAATATTTAATCATAATTTTTATCGCCCCCCATACCCCTCCCAACAATGTATTGAACTCAAAAATGCTATACTTTGATGCTAAAACTACGATATGACTTTAACCTCTTAAGTGCCACCCTCATATATAAACGTCTTGCTCAGTCAGAACGTTAATTTCCCCGGACGTATATATACGTCTTTCCGAAGTATGATCTTTTCTCTGCACGGTTATCCATAAAACTATTCTGAAGGCTTTGGAATGTAATAAATGGCCCTGGACAATGTTTGCGAATGATTTACTTATTTCAGATTATTTGCTTCTTTATTCCTTCCCGCCCCCATTACATCACACGTGTTCCTACGTGGAAAACGGTTGGCATTGGGAAGCAAATTGCAAAACTTTTAATCGGCAGTTAAGGGGGATTAATTATAAACCATACAAAAAAATTATCAAGGTAAGTGTTAATGTTTGTATATAATTTATGCATGTAATATACCAGTGTAAATGTGCATTTTATTTTTTATTATGTCAGAATGTATTTTGTTTGTTTTCTTTCGGTAAATTAACAATTTTTTTTAATTTTTTTGTTTTTAACTTTTTAATATGCTCGCGCCCCCCTCGTAGAGTTGTCACGCCCCCCAAGAGGGGGGAGCACCCCACAGTTTGAGAAACGCTGATTTAAATGCTTTAGAACGTGAGATCCTAGCTTGCATTAATAAAATAGGTTATAATATCAAGGAGATAAAGCGAAGTTTAGAAACAAGTCTATTATTGCAAGAATAGGCACGACTTTGTCTGCAATATTTTTAGCATAATTTCTTACCATACGAATGTAAGCATAGAAAGACGTTGAAAGAATGTGGCAATCGTGGGTTGATGTCTTTTTTTTTTTAGGATATGGGTTTTCTAGAACAGTTTTCTCTAAACCACGGGTTGTGGACCAGTACAGGTCCATGTCTTTCATTATACCGAGCCCCCAAGGAGCATTAAATTATTTCTATTTTATTTACTGGGGTATATTTTTTTCGCTTTTGTGAGACTTTCCATAGAAATCACTTAATGTTCCAAGTTAAATCGTACTACATTCATTTTTGGTGTGTAACTGTATCTTATTCTCTGAATGAATATTTTAAATATAATTAAATTAAAATTATTAAATTAAAATAGTCTAAGATATAAACAATCAATATCTTTTCCCCCTCAGCCGACCGTAGTAATATTATTAAACGTTGACATGTCTGCGGCGATAAAAAGGTTTGGAAGCACTGTTCTAGTAAACCGGTTTGCTATCTCTAAAGCCCTTGCTAGCTAAGCTTTTTTACCCTTACAGTTGTGTACATGCACGTTAAATATGTCTATGCTCAAACATCCTCCCTTTGACTTAGTATGGAAGTTAGGAGATGAAGGGGCCAGCTCTGGTGCCATCCTAATCCTTTGATTATAATTATAAATTGCGAGGTTTGTTGTCCATGGCCTTCATGCAACTGAACAGTGCGACGTTAACATAACTCTTATTCACTCCTTGAAAATGATTTTGGGTAAGTGTAGCAAGATAATTCATACTACAGATTTGTTAAATAACAATGGAAATTATTCGAATTTTTATTGCTCAATAGAACAACTTTCAGTAAAAAGTTGTATTGTTGTTAATAATGCCACCTTTCTGACGAAGTCAGGTCGAGGTCCAAGAAATTCAACGCAGCAAAGGGCTAGATATACTCCTGTCGTTACCCGTAGTTTAGAGTACCATACATGTGACAGTACGTTTTGGCTTGGCTCCACCCCAAATTTGAGCGAGAACACTCTAGGTTAGTAAAACGTAAAATCATCTTGTTATGTCAAATATTCTCAAATTTAGATATAATATGTATAAAGTGTACAATTTAAAACATCATAAAAAATAAGAGCATGTTCTCACATAAAAAAGATGCAATACTATAAGAGCTTAAAATTATTACATGTACAGTGGTAGTCAAAAGTGTGGGCATCTTTTTTAAATTGTTATGTTTAAAAAAATGCAGGAAATGGCCGAAAAAGGTGCACCACATCTGTTAAAGATAGAAGAATAAAAATACTATGTTTAAGAGATAAAAGAATTTCATGGACATCCTTCTAAAGTGATCTGAGTGATACTGTTGTTTCTGTCAGTTCAAAAACAACCAGAAGTAGATTAGCAGATGCAAGATTAAAAGGTAGAATTCCTCAAAAAAGGATTCCTCAAAAAAAAATTCCTCAATTTACAGCAGCACTAAAAGGTACTGTGAGCAACGGAACATATTAATTTGACAAATAATTATTTTTCACAATTTATATGGAAGGAGGAAACTAAAATATCGTTTTTCAAAAGTGATAGCCTAAAATATGTAAGACGTAGAAACCAGAATTGCTACATCCTGACTACATCCAGGACTTCGGCCTTCCAACAGGGATCTATTTAACAACAATGCTTCATTTAGTTTTCAGCAAAATTCTGCTCCTTGCCACACAGTAAAGTATTTGAAAGACTGGTACCGTTCTAAGATCATTGAGTTTTTGTCCTGGCCAGGAAACAGTCCTGACCTCGATCCATCCTATTGAAAACTGGTGGCACCGTTTGAAAACTCTTGTCCGAATGATGTACACATGAAATAAAAAGGAGCTAATTGAGGATATAATTATTTCCTGTCATCACGTAATAACAAAGGAAGTGCTTAAAACTATTTTCAACTCAATGAAACATCGATTTGAAGCTTTAATAAAGAATAAAGGCACCCTCACTAAGCTCTGATAACTCACTGCTATATCATCATTATCCAATGTATATCGACAGTTATCACAGCGTAACTTTTTTTGCGTTGCAAATATTTGAATTCTCTTTTTTTTTTATTGAATTCAGTATCAAATTCCCCTTAAAATGATATAAAATACTTAGCATTTTGTGCAGCTTAAAATGATCTATAAGCATACAAACTTAAAAAACATAACAATTTTTTAAATTGTTATGTCCACAATTTTGGCCACCATTGTATATATATATATACACATAATTCATCTCAGGTAATCAATTCTTACGTCTGAAGTATTTACTAACGAGAGATTTTAAACAACCATTTTTAAAAGGAGAATTCAATTTAAAACATGTTTTACGTATTAAAAACAACTAAAATTTTTATTTTATTCCTAATAGATTTCCCCTCTTTCAGAAACTGTGAGTAAAAAAAAAATTTTTTTTCAATCCGAGAAACCTCTAATTTCTACAACGGAAGTACAACTCATCAGGAACATTCTAATGAGGGGAAAAAACCAGCAACTCTAAGTAAACCAAATAAACAAAAAGACAGACATCAGCGCAACGAACAGAATAAAAAAATAAATACACAGAATCAAGAAATAATAATAACAATACACTAATGGAAAGAGAAAAAATAGGGTAAGGAATTCAAAGAGCAAAATAATTTAAGTAAAATAAGAAAAGAGAGAATCACTAGAACACACAGTGGGAAGTGCTACACATGGTTTTTCTTAACAATGCCTGGAATTCATCAAATTCAGTTAAAATTAAAAACCATTTTATTCTTTGTTCATTAACACCGCATAAAAAAACTATTCTCGTTAGAGTATATTCTTAATTTACAGTTATTTTTTTCCCTAAAGTTTTGGAATCGAATTTATTTAGAATAATTTGTTAGCTAAGTAAATTAACATGATACTGGTAGAAGATTAACGTTAAAGGGCATTAAAAAATGTTAAACTCGGCAAAAAGAAAAAAATTATTATTGTTGTTTGGGATTCTTGCATGAAAATATTGGCTTACACTCAAAAGCATAATGTTCAAGCGATCTTTTTTTAAAAGAAGAAAAAAATTTCAAATTAAAAATTGTAACCACAGAAAAATGTATTTTGTTTGACAATATATTTTACGTCAAGGGTGTCAAACTTAAAGACTAACTTGAGCTAGGTAAACAAAGTTTAACTTTAGGAATTAGGAAAAAAATTAGGAATATTTTTTTCAACTGAACCTTTTTTTCTTGATACCTGAACTAAGAAAAATTAAAGAGTAATATGAAATAATCAACGATATTAAAATTAATACGTAAATACAATAAAACAGAATAAATTAAGGAAATCTTATGGCTGTTTTTGCTTCACGTTGTTGAAAAAGATATCACTTAAATTCAAATCATAACAAGATTACAAGAATAATAATTGAAAGAAAATTTCGTTTATAACATACTTTTTACATAAAGCGAAAATTGAAGGATTCATACGCGCAAATTACAAATTTGAAAATTAGCGTTGAACTATAGCAACGCGCAACAATCCTCATAATTGTGCACGCCGAGCTTTCAAAAATCAAAAAAAAATTCTGGATTATAATTTATTACTCGATTTAAACTTGTACGGTCAAAAGCTCGTGACATAGCCCATTGCACGATTTTAACCATTGATTTAAAATGGAATATTCAATTCCATTTTTCCCAATTTCTTTATAAGAGTGAACACTATGAAATTGGACTCTAATATAAACCCTAAAGTAGATAATTATCATGATCCCATAAAATACTTATAATAAAAATAGATATTTTAGCTGTTAAACTATCATTCTATTGCATCTTAATTCTTAATTAATTTCCACAAACATTTTTCTTAAAAATCTGCTGTTCTTTTTTCAAAGTGAAATCTAACAGCAAAAATACGCGCAATAGAAAACACGTTAAAATAATTATACGAATAAGAGTAAATTTCTTTGCTAACAGAATCAAAGGAAAAGATCATAAGGACAAAGAAACAGGGAATTAATAAAACTTTTATCTTAAGCAAAAGGATTTCAAAGAATTAATTCACTGTTCTCCTGCATATTCCTTGTTGAAAATCAAAATGAAGTAAGCGAAAAGTAATTTATTTCTCAAAGACAGAGAAGCTTACTTTCTATATATCCTTATAATTCCATTACACCTGACTTACCAGCTTAACATTTAATTACTTTATTCGAAGAACTGATAAGTTTTGCTTCCGATGAAAAGTTTAAGATTTTCTCTCATACTTTATGAATGTTTTCGTTACGAGTACAAGTTCGAATAAGTTGTAAGAATAATAAATGTCACTCGGAACTTATTTGAATCTGACTTCACTTTAGCACTTTATCGCATCGAAAGACAACAAATTCTATTCCCTATGACAAAGAAGGCTTACAGATAAGTTAATTTTCCAAATTAATATTTGTTTGTATTTATCACAATAATTAGCAAATGGAAAACAAACTTCAATCTTTTTTATTCAGAATGTATTGCAGTATGATTCCCTTGACTTCTTTGACATATATAGTGAAAAATATTTCAATGTTCTATATATTCATTCATTATTTAAGGTATCCGACTGGGTTCGGAAAACTAATTTTTGAAAAGCATTTAAATGAATAAATTTTGACATTTAGTGTCACCTAAAATAGAGTATACATCTTAAATTATTTTGAAAACTTTATTACAATAAAAAAAATTAATGCAATTTTATGGTAAAAAAAAGAAGAAATAAGATATTTTCAAAACATTCTCCTTTTATGAAAAATGCTTCGAAGTAAAAATCTGTTGCTTGTGTATAACTAATACTTCTGTACCCGGTTTGAACAAAGAGTTTTATGAAATATTCATATTATAGCTGATCTGCTTAAAAGTGTCAAGTGGTCCTAATATAAGATGTGTTCGAATGAAAGCGATTCAAAGTGTCATATGCGAATAATTTTCAATATATTTTAGTGAAACAAACGCGATAGTGAAGGACTATGCATCACGCACGGGTGTGAGCAAGCCGATTAGTGATAACTGCATTCGTAAGGACGTGACATTCACTTAAAAATAGATGGTCTGGTTGCAACTGCATCCAAAACGGATGAGTGAGCCGTAAGAAAGTTTTTCAAGCTGGAAACCTGTAAGCAGGTGGATATTTATCGCAGATTGCGTGGTCATTGGGCATTTTTTGAGGATTATTTTTCGATATGAAGGCCCACTATTACTAGAGTTTAGGGAGCCGGACGTCTCCATCCATTCCCAACGGTACAACTAAACACTAGATAGGCTGCTTAGGCTGCAAATGCCCAGGTATGTTGTTTGCCAGGTGTCATCATTCTGCACGACAATGCAAGGCCGCATATCGCCAAGGAGTGTGTCGAGGAACTAGCCCGAAAAAAAGAGAAATCCACAGGAACACCCAGCATACAGTTCAGGTCTGTCGCCTTGCAGCTATCACATCTTTGGGCAGCTGAAGAAAAGCCTAATGGATCAACTATTTCACTCGGACAATGACGTAAAGGTTGCAGTTTTGAACTACACTGGTGTGCAAAACTTAAGCAACAGGTGGGTTTATTGCGATAACTTCACGAAAAATCATCTGAGAGACATGAAATTCTGAAATGAGGGAGAGTATTATATATGTAAAGGATGACGAAAGCATCGGCGCTGAAAAAGGAATACAAAGCATACGGTATGGAATCAAACAAAAACAAGCTTTATTGAACGCATAGTATCGTGACTCATGATTGTCTATCCAACAGGAAGAACAACAAGCAGATGTT
>BMAV01027486.1:170660-194801 GCA_019973955.1 Trichonephila inaurata madagascariensis | reverse complement strand
GAAAGCGAATTACTCTAGATGCGTTTGGAGGAAACGGACGGCTATGAGCGTGCGCGATAATATTTAAGCTTTTTTATGCATCCTTTTAAATACTTAATAAATGTTTTATTTAAATTGAGAAACACTCGTAGCCACATCATTTATTTCGCACTTAGTTTACAGTTTGTGAATGAGTTGTGAATTTCAGTATTGAACAATATCCGTTTATACGCTTTTGCAAAATCACGGTTCTGAACGTAGTCGGATACCTTAACATTAAGAAATAATATATGTGCCCTATATATGTAGTTATATTAATATTTCTTAATATTAAATTTGTAATATATTAAACACATGCGTACGGGCATCTATATTATGACACATAAGAGTTCCATTGCTATTTTTATCCATCTTGTGCTCTGAGTCTTAAGCATTGATCATTTTTATGTGGCTAAGAAAGTTTTATCACCGTTTTATATATTTATTTTTACTTCAAAATTAAGCTTCATTCTAAACAAAAATTATTTTTGTTTCTTTTAGATAGGAAAGCGAAAAAGTTTTATATCAGTTTTTTAAAAAAGGGAAAATTAATTTAGTCTAAATGCAAAAATCTAATCATACCGTTGGGAAAGAAAATTATTGAATACAGAATAAAATTTAATTTTCAAAAAGTAATAATCGAGTTTTAAAAAATTCTAATTTTAATAATTTGATAAATTTTTCCTCACAAATTTTCGATTATATATTTGCAGTTATTTTATTTTATAGGTGAGTTTAATTTTGTTATAGCTGTTATTTAAGCAGTAAAAATTTTTCCTATATAATTTACAAGGAATTATTTCCTAGTGTCATCCCTTTTATTAAATCAATCAAGAAAAAAATTTTAATGGAGCTGTTAAGAGAAACTTAGAGTAACTCTTAGATTAATAAGGAAAAATAAGTTATATTTCCACTTAAATTTAATAAAATTCCTAGTTAATCATTCCTTGCTATAATTTTTAACATACCTTTAAGTATTGTTAACATTTGTAATATAATAAAGCAAGAACATATTTTATATTATTTAAGATATTTCCAGTCTCTCTCTCTCTCTCTCTCTCTCTCTCCCTCTTGGAAACCTTTAAATATCTGTATGAGTAATGATTTTGTAATTGTGTTACCTCAAAGATAAAGAGAGGAACTAAGAGAGAAAATAGAAAACATATCGAGTTATGAGCAACTATAAAAGCAGCAATCCATAATAATTTCATTTCTTAATTATTATAGTTTAGTCCCCAAAAGATAGTTTTTAAATTTTCCACCCAAAAACATTTTTGAATTTTTCGTAAAAGAATCAGGAACATAATATTAAACAATTTAAACTTTTAATAAAATTAGAAAATGTAAGGCCAAACGTCGATGTAGTGGTTAGTGACACTGAATGCTGTGCCGTAGGGCAGGGGTTCGATTCCTAGAAAAAGGTTGGATGTTTGTAAATGTATAATAGTGCATGTGCAACATGGAGGCATTCTAAATATTCGTCGAGCCACAAGTCCTCTCATGTCGTTGGTGGAAGGGGAAGAGAGGTAGAAGACCTCCTGACTAACTTCCCAGAATGATTTCTCTCAAAATTGGGATGGAGCCGAGCCAAAGCGTACTGTCACCTGCATGGTGCTCAAAGCTACGGATAACGACAGGCTTAAGCAACCATCCCCTTGCACGACGAATTTCGTAAACCACTATCTGGCACAGTCGATCAGGTGGCATGAACAACCAATCATTACTTCATTTATTTTTACTATTAATTTTATTTTCTCTCATTTTTATTTAGTATATTTACCGGAAAACGCAGCATTATGCAAGTAGCATTTCAGGTTATTAAGAGCTCCTATAAATGTATATAACTTAAAAATAATATGAAAACCCTCATATAACTTATGAATTATAATGATTACTTGCGAAAATATTTGCATAATTGTATAGCGAATTCAAATTATAAAATATACTTTAGAGTATGTTATTTCAATAAACGAGTAACATTTAATGAGTTTTTTTCTTTATTTTGAACATAAAATCTACTAAACATTTTTTTATAAAAAAAATTTATCTAATTAGTTTATTAAAGTCTTTCTTAGATGGAATAGCTTGGTATTATACAAAATATACATACAAAAAATACATTTTAGGACATATTACTTGGAACACACAATAAAATTAATTAACAAATTAAAAAGTCAATCTTCTCTTTTTCAATTCCTACTATTAGCTCACACTCTCTATATATTTATTTATTTATTTATCTTGGTGGAATTTTCAATCGTTAATAAAATGCATTTTAAAGCGCTCAGTTGAGCTGAAATTTTATATACATGATTCTTTGGGATGACAATACAGTACTTTAAATATAATTAATAAAAATTAATTGATTAAAACTAATTATTGGAATCGTTACAAATACAGCCACGTTGGCATCATTTTTGGCGACTTGTGTCAAAACTTGAAAAGGTTTTTTTGCTCACATTTTAAAGCGCTCATTTGAGCTGAAATTTTCCATACATTATTGCTTTGGGTAAAAATACGATAATTTAATTGTAATTAATTAAATTTAATTTACTGAAACTAATTATGTAAAGAATTACAGATACAGCCACGTTGATTTCATTTTTAGCGACTTGGGTCAAAACTTAGAGATTTTTTTTTGCTCACGTTTTAAAGCATTAAGTTGAACTGAAATTTTATATACACGATTGCTTTGGATGACAATACGATACTTTAATGATAATTAATAAAAATTAATTACCACTTATAATGTTGTGATTCTGTCCTATGTATATACATATTTATATTAATTGTAACTATTTAATAAAAAGTTGCTAAACTAAAGTTTTTCTTTGTTGATCTAGTAGGAATTGACTTTTTTTTTGTAATACTTGTTATCTTGCAGATAATGGGTACGCTTTTGCGATTGCCATTTGATGGCGTCTTCAGAAATGGTGAGAAGTATTAAAATCAATAAATGCTTTGAGAATTTGAGGAAATAGCTTTCAGTTACCCTTGAGATGTATAAATCCTCAATGGTTCTCTGTAGATCTTCGTAAAAGAAGGCTACTAGACATCCTCATAAAACGTTATTGTAACTCAATGCTACGACGCATTAAGATATTATCAATAATGTTAAACATTATTTTTAGGACTACTCTCTTCTATTATGAACTCAACGCGTCAGTAATCCTCACACAATCCTCTACGAAAAAATATTTACTGTAGTGTTCGCTATGCACACAAAGTTTGTTCCCAGAGTTTTGAATCCTCTTGTACAGAATTTACTCCAAATTTGGATCTAAGGTTAGGAATTGAAAAAAAAAATCAGAATTTGGTACTAAATTACAAATTTCATGCAAATTTGTGGGGAAAACCTTAGGTCAGAGTAATTTACGAATATGTAACTATAATTACATGATCCCTTAGAACATCATTAAAATCTGCTTCAATTTTTTAAATTAAAATCAAGTTTGTTTTTAAAAAATACCTTTGAAAATTACGATGTTAATGCAGTAAAGATAAGGAATTAAAAATGAATTTTTCTTTTTTGATTGTGCCTTTAATTTTCTGAAATCATGAATCATAAATATTGCATGATTTTAGAAATTTAAAGACACAATTAAAAAAGAAAAATTCATGTTTAAAATATGTTGACTTAGAGGTAATATACCTACCTCTTAAATCCAAAGTTGACGGTTATATCCCGGGAGGAGTCGATAGATTTTCTGTGCGGCAAAAACGCAGACACGCATGCCATGTGATTATGTAGCATGTAAAAGATCCTTTGAGTATCAATTTGTCTCTGGTACTCTCGATGAAATTAAACCATGTGTGTGTGACAGAGTTGAACACCTGACGAGAGCTTGAATTAAAATTAATTGTAGCGTTAAAATTTGATAGTGAAAGCCAACACTATATATGATGCCACCACTAAATTGGCTCACACAGTTAGGGAACTTGTCGTGTCTGCAAAGGCTTGAATGCCAAAATGCAGCCTATATGAAATTAAATGAATTAGAAAAATATTTAGGGAATCCTTTCACACTCTAATCAATGTCGTTATTTCAGCATGAGAAACAAAAGCCCAACTATAGAAAAAAATGATCGAAAAACTAAATAAATTCGAAATGAAACAAAAAGTTAAAAAAAATTCCTACACTATAAAGTATCAGACGAGAAAACAATTAAACGCGTAATGATGTAAATATTAACCTAAAGATAAAATTAACAAAACAAAAAAGTAAGCAATGAAACACTCTGGGAAACATAACACATGACGCATCCTTAAATAAAGGCTGGAATAGATTTACTTCACTTAAAGCTAAACAAACTGTTTACACTTTTTGTTTATTAATACCACATTTCAAATTATTTACTGAAACACGCATATTTGAGATTGGATTTCGTTTTCTATTTTTTTTATTTTTAATATTCCTAGGCCTAATCTGTCTTACGTAATTGGAAAGTTAAAACAACAGATAAAACAGGAGAGAACAGGCGTTAAAACGCTCTTTTTTAATTACAAAAGAAATTGACTGTCTTGTTTGCAAAAAAAGTGGTGGATACGATGCATAATATTTCAAGCAATGCTATTTTTTTAAAAAAAAGGCAAGAGAGGGGGATAAAATGTGCAAATGTTTAGTGTTTTAAATATATCTTCATTTATTCCTTAATACAGGGAAGGGAAACCTGTTTAGGCCCACGGCCTGCATTGTGGAAGTAGAGGGTACCCAAAAAGCGCACCATTTCAAAATGATTGCATTCTTTATAAAAAAAAATAATAGATATAAAATAAAACAGTGGAGTTTGATTCAATTTTTTATTGTGATAATTGTATATTATCTATAACTGCAAGCACATCTATTTTTAGAATCAGTCTAATGAGACAAGTGTACCTTACCGTACTCTTCTACAATTTTTTTTTAAATCTGGAGTGAAATTACTTGTTGAAATTCTCATGACAGCCTATAAGTTTATGCCTGCCAACTTGCATCTATATTTCTCTTGTTGATCTTTATGTAAGAAAAACTTTGCTCACAAGTATTTGGTGATTAAAATATAAAGAAGAATTACCCAGCAAGGTTTTTCATACATGAAAATTTTTCAGCTCACAAGGATTTGCAAAGTTCAATATCATAACATGAAACATCCCCTTCACACTGTGATATGACTGCAAGTCAATACGTTCAAGCTGTATCTCCTCAGATACTGCATCGATATTTGCAACAATCGGATAACAGAGCAAATTATATTTAGGCTTAATTTTCTTACAATCAAGACATTTTCTTGTAATCTCGTCCTTCAAACTCTGCAAATGATCTCTTTGTAGAAACACTCTCAGGTACTTTGTCTTCCTAATAAAGGAATTCTGGTTTCGTAATATTGAAAAATAAAAGACGAATCTTTGATCTGGTATGGGAAAGAAATCTCAGTTTAAAGTGGATTCTCTGACTGACTTGACAAGCCGCAAAAACGTATTTAACCACCCCTACCTTATTATATTGCAATATAAAAGCAATGCAGAAAACATATTAAGACAGTATCAGTTATAATTAAAGGTATATTTTATTTGAAGCCCAGTGGCTGAGTAGTTAGTGCATCGTGCTTTTACGCCACAGATCCGAGGTTCAAACCCCGGGCTCGGCAAGGTTGATTCAGCTTTTCATCTCTTCAGTGGGTTGATAAAAGAGTACCTAGCTTGATTGTGAACTTAGCACAGAGTGTTTCACGTCAGTCTGACCATTTGATTGAAATATCTGCTCATATACCTCAGGGTTCAAGGTCTTATATACAGAGTTGGGCACAGTAGGTTTTGGCCATCATGGGCTGTCGCGCCACTGAGTCAAATTAAGTATATTTTATTTACGTCTCGTTTAACTCTTTTATGTTGTTCCATAATTTTAACTGAGAAAATTATAGATTGTATTTGATTTTACTATATAAATTAATACATACGAAAGAAATCCATTTTAATTTATGAAAAAATATATGAGATTCGAAACCGTGAAAGTTTTCAAAATGAAATTTGATATAGTAGAATAAGTTGAACAACAATGCATAAATTTTTGATAGGCCAAATGGTAGCGGTAACTAAATGTTATAGTGTGAAATAATAGAAAATATACAATAAAGAGGTCTAAAAAAAAGTTATAACTAAACTGTTTGGTCATATTAGTTAGCCAAATTTTTAAGCCTCTTACACTTCCGTTTCGTTCTTTCCTCTTTTCTGGTTATTGAATTTAAAATAATATATTATAAATATTTTCATTAATGTATATTGCATGTGTTGTTGATGTTGCTTATCTCCGTGTCTATATGGGATAGATAAAGTCCATGACATCGTTCACTCTCAAAAAGTCAATTGCCATCAACCGATGTTCATATAAATCCTGTAATGTGAAATCCAAGCAATCAAGACTATTTTCTAGAGAGGCATTGGAGGTAGAGCCCCTAGCTCAGATCGGGAAAGTTGTTTCCTTATTAGAGTAAATTAATGTTGTAAAGTGTCCACTGCGGAAACGGGTAATAGCAGTTTGTTCTTGCCTGTTCCACTGAAGTGACAGAGAATCAACGAGACATTTGCCCTGGTATTATCAGTGAACAGGAGGAATAATATTGCATGTAGAACACTGATATAGCATTTAGATAAATAAATAAGCCTATAATAAATATTCCTATTTGAATCAATATGCATAAAACCCATCTTCAAAAGGCATAAACTTATTCTAGATAACGGATTTACATATAAAAATAGAAAGCAGTCCACATTAAATTCAGTGGTAGTAGAGGCGTGTGTGGGAAACCACTCTCCCAGTTGATTTAGTTTCTGTTTCGCTTTCATAGGAAAACGAAGAGAAATTGACGTCAATTCTCCATGACAGCAAAGCCCGTCTTTCAACCGTCTGCCGCATCTCGACGGAATGAGGAGAGAGGGGATATATTTCTTTAATAACAAGGATTAAGAGAATAATATTTTTAAGTCCGTTACATGATACCTCTAAGATAACTGCGTGTGGTTATTGAAAGGAAGTTTTAAATAACCACTTGGAAGAAAGTAAGAAAAGGTAGAGGAGTTTGAAATAAGATCATGAGGGGTGAAGTTGCCACACTAAACGCGATCAAAACTTGCATGGCGCGGGGGGGGGGAATAATTAGAGTGAGTGAAATCTTCCAAAAGAAAACAACTAGTGTAACAATGAAGCTCATAATTTTTAATTCGTATCAAGACATTCTCATCCTTTTCAGAGCTGAGAAGTGTTGATACGAGTGATTAAGAACTGCTCTAGGTCTCTTAGAAGAGCTAGGAATAGAACTGTCGTAAGCCGGAATTTCCCTGATAGATTCATTTGAAATCTGTGGTAACCGGTTGAAGAAATTTTCTGATTGTTTTTTGATGAAATCAAGAGAGAAGTGGCGGAACATTAAGATCTTTATGCAAGACTTCGTTCCTGACAAACCAAGGTGCGTTTGCTGCTCTACGCAGTTGAATGTTTTGAAAAGTGTGTAATCTTTTCAGCTGAGTAACTGCCGCCCCTGCCCAGATGGGAGAAGCGTACAGCATGATGGGGCGAAGAATGGCATTATATAATAGAACCTTGTGCCTTAATGCGAGCTTGCTCTTGGGAGAAATCAAGCGATTTAGAGTGCTTTTCATTCCAGCCGCCTTTTGGTGGGCGGAACGGATGTGTTTAACAAAGTTTAGTGTTCATTCTAGATAATTATTGTTCTCTATTTCTCACTCTTCATTTAATAATAATCTTCCATAATAATAATATGAAAATGATCAACCAGTTTAGTTAAGTTTAAATTAATAATATAAAGATATTTCAGGAAAAGTACATAAATTTATAGCATTGTTTTTTAAGGGCTAAAAAAATTCCATCCAAAGGCAGAAATAAATAATTATAAGTGATTCAGAAATATTATTCTTAAGCTTAAGATAAAATTATACCATTTGGTAATACAAAAATTCTAAGCACCCGATTCCGTCCATGAATTTAACACGTATCTAATGCAACTTAATATTCTTTAAAAACAATTTTTTCCTCAGAAGAGCAATTTTCTTCTTGACTTTAACTTAACTTGCTTGCAGTTCATTTTCTTTAAGATATCATTACCGCTACTTTAAAAACATCTCAGGTCGTTTTCAATCTCACAAGTTGTAACAAGCGTTCTTTTTTCATGATTTTTTAATCATTTTCTCCGCAAAGTTGCCTAATGAGATTTCAAACTTAAGCAAAAGTGCGGAAGAAATTCCTGTAATGTTCGCACGAGAACTAACACTAAATTAAGAACAAGTATTTAAGAAGATTTTTTTTTTTTGAAATTACATGAAAGTCATTTTATGAGTTTCGAATCAGTAATTAAGTCTGAAAGGGTACGGCATATTTTTTGAAAGTATAATCTTACGTTTCTATACTTAACATTTTAAGCACGGATATTATGAATTCAATGTTCTGAAACTTATACTGAAGTAATTATTTAACTTAAGGAAAGTAAGCGAAATGTAATTTTATTATCTTATGTAAAGTATACTTATTTTACACCTTCTTTGAAATAAGGGATTTTCACACCCTCATAAATAAATCTGTTGTGCACAAATTTGTGTGAAAAACTTCAGGATTTCTCATATATTACTAAATGAACAAGACACTTAAAATGCTAAAATCTTTTTTACTCTTCGTGAATTATAACGTAGATTTTATTATTGCTGAAGTATATAGTGCCTTCCGTTGTTAAGTTTTGTTGAAAAATAAGCATAACTTCTTGAGTTATTAACAAAATTCTCTCCTTATATTTGGCACCATATATCTCAGGTGGATTTTATACAACAATTCTAAGCAACTACTATCTTATGGTATTAAAATTCTACGCCATTTACAACAAAAAATTATTCTTCTAAATTCGAATTAAATGTTTTTCTAAACTTTTTACTATAAAATCAAAATTAAAAACTTTATTGTATAACTTTATGAAGAGAAGGACAAAAGTATTTTTTTTTTAATTTTAAACACCACAATGCATTTTTTTCAAAAAAAAAAAAAATACTTTGAATGCTTTTTGATAAATGTTTCAATAAACTGTCCAAATCTCTCAAAACACAAGTGATTTTTCTATAATACTATAAGAAATATCATTTTAAACCATTTTTGTTTTCTAAATAAATTTGTTTTGCAGCTTCAACCCTTAAAAAGTTCAAAGTTCATTTATCCAAAAATGGTTTTTTAGTGACTGCTAAGTCCCATTTTAATATTTTCTTCTGCTAGTTCGATAGGTAATCCCTTCTATCGGTGTAAACTTTTTAACTGAAATTTTTTGTTGGTTTGAAGAGAGGGGAGGAGAATTTTTAAATCCTCATACAACTAATATCTACAGAGGAAATATGTGTCAGAGAGAAATTCAGTGCTATTAGTAAAATTAAATTAATTACCTATGATCTCATAAATGCCATTTAAATAATTACAATCCCAATGTTTAAGTTCAGCATGTATGTCAGTGTATGTTCGTTCTTCAGTTAGTACAAACTTTCAATATCCGAGAACCAATATTCAGTTATAATTTTTATCGCGCCCCCCTCCATACAATATGTATTGAATTCGATAATACGATACTCTGACACTAAAGCTATAATACTTTTACTACTTAAAACTACTTTTACTTCTTAAGTGCCACCGGCGTATATAAACGACTCGCTCAGTCAGTGCGTAAACTGACTCGAACGTATAAATACGTCTTTCCGAAATACGATTTTTCTGTCCACTGCTATCCATAAAATTATCCGGAAGGCTTTGGAATGCAATAAAATGACTTTGACAGTGTTTGCGAAGGATTTACTTATATCAGAATATTTTCTTATTTATTTCTTTTCTCCCCCTTCCCCCTCCAGTACACCACATACACTTGCATACATGTAAGACGGCGGCATTGGGGAGCGAATCGCGTAACTTTTAATCGACAGTAAAGGGATTAATTATAAATCGTACAAATTATCTAGATAAGTGTTAATCTTTGCATGTAATTGTCCGCATATATGACAAGCCCGTGGGAGTCACTGGTAATTATTAAACTTGTTCTTAAGGTATCCGACTACCCTAAAATTGTGAATTTTGCCAAAAATTTACAATTTTTTTATGGTTTTATTTTATAGGCCATCTTATCAGCTTTATAAAAATACCAAGTTCATTACTTTCCGTTCACTAGAACAAAAATTACAAGTATTCTGGTAAAAGCGGATGCCTGGACTTTAAGTAAGATGTCATACATTAAAACGTCTTTTACTCCAAATGTGTTTTTTTTTTAAATGCTCAAACGGGGACAGCGATTGCTCAAAAAGGCTTGAAAATAATCAACCGAAATTTTTTGTGCGTGTTCTACATAATTGTAAAAGTGTTTTAACCTTCAGATTTATCAATCACTGTTTTATTACAAAATTTACAGTACCTTATGTGAATATAATCACTGTTTTTGTAAGCAATTTCACGTAATAACTAAGATAACTACTCTAGGTTTTGTAAACATTAAAATATCTCTTATCCTGAAGATCATTTAAAAAATGATTAACATAGCAACACATCAGAACTGAAAAATTGAAAATTTGTTCATAAACTTTTGGTACAAATTGGGCCCCGTTTATGTTATTTTTCGTCAATTTTTACCCATTTTTTTCCTATTTTAGTAATAATTTCTTTTTCTCTTATTAGTTTTAGCCTATTTTTCTTAAGAAGTACTATAAACAAAGCTAAAATCCACAAAAAAAAAAAAAAAAAATAACTAATTTTTTTTAAAAAAAAAATTGTTGCCATTATCAGATACCTTAACTTAGTAATGTTAAATTAATTATATAAAATACACTGTGCAGTACTGATACATTTATACGTGTATTATATCAGTATAAATATTTTTATTTTTTTTAATTTTTTATTATGTCACAATATATTATGCTTGTTTACATTCAATAAATTAATAATATTTTTAAATAATCTTTTGTTTTCGACTTTTCAATATACTCTCGTTTTCCTTATAGGTTTATCCCGCCACCTAGATGGACGCGCCCCAGAGTTTGAAAAGTGCTTCATTAATAACAGCCAAAATGTTTTTTCTCATTATGTATGTTCCTTCATCGGTTAGTATTATTTTCTTGCATTGTAGAAATTGTAAAATTAATTTAATTAATTCTTACTTTAAAATGCGTCGTAAGCAAATTTCTCTACACGTATTAATGTATATTAAAAAGTTTTAAAGAATTCTACTTAAATTTTTGTGAGATTTAGATTCCAAGAAAAGGGATTATTTATGTCAAATGAGTACATTTGTGTGAAAATATTAGATATTACACAGTTTTCAAAGATTTTTACAGTTATTGCTAATTAAACATTTCCGAACTTTAAAAATATGAATCAATAGAAAAAAGGAACTATGTGACTATTCCTTTTTGTAAAAAAGGAATAGTTATGTAAATAAATTTTCTCTGTGTAAAAAAAAACTCAAAAATTCAAAATTTCGTGAGGTTCACTTAAATAAATCGAAAGAGCCTAATAACGTTTTTTTTAAAAAAAAAAAACTTTTGTAAAGATTTTTAAAAGGATTTATTAGATCTGAAATCTGTAATTTGAGACGTTCATTATTTAGAATATTTTTATGCTTATTTCTCCACATGTTAAGTTGGTAATACAAAAACCACATGTCAAACGTTATCTTACGTAATTTAAAATGAGAAATCATAAAAAAGCGGAAAAAAATTACAAATTCATAATAAAAAATTATTTTATCAATTTATTAAATATAATAACTAAATTAATTTATATTAATGATTTAATCTTATGATTTAGTTTTCTTTGAACACCATTGTAACAACATTTATTTCTTCCAGTTGTGATGAGTATTTTAAGAAAATTGTTGACATTTTTTTCACTTAGCTGTACACTTTCAATACATTTTAAAACTTGACCCTTAATTGCCCTGCAATAAATATAATGTATCCATGGCAACGATGTACATGATTACAAATACTATAATGAAATAAATTATATGAGAGATATAATCTTAAATGTAATTGAGATAGATTGAGTGAAAATACTTGTAATTTTGAATTACGGGCAAATGTTGAGGATAACACCAGTGTTTGAGCTTTATTCTTCTAATTGCTACATCATGTCAGCAAAAGGACTTTAGTTTTTTCGCCATGTCCTTATAATTTAAAATTTTAAATCCCTTACCTTCAATTACTGCTCGTTCTTCTAACTATTAGGCCTATTGGAACACTAAAATTAATTGGGAAAGCTGTGCTGAATAATTGGAAAATCAGAAGTGTTATTGACTTCAAAAAATACCTAAATATAATGTAACTAATGTCGGTACTTAGTATTATTGCAACCTATTGGCGATATTATATGAAACAAAGCACATGATTGCCTATTCAGCGCATATGATACATGTAAAATTGGAGTTGCCAACTTGGCGAAGTATCTTGAACTTTGGCGATATTTGCGATAATACTAAAGTACCCTAATGTCTAACTTCATTCAACAATTTCATTTAGTAATTTTGCGATGGTTGTAAGTATATGTACAAAACACTCAATCGAATATTAACAATATTATTTATAAGTATATTTAAAAATATATTTAACCTACAGTATTTCTCTTAAGTTTTTCAACATTTCATAATTGAATCTTCACTATTTTAGATTTACTTGGAGCTTGCACAATTTTATACTAAGAATTATAAATATAGCTCTGTAATATTTCAGATGTACTCCAAGTTCAGAATCCTTCAATCTTGTTTATGTATTCCTTTAAGCTATACTGGTAAATATGATCTCAGTGCAAATATTTCATTCGTTAGATTTCTTAAAAAGGAACTTATAGGAGGCTTTAATGATTTATTGAAACGTAAAGCAATTTTAAGATAAAATATTTGAATAAACTCCAAGTACCGTAGTCTTGAGACTATTGAATACAACCTAATGAAGCTCGATTTTATAATGAGATAGAATCGTAGTAATTGGATAAACCTTGCACAGCGCTAAAATATTTCATGTGCCGATGTTTTGGGGTTGACCTTTTGGTCTGACAACGCGCAACCAATGTCTCCAGACGATTACTTGCCCAAAAGAGGATTGTTATTCTCTAAACTATTACTCTTGGTTAATAATTCTCTATTATAAGTAGCGGTGGATTGAATATTTCTACTACAAGAATGTGACTACACTTAAATAGAAAATTTCTCATGAGAAAATTCATAAAAATTATTATTTAAGTTGAATATGTAACATTTTCTTGAGTTTCCAAACCAATAACAACATTAAAAAAAGCCTTTGTTTTAGTTTTATTTTTCTATTTGTATATATAAATAATTTAATAATAATTAGTTATTAATTTGTTTAAAATGAATGAATAATTGTTTTATGTGTCTTAACAAACTCCTTTCGAATTTTTTAATCAGTATTTTTCAAGAAGCTTCAGTTCTTGATTAATTTTCTTAATTTTAATAGGACCACAGCCATTTAGTCATAAAAGTCATGTTTTACGTGAACTGTGTCAGGAATTATACTTCCATTTCTACCAAAGACTAATTGGATGGTTTGAATGTTAAGTCTAATGAATCAGATTCCAGTTTTCTCACAGTTTGCTGTATTAGTTTGTAAAATAAAGTGGAGATTAGTTGTCATTCTGATCATCTGATCGAGAATCTAATTTACATTATCCGTCACTGATAACTCTCGTACTTTCTAGACCAGACTTTCTCAAATTTTTTCTTCGATACATGACCTGATTTTGACTAAAAAGAATACAATAGCTTTAATGCAGCTGACGCTAAACAATTATTTTGTCTTTTGTCTTTGAATGATGAATATCTCAAACATTAGTTGACAAAGTGTTTTGATAGATTTTTCTTTAATGGGAGAAGCAGAATTTCTGAACTTTTGTCTTCCCTTTTATATATTTATTCTTTATTATTAGCAAAATACAAAAAAAAATATATTGACAGAAATGCTTCTTCCATTATTTTATTTAAAAAGAAATTAAGTTTGCTTGTTCTGTACTCGAAATTATAAAATTACTGTAGAATTTTTTGTAGTTTTGTAAAAAAAAACGCTGATTTTATGGTATAGCGACAAATATTTTTTTACAAGGAAATTATATATTATTTTAGTTATAAGTTCACATAAAAGAATCTCTTGTGAATCTACTTCAATTGTTTGCCAAATTTTCCTTCAAGCTATTGTATATTGCTTTTTTAATAGTTAGTCGAAGTACTTATTCTTCGTGTGAGAGATTTTTTAGATGAAAAATACAAAAAAATAAATTTGTATGATGCGCAATATACGCCTAAACAATGCAGAACAAACAGATAAGCTTTCTTAGCGAAAGGAAAGAAGCGATGAACTTGAAAACTCGCTCACCAGTTATGTAGCTAAAAGCTTGTATAAAATCCACTGATTGATATTTTTCCCCATTATTTTTCTTTAAGGTATCTGACTACGTTCGGAACAGTGATTTTGGAAAAGCGTATAAATGGATAATATTTATGATATTTAGTGTCACTTAGATTAGAAAATGTATATAAAATTGTTTTAAGAATAGTATTACAATACAAAATTATTTAAGTACAATGTTTTGACAAAAAAATTAGCATAGAATGACCCAATTTCAAAATGTTCTCCTTTTGTGAAAAATGCTTCTATTACACTAATATTTTGCCTGTATATAGCTCAGACCTCTCTACAGAGGCTTAACTATAATTTTTGAAATTTATAAATTAGAACTGGTTTTATCCATGTTTTACGACACAACAGAGGGGAGAAATTTTAAGAAAAAAACTCCGATAATTATTTCAATGGGTTGTAACTCTGAAAATAATGTGATTTTTTCCAAAATCATAGTTGAGCCTCTGTACAAAGGTCGAAGCTATATACAGGCAAAATATTATTATAATAGAAGCATTTTTCACAAAAGGAGAACATTTTGAAAAATATTATTCTAAGTTAATTTTTTGCCAAAATATTGTAATCCATTTGTAAATTGTTGCAACTATCTCTCTCTCTCTCTCATTGTTTAACACTACACTACTGTTTGAAAAATAACCTGCATTTAAATAATGATGCTTTCGGTACTATAAAACGAAAATCAACAGTATGTCTTGTTCTAAACATTTATAATTGTTTAACACGGCTTATAACCTTTTCATCGAATACTTACTAAATATTTGTCTATTATTTGATTATCTGAAAGTGGTTTTTGTTTTTCTTTCAAAAAAGAGAAAGATATACTTTTCTGATATATGTTTCATTTTTTAAAATCCAGTTTTCGTATTATTTTAGAATAGATTCTTTTCTTTTTTCTTAAATACTTCGTGCTAGTGTTGTTGTTTCTTCTTTTTTAAGAAGTTAAAAATATATATAGTTTGAATCCATTTAATTCATGTTATAATAATTTAAAATAACGAATGAAAAATGAAAATATCTACTTTTACCAAACAAGTAGCAATATTAAAAAAATGGTGTGTATCAGATATCCCATAATGTCTATTCTCCAATAAACTTAAACTTCTTAAGACTTTAGTCATCAAAGCAATTCAACCAGTATCAGGTATCATCAGACAACTTCTGACATCCTTTTGAGAAAAAATGCATGGCATCGCTTTCGGCTCTGATTACAACGCAATTACAAAGCATTAACGGAAAAATATTAAAATCTCAAGTTGCATCAAATCTATTGAGGTTTGTCTGTAATTTTTTCAAAAATTCCTGTAATTCTATATTTAATAAACGTAAGAAAAACACAAAATAAGTCAGGTATTATTATAAGATTCTTTAATACAAAATTCAGAGTACCTCATAGAAATAAAACAAGTAATCTAAAAAAAATTTATTTTTTAAGTCAATTCCTACTTAGAACAGTAAAGAAAAATTTTATTTTAGCTACTTTTCATTAAATAGTTACATTTAATATAAATATGTATATACATATGACAGAATCACAACATTAAGTGGTAATTAATTTTTATTAATTATCATTAAAGTATCGTATTGTCATCCAAAACAATCTTGTCTATAAAATTTCAGTTCAACTGAATGCTTTAAAACGTAAGAAAAAAAACCTTTTCAAGTTTGGACACAAGTCGCCAAAATGATCTCTAAGTTGCCAAAAATGATGTCAACGTGGTTGTATTTGTAATTCTTTAAATAATTAGTTTCAATCAATTAATTTTCATTAATTACAGTTAAATTATTGTATTGTCATCCCAAATAATCATGTACATAAAATTTCAGCTCAATTTGTTTAAAATGTATTTTATTAACGATTGAAAATTCCCCCCAAGATAAATAAATAGAGAGTGTGAGTTAATAGTAGGAATTGAAAAAGTTTCTCTTTTCTAAATAAAATGGGACGTTGTAAAACAAGGCTAACTTGGGTCAAATAAACAAGGTTTAACTTAAGGTGGGCGACATAAAAAATTAATATTCAAAGAAACGTAGGCTTATTTCGAGTAATGCATTACAATAAATATATGTAAAAGAACAAGAAAAATTAGTTATAGTGTAGAGTAGGAGGCCCCTAGGATTTCCTGATGTTTATCTAGATGTCAGAATGAATTCGGCTCTTCATTCCTTCGGAGTCATTACTGTCGAAACACCTATCGCCACATATAGGTGGTTTGGCCACTGATTCTGATTGCCAAAAAATTAGCTTCGCCCCTATTCTACACTTTAACCAAAAAATTTAATGTTTACATCCTGACACTGATATCTCTTCTCTATTGTTATCTTTTCTATTTCGGGAGAATTTTTTTTATTTTATTGTATATCATTTTGTGCTGATATATTGAGCGGAGCGCAAAAACGTTTGTTGTGAACCGCGAGTTTGACACACCCCTTTTGTTAAAAATTCATAATAAAAAACATCTTTACCTGATGGCTTCTAAAGCTGATTTTTAATTTCATTTTCCAAAATTTGAAAATATCATAATTTTGTGCTCCTAAAAATGCATAAATTGAACTAACATCTCAAATACACTTTAATCTGATCAATTAACATAAACAAAATATTACATATATTCATGAACTAGTCGACACAGAGCGAAATACCGGAGGATATCGATTTATTCCATTGAAAAAATTTAAGAATTAAGTATCCTATTTAAAAGAATAAATTGTTTAAATAAATTTAGGATTCTTTTAGTATATTTAAATTAGTCATCTTAAAAATAAATATATAATTTTCTTAAATATTGATCAAATCCGAAATATTTCCATTTTGCACAGACCAACAATTATTCTTCGACTGCATCTTCATCTGCACTAGTAATCCTCTTTTGATCTTTCTTGTCTCATCATATTTATTTCGCTATACCGAATACAATAAAAATCTTGCAAGTAAACATAATGACAATGAATAAAACAAACATATTTCTTCTTTTGCATTGTATGCTTTACTAACGTCACATCGATTCCGAATAGCATGATTACACGTCAGTGGACTTTCAGGAAGTTGAAGTTTGAGCACATGCTAAGCATAATTTATATTACAGAAACTATAATCCGTACATGAAATCAATAAGCGATTAGTTTATGTTTGTTTATTTCTGTCTACAGGGGTTATTTTTAAGTCGTAAATATAATTTTAATATCCTGTTGGATTTTTCTCCTTAACTTCCACTTATTATCTCAAACTTAAAAAAGTTTACGCTTTTGAATGAAGTGTATCCAAAAAAAAGAAAAAACAAATAATGCTCTTTTTTTATTTATTTTTTTTTGTCTGGAATTGTACTTCTTTTACCATTTCTGCAAACATTTTGATATCGGTTGAGAAAAATTTAGAACTATTTTCTAAAAGAAAAATGTAATTGCGAAAAAATATTTATCATATTGTGCTCTTTCAAATGCATTTTATTGCATTTAGGCCGATAAATTAGTCTAGGTAGGATTATTGAATATATTTGATTAACAGTTCTCATTTTATAATAATAAATATATACAGATTACAAAAAAAAGTTACATTCTTCTTTTTTTTTAATTTAACAGTATACATAAAAGAGATTCAACATTATTCAATATGTTCTATGACGAAAGATTTCAGTTTCCCCATTCTTAAGACCTGCAGACTACTTTATAATAGAACGTCAAATTACTAGTGAAACTTCTACATTCTCAAATTCCTTCCATTTATTTGAATGCAAAAAAAAGCAACACGAGAGCGACTGGTGCGGAACCACGCAATAAGAGCCATTTAGATAAGAGCAATTGATAAGGAGGGCACTTAAATTGGTATCGCATTTTGAACAAGTTTTTATCAGCTTCACTTGTGTGTATGTAATGGATTCTTTGAACTTGATTTTTATCCACTTTAAAATGTCAGATTAATTTGAAATTTTGCACACTTGTGAAGGACCGATAACAATATAATCATTTAATAATTTTGTTCCGCTATCCTGATCAGGATCATAAGGATTAACGATTTACCATATCCGGATTTGACGACTAATTCCAAATCCCAATTTCCAGATTTGGCGACGAAAAAATTAAGTTACAACTCAAAAGCAAAACCACTCGTGGTTAATACAAATAGTGATCTTTTTAGTGAAAAATATCATTCACTTTACACCTTCCGCATTAAATACTTCAAACTTAGCTCTTTCAGATTTCCTTCAGAATTTGTTGATCCTACATTTTGAAAACCAGGCCGTATCGACGTACTGATAGGATGCAAATGGGTATTACAGATTCTAAAAAGAATAACGAATTAATGGTTAATGCATCAATGAATAAATGAGTTTTAATAACTAAAAAAACATGCTTCTATTATAAATCGAACTAAAAAATGAAAAATAAATTATATAGTTTAAGAAAACTAAAAAACACGCTTTTATGGTTAATCGAACTGAAAAGTAAAAAATAATTCTTAATATCAGAATAAAATGAATAATGAGAAAATTAATGTCGTTGTGGTAAAAGCGTGGGGTGCTCAATATCAATTGTTATAATTTCTTACTAGTTCTAATCCAAGTGTGTAAAAATGTAGTACAAAGCACCCCACGCTTTTACTCCAATGACATTAATTTTCTCGTTATTCATTTTATTCTTATATTAAGAATTGTTTTTTACTAACTAGCTCCATTTACTATAACAGCGTGTTTTTTAACGTTTTTAAACTATAATTTATTCTAACTTTCAACCACACTATGCGGCTGCAGTACCTAAGCAATCCTGATCTTGAGTTCGTGGCTGCTGTGGTTTTAGTCCAGTCGTGGTTCGAGTTATAGTGCTACTAAAAACCCTCTAGACAGTTGAAACCCGTTTAATTGGTTGTAGTTTAAATTCGTTATGGATACGTTCATGGACCGAAATAATGGTGTGCAAGCTCAGATATTGTCACTTAACCGTGGTTCAAAACTATGCTATATATCACCAATGAACCTCATACTGCTTATAAGTGCGGCATTACAAAACAATCAACCGATCTACGACATACGAGGACTTAAATCCTCAGTTCCGTTTAGCGCACAACAGCTTTTATTATTCCTTGACGAATTTGAGGAATCGGTACTTACGTATTGTCACAAACTGTTGACGACATTATATGAAACGAAGCACATGATTGCCAATTCAGCGCATACGACATATACGAAATTGGGGTTGTCAACTTGGCGAGTTATCTTAAGCGTTGGCGAGTGTGGAAATAATACGGAAATACCGAGGGATCTTTTTTTCTCTTTTGAAAAACTCGTATTATTGGAATTCAAATAAATTTGACATAAAATAATCAAAAAGAATGTTGTTCATGAGATCTTGTTTGTCAATCTGCTATAGAAAGCATTTTTTAAACATTTCGTAAGATCAATAAGAAAAGTATGTCCACATAAAATACTTTCAAAAATGGAAGGGATAAAAAGATACATTATATCAACCCAATTTAATTATTTTTATTTTATTCTTTTGTACTGTATTTTAACCGGCGTGATAGCATATTTAAAAAGATATTTGGAAATACATCTAATGATTACAAATATGCATGGTAATAACGCAATGTTTACGAATTCAAAATGAAATAGAAAGGAAATGTTCAATTGAAATTATCTTATAAATTATTTAATATAATATTTATAATCATTGTTACGTTATTTACAATCATTCGAGAATTACAAGTCATTTTCTTATATCTTAGCGAAGTAACAAAGAACAAAAGAAATCACGGAAAGCATATATTTACGAAAATTAACAGGTTAATAAAACCTCTTAAATGAGTCTTTC
Source organism: Trichonephila inaurata madagascariensis (assembly GCA_019973955.1). NCBI lineage: Eukaryota > Metazoa > Arthropoda > Arachnida > Araneae > Nephilidae > Trichonephila > Trichonephila inaurata. Next base: position 174,550 of record BMAV01027486.1, on the reverse strand, counting down.
GCGTGTCTCAAAGTTCATTCTTCGAGGAAAAGAAAACTATGATTCATTAGGCTCGGCAAATACCTTCCCTTTATGTTACACAATATTATAAGTTCGTTACGATTTCCTCACAAGTTGTAGCATTATGCAAAAGACGTTCTTTAAGCGTTAATGAATCAAAAGGTTCACACGGCTCAGCTTAACATGGAATCAGCGTAATTGCTCGGCTGGACAATGATATCATTATAAGTAAATCATTCTTCATTATAATATAATAATTTCTATCCTAACGTACAATTTTGTAACCTATATTCAGATTAAATCTACTACTTGGAATAATATGCACTTTGTAGTCTAATGCATATGCTTCTTCCTTTTAACATAGATTGTCTTTTATTTAATTCAAAGTCTAGACTTCAAAAAAATTTTTATTGTTTTTTCCAAAGCAATCTTCCTATTCTGGGTAACAATTGCAAGCTTGTAAGCTGAACAATTTTTAAAATATTTTGCTAATGTTTCTCTGCTGGAGTAAATAATATAAAATCAGTTTTATGCATTTACATTATTAAAAATTGTAGTACTTGAGCGCTTTTATTTATGTACAAGCAAGTACGTCTATTCTTTGCACGGGTGAATTAAAAAATTCAACAGTACAGATTAAAGGATAAAGGAGTTTTTAATGAATTAATTTTACGTGAATTACAAATTAAACAAAAAAAAGCTTTATGTATATCTCAATTGAACAAAAAACCCTTATTCGCTAAATTTTAAGTCTATAGATCTATAGTTGATAAAAAGGAATTTTTTTTAATTTTCAACTCCCCGTAACACTTTTTGTGAGTCGATTTCTAAAAATACCTTCCTAAGTTGATCTCTGCTCAGCAAAAGTAACATATTGTTACACATTTTGTGTAATGAACGCTTAAAATAGTGTAAATAATTTATATCTGGATGTGTAATACATTAATATTACTTTCTGTTGTATTTGTTTTATGTTAAAATTGTAACATTCGCAAACAACGCCTTTCCTTACATTATAATGGCGATTCTATAGAAACATAGTGAAATGCTGGCGATAGAACCAAGTTAATATCATTTTTGGCGACCATGTTGGCTACTTGGCAATTGATTGAACGGTGCAGAAATTGATATGCTGTAGCGCCACCTGGTGAGGATCTGCAACAAAGAGGATAGCACATAAACCTTATCCACAAAAATATACATATACATGCCAATTTTCATAGTGATCGATTGAAAGGTGTGTTGGAGTGTTGCGATTTCATATACACAAGCATCCCTTTATATATAGATAGATAATCAGGTTATAGATAAGCATGTTTATAAACATTGAGACATTTCACTTGATAAAAATACCTGCGTGAGCAAATGTACCTTATAATATTTCCCGAACGTAGGTTTTTGGGTGGTGGGTCACGTTGGTGAGTCACACAGATTATCCTCAAAAAGAATTTTGCTCAAAACCTGTCCCTATTAAAGAAACGCGATATAGAATAGTTGATTCACAGGAAATCTGTTGACACTTGAAGCTTTCTCGTTTCTTTGGAGTTGTAATGGGGAGAGTGGGCTGCTAGAGTTCAAGTGCCATACTCCTCATTTGGGCGTGGGTCAAAATTACAAGGTCCATCGCCTATAGTCATCATGTCACTTCAAAGTGCGACATGAATTAGCTATCAATCAATCGATCTATAGATTTTTTTGACCAATACAATAAATAAATCCTCTAACCTGAAAAACCTTTAAGAGATCAAACCTAAAAAAAATCATTTACTATTATGTACTAGATTAAAGATGTATCAAATCATTAAATAAAATAGAATTTCTGATGAATTTGTCGAAATAGCACAGATATGTAAACATGACCCATAAACTACGTCAAACACTTTTACCTAAAACGCGTACTCAAAAGACGGCTTCTTGAGAACTGAAATACCATGTGGTTACAATTAAAGTTACACTATTCAGAGACCTGTAGAATCCGTTATGCTTATCGTATTTTGATGAAACTTGGAATATATGCTATATGGACCCTGGGGAAAAGGTTCCTGCAATAAAAAAAAATAGTTCAAATTTTTACAACCAGGAGGAAATGTGGAGCCCAAATGATATGTTAGAATCGATAAAATTTATTCAGTTACAGAATATGCTCAATATGTACTCCATTGACATCAATAACGTAGAGTTTTAATAATTATAATTATAGCATTTTCAATGTTAGCGCGAAGACACTCACGAGAGATTTCAGCCACATGGCTTATGATGCTAGCTTTCAAATCAGAAAAAGTCCTAATTTCTCCACGATAAACATGGTCTCTTAGAATACAGGGGATCTCACACACACAATAAATCACAGGGATTTAAGTCGGGTGAACTAGAAGGCCATGCTTCCGGAAAAATGTCTGAATATTACACGTATATCGCCACACTTAGCACTAAGCAGTGCTTTGACTTGATCCATCTTGCATAAAGATAGTGATTTACAAACATTGTTGTTCCTGTAAAGCAGGAATTACCTGTCATTGACGAAGTTCACTGAAACGTGGACTCGTGACAAAGCATCTTTTAGGACTTAGTGGAGAGAGAGTTTCAAAGAGAAAGGGTCCGATTATAAATTCAGCAGCAAATCCACACCAAGCAGTCACGTTATCAGAAAGCAGTGCTTGTTGATGCAGGATATTTGGAGGTGAAGTACCCCATATGCGGCAATTTTGAGTATTCACAACTCCATCTAAATAAAAGTGTGTCTTATCTGAACATAGAATTTTCCAAGACCACGTATCATCAACTTCTATTCTCGCCAAAAATCGGCAAGCAAATTCAAGACGTGTTTTCTGATCTTGAGGTTTCAGTGTTTGCATTACGTGAATCTTATACGGATACCATTTAAAAATATATTGCAGAATTTTTCGTACTGTCGACTACGGAATCTCTCACTCGCGTGACACTTATCGACCACTTTCTGAAGAAAATATGGTACTGGAGGCTCTTTCAACCACAGCAATAGCGACTTCTTCCACAGTTTCAGTCACAACCGATTTGCGTCCTCTTCCCGGTAGCACACTCAAATTCCCAGTTTCTTCAAATTTCATAATCATCTTCCTGAAACCAATCCTCGATATGAGGCCTTTTTGCAGATCCTTTAAGCGACGATATTCACGCAGAGCAGCTAAGTGGTTGCTGCCGTTCTGATAAATCAGTTTTACCAGTAAATCTCGATCCTTTTTTTTTATAAGGGCATGGCTAACGCTGAATGATTCTCTAGCTATGACTGCAAGTGTATATAGAAGTTTTACAGATTTGCATAAGGAATATTCAATAAAAGCCACCTGGTGGTCAAAATTTGTACTATCTTTTATTGCAAAAACCTTCTCCCCATGATCCATATAGTATATATTCCAAGTTCCATCAAAATCCGATAACGAGAACAGGCCTTTGAATAGTGTAACTTTAATTATAACTACCTGATATATATTAGAATAACTCTGAAACCGGAAACCATATTAAACAGCTACTACATATTACTAACATTCAACTGCACAAATTACTAATTAATACCTTCTTATCTCTTGATAAACCGGAGATCTTATCTTATTTAAAAGTTTTACAATTAAAAGCATTCTCTTCCATCCTTGTGGTGCTAATGGAGATTCAACTGATTTTCTTTCTGTATCTTTGATTACCTATGTACTATAGACTTTCAGATAAGAATCAGCATCAACAAAAATGAATTGTAATATAAATATTACTGTAGTAAGAGAGAAAAGCTGAATGCACTGGATTACAGAAAAAATCAAAACCAAAACTGCTCTAAAGATTTAGAATGGGATGTAGTAATCATAATTAATCAGTCAATTTCATGAGGAATAATTTTACTGAATCCAAATAATTAAAAA
>BMAV01027486.1:141100-170260 GCA_019973955.1 Trichonephila inaurata madagascariensis | reverse complement strand
TGCCAAAATATTGTATTTAAATAATTTTTTTTGTCAAAATGTCCTTATAAAACTGTTTTATACCTGTAGTCTAATCTAAGTGACACTAAATATGAAAATTATCCATCTATGCAGTTTTTTAAAATCACGGTTCCGAACATAGTCGGATACCTTAAAATCGTCCTAACATTAGATCAAAGTAGAAAGCAAATTTTATTAGAGATATATATCATTTCTGAAGCGAGAAGTTAATATTCTTAAGACCCAGTCTTTTTTTCCCTCTGTAAAAGAAAATGTGTTATAACTGTGTGTATATCAATTTCTTTCCGCCTAACGAATCGAAATTTTAAAACTCGATGAAAGTTTTTTGAATTCTTTTAGGGAAAATCTGAATAATTCACATAACATCCATTCGTAGTTGAGTGGTTAAATCCCATGACAATTACGCCATGTTGGTTTCCTCTCTCTGGCGAATCTATTTCCCTAAGCCTATATGTAGACTAGAGAGAGGAACGCCTCTTTCCACGCCTTACGGTAATTGGTTGCGAGGTCACGCGGCCTTCTGAGAGTGCTGTCGCATGGATGACCACCGGCAGAATGACAAGGCGATAGTCGATGACAGGACAGAGGATCATCCTTGTTATACAACGATCCACTGAATTCGGAATTCCACATTTGATTGGGGAATATTTATCGCAATATATCATTTGGGTGTTATGATTAACTCTTATAATTCGCCCTTTATTAAAATAGATATACGAAACACTTTTCTGGTTATTTTTCTTTGTCTTAAAAATATAAAAATTATGTTTGTTATAACTGTGATATCATAATGCATTGCTAAGTTTAAATTTAATTTAAAAACTTGCGTGATATTTAAAATGGAATAATAAAGGAGAGATATATAAAAGCGAGCAAAAATTATTCGTTTTGGGCGTAAAACTTTTATGAAACCTTCCAGACTTCTGATTCTTAATCACACTTGAATAAATATTACAATTCAATCCCCGACTGGAACCTTCCGGAGTCAAATCACACATAAATCTACTTAAAAACCAGAGAAATGGCAATTCTCTCTATCTTTAAAAATTTTACTTTTTTTACGATGAATAAAGACGTGAAATTTTTTTTTTTTAAAATTAAATATTTTTTTCTTTTAAATATATCCCCCCCCCTCCTCACAGAATTTTTAAGAGCACGGTAGCCTAGTGGTCATGGTAAAGGACTCGTGGCTGGCGTGTCATGAGTTCAAGCCCATTACCATTGAAGACCCACCGTGTAGGGCAGCGATGCACATGAAATCTGTAGAGAGCTCAAATGTCATCCCGTTGGTGTGATGTGACAGTTAGGAGAGGGGGGTACCAGCTCAGGTGTCATCCTCGTTACTTGACCATGGTTCAAAGTTACGATGCCTTTCACCAAATGCCCTCGTGTAGCTGAACAGTGTGACATTTATATTCACTCACTCGCCGAATTTTTATTATTCAGAGATAATGTATTAAATTAATTATAGAAGCATTAAGTAACTATCGGAATAGGTCATGTAAATACAGTATCTTTTTATATTATGACGAAAACACATACCAAGGAACAACCTCAACTCTTCAGCAGATATAATGTTAAGTAAATGAATTTATATTTACTAACTGTGAAAGATTTACAAGTAATATTCAGTAACAAAATCCATGGAACCCAATGATATGCGGAAAATTTCTATGCATAGAAATTAAATATAATATAAGATATAAAATATAAAAACAAATCATTACAAAATCCAATTTCTTGGACTCCAGTGCATGCTAAATAAAAAGATTAATTAATCAACAATTTGAAATGTCTCAGGATAACAAATAGCAATCTCGGAACTTTCTTACTGCTGTTCGCTGTTGTCAATGTTTGACTTCTCTGCGGAAACTTTCTTTTAAAAAATACCTATTTGTGAACATTAATAGAGTTTATAGGTAAACAATATGTTCTCGATTTAAAAATACACGTGCTATATTAGAATTTTTAAAAAAAATAACCTGAAAAACTTTTTGAAGAGTTTCAACACTTGAACGTCTTTAGTCGATTTACTTATTTGAAATCGTACCTAAATTCCGTACGTGAATTCCTTTAGAGAAAATAAAAGGAAGAAAACAAATAGTTTGAAATGTTATAAGCATATTGAGTACTATAATAGCTTTACTTCTGAGCTTAATACATTTAAAAAGTAAATACTATATTTCCTAGTACGAGCATACATTAATTAAACTAAAAAATTATTTTGTCGTAATTTGTTCTTAAAAATAGCCTTCTCCTTTAAATAGTAATAATTATACATCCAATACTCATTTTTTAAATCATTTAACAATTATTTTTTTATTGCTTGAAAGCAGTTAAAATGTGGAGAAATTTCAAAGATCCCTCTCTCTTAAGAATCATACACACACACTCGCACACACACACACATTTCGCTAATATTTTGCGGAAAGTAATTTTTATTCTGTGTTTACAGTAGATTATTAGACTTCAAAAGCATAAGTTTATTTATATTGCTTTGAAAGGAGAAAGCAGCTCAAACCTTTTTAAAACTTTTAATACCTGTATTCACAACTGAAATTTTAGTTTTTGAAGCACGCACATGTTATTTTCAGACACGCAGTTTAATGCTGAGTAAATATTTCCTACCCAATGGTAAAATAACGTTATCGAATAGTATGGAACATCAATAAACTGGTATGAGATTTTCTAATTTTTCTTCAGGAAACGATAAAAATTTCACAGCCGAAATATTTTATTTTGTGAAACTACTTTGTGACCGTGACGTGCGCTATGAAGAATAAAATTTCAATGTGAAACTTTTTACAGGTATAAAAAAAAATGAAAGAAAGTGACGCAGTTGACAACCCATCACAACACGCGAATATATATGGCCAAAAATGTCAAGAGTCTATGGATGTTTCATATCTTTTTGTTCGTTCGATAATGGGAAAGAAGTCCGCTAGTTTCCTATACTTTTCATAGATTTACCCTATCGGGAAATTTTGAGAGAAATACTGCAGTTGCGTCTGTATATTCTAGAATAGGAAATCTGATTTGTCACAGAAATGTAGATTTTTGAGATGTTTATCAAATATTTTATTTTCCCTCTATATATATGAAATACTTTAGAAATGATACATGGATATTTTTACGAAATAACATAAAAAGTTCATTGAGTTAGTATGTTTCAAAGAATCAGCTCTCATATACATCATTTTTAAGGTATCCGACTACATTCGGAACCGTGATTTTGCAAAAGTGTATAAATGGATAATATTTATGATATTTAGTGTTATTTAGATAAGAAAATGTATATAAAATTGTTTTAAGAATAGTATTAAAATAAAAAATTATTTAAGTGCAATATTTTGACCAAAAATGAACAAAGAATGACCCATTTTCAAAATATTCTCCTTTTGTGAAAAATTCTTCTATTATAAAATTATTTTGCCTGTATATAGCTCAGACCTCTGTACAGAGGCTCAACTAGAATTTTTGAAATATATTACTTAGAAGTAGGTTTATCTATGTTTTACGACAACAGAGGGGAGAAATTTTAAGAAAAAAAATACCGATAATTATTTCAATGGGTTGTAACTCTGAAAATAATATGAATTTTTCAAAACTCACATAGTTGAGCCTCTGTACAGAGGTCTGAGCTATATACAGGCAAAATATTATTTTAAAAGAAGCATTTTTCACAAAAGGAGAACAGTTTGAAAAAAGGTTATTCCAAGTTAATTTTCTGGCAAAATATTGTATTTAAATAAATTCTTTTTGTCAAAATGTCCTTAAAACAATTTTATGCATGTATTCTAATCTAAATGACACTAAATATCATGAAAATTATCCATTTATGCGCTTTTTTAAAATCACAGTTCCAAACGTAGTGGGATACCTTAAAACGAAAAAAAAAGCAAGAAATACCTTTAAAAATAATCTGGTTACTTCTAGAAATTTTACGTACAAATTGCTTTATATCTTGCATACCAATGATTACAGTAGTTTTTGAATGTTTACCTTTTCTCGTAGTTGATGTTGCAATTCTTTGAAGACGCATTTAATACTGTCGTTGTGACAATTTTATAGCCAACTAAGTGACTTCATATGTAGCTGTATAATTTTGTTTCTCTTCTTCCCTTCTTCCCTTTACTGTCTCTCTTTGAGCAGCAAATAATACACTATCGTGGTGGATTAGTTTTCTTCTGTGTTTGGGGGATGTAGTCAACAAAGTGTATTTTAGACAAGTGGGAAAGGAGTTGCTCAGCAGAAGGACATCCTCTTTTTACAGAAAATTCTATCAAGTGGTACTTTTCAATTACTCGAAACCATGAAAGGCCAATGTGAAATAATTCGGGAAAGACAGATTACACAGTTTAAATTTTCACAGTGCCCGAGCTACACTCGGGATGAGGCAGGATGGCACGCTTTTCCTGCCCGAGCTCAGCTCGGGACAAGACGGGAAGGGGTTAATTAATATCTCATCTGAGAGTTCTTTGAAAGCGATCAGTATCTTAAGTGTAATCCGAAAATTATTATTCTGGGAACGTATTTCCCTAAGATTACAGAATGTATTCCAGATTGTTTAAACTGTTACAGGAACACACCACTATCTCCTAGATTTAATTTGTGCTTAAGCACCAGAGAGTGACAATAATTTACTGAATATTCGGCTCAGAAGCTCATTCCATTTGATGCAATACAAGTGTTCGGGAATTCGTAGTTTGAGCGCCACTTTAGTTTTAATAAAGCAATTAATCCTTTTCTCATAAATGAAGATTTTTGAGATCAACTTGAATTAAATAAGCATTAGTGTCAATTATCTAGAAAGGTGTTCTTCATGAGTTTTAAATTCGTGAGCCACCGGGACCATTATGTTTCCCTACCAATAAACTTGCCGCAATATATGTAATAAAAAAATTCTGTAAAAATCCTGTCCGGTTGAAAACCTAACTCAAATTGAGCATGTAAAAATGTACAATAGAATTTAACAGATAACCTTCCAATTATGTTATTCCATTACATTTTCTTTAGGGTAATGTTAATTAAATCATTCATTAATTATATTTGCATAAAAGTAATGTGCAACAAATTTTAAAAGCAATTCCTTCATAAATAATTATTTTTCTATACCGAAAAAATGGTTGTGTAAGCTCTAATACACCGGAAAATGTGCTGCATTAAGAATAATTTTAGTAATGATAAAAATGCATGTGATGCGTGGTTATATGACTTTATAAATATCGAATGAATTTCTACTAATGATGGATTTTATTCCACAATAAGTTCTATGAATATGAAGGATATTTCTATGCCATTCAGTGATAAAAGTAAAATATGAATATTCCCATTTACAGTTAACAAATCAAATCTAATATCAGACAAAGATTTTATGAAAGCAATAGCACTGATAAATGCGCACTTTAAATTTTATTTTTAAATAGTTATATCCAGAAAAATCTAGCGATCCATACGCAAAACGAATATTTCACCTTATAAATGGGGAAAAATCTCAACTGATGAATTTTATGCAAACATTTAATCACAACAAGCCACTTTCAGCTTTGCAGAATCCACTTTTTTCGCAGCTTTTTTTTTTAATTCCTACTATTAGCTCACGCTCTTTATATATTTATCTTCGTGGAATTTTCAATCGTTAATAAAATACATTTTAAAGCGCTCAATTGAGCTGAAATTTTTTTACATGATTATTTTGGATGACTATACAGTAATTTAATTATAATTAATAAAAATTAATTTATTAAAACTATTATTCAAAGAATTACAAATACAGCCACGTAGGCATCATTTATGGTGACTTAGCGACTCTTTTGGTGACTTGTGTCAAAACTTAAAGAGGTTTTTTTCTCACATTTTAAAGCACTTATTTGAGCTGAAGTTTACTATACAATATTGTTTTGGGTAAAAATACGATAATTTAATTATAATTAATTAAAATTAACTGACTGAAACTAATTATTTAAAGAATTACAGATACATCTACGTTGGTTTCATTTTTCATGACTTGGGTCAAAACTTTAAAAGATTTTTTTTCTCACGTTTTAAAGCATTCAGTTGAACTGAAATTTTATAGACACGATTGTTTTGGATGACAATACGATATTTTAATGAAAATTAATAAAAATTAATTACATTTAATGTTGTAATTAAGTCATGTGTATATACATATTTATATTAATTGTAATTATTTGATAAAAAGTATTTAAAATAAAAATTTTCTTTGTTTACCTAAGAGGGAATTGACTTAATTTTTTTTTTATTTTACTTGTTACAATTAAAATCTTAAGTTTACTGGTTGAATTGTTGAATAATATGTAAAATATTCCTCCGTGCAAAAATTGACATGCATACGCACGCACGCATGCTAAATTTGCTTACTTAATTTGCCTCATAATCAACAGAAATTAATTTATAATTTTCCGTTCAATCCCTATTCAATGTCAAAATTATCACATCATCGAGAAGAAGAATTGCAATTTTCTCTATTTAATTTTTTTTTCTCATTCAGAAACTTTAGTAGAGTTCATGAGTTTTTGATAAATATAATTCTTAAGATAAAGTTCACAAATACCATCAATTAGTATTCAAATAAGATCATAAAACTTTTATTCCTTTATATTATCAATGGTGAAGCAATGAATAAAACATAAATATTAGTTCGTTTAAGTTTAAAGGTCACCTTATATATACATAAACCATAAATAAATGAGTATATGGTAAATAATAGGTAACAATTATTTTACCTTAACCTTTAAACAAATTGAGGGAACACATACTTAAGCTTCAGTATTGCTTAACGGTGTGTGTAACTTATTTATAATTCATATTGAATGAATAAGGTATTCTTCTGTGTATTTTTCAGAGGTATAAAAATAGAAAGTTTGTAATGAAGGTGACATAATACAAGCCTTTCGTCTATGTAGTGAAAACACCATTTTCTATTTATAGTTTAGCATTAAATATACAAAAGAGGCGTCGAAATAACATTATTTAAAATATTAAATAGTAACGTGGTACTATTGAGCTTGAAATCCGTTATCTTTCTTTATATCTTGGCTTAGCTCGTTTGATTACATTTTTCCCTGAAGAGAATTTGTTATTTCGAGCAGGAATTCCACTCTATGTATCATTGTTCTGATGAAAGCAGCTTATTTCATCCGATGTATGAATATTTTACTAAAAGAGTAACCTTCCAGTGTTTATTTATTTAGAAATGAATAAAATAAAACTTTTTAAATTGTGTCTGAGTTTTCGAAACATTAATATTGAATGTTTAAATATACACTCACGGACAAAAAAAATTAGCGAAACAAGAAATAATTGCGGAATCGTAACGAAAGTTGGCATGAAGGAACATGTCTGGGAGATATGCAAATGATTAGAAATGCAGCGTGAGTGCACATTACGTATAGCCGGTAGAGGGTGCTTAACATCGTCCTCCGTGGAGTATAAAACAAGTAACCAAAGCTTGTTTGAGTGTGCTGAATCGTTTACAAAGGAAGAGCTGAGGTAGACATGCCATTAAGCCGTTTTCGAAGACAATATGAGCAACTGTCGCAGTTTGAGAGGGGGAGAATCATCGGCATGATGGAATCTGGGTGGACAACTAGGCGAGTAGCTCATCAATTAGGCCGCTCTGACTGTCTTGTGAGGAGGTATTGGAACCAGTGGATCCTAGAGATGTCATTTACACGAAGACCAGGCTCAGGACATCCTCGACAGACCAGTCGTCGAGAAGACCACCACATCGTAAGAAATGTTTGAGTACAGCCAACTGCTTCATCGGCCCCCATCGAGGCACAGGTAGAACTTTCAATGGAGCCCCTGTGTCTTCTTGAACCATACGAAGGCACCTAGCTGAAGGACATTTGGGATCGGGGTGCCCATTACGTGTGATGAACTTGATGCCAACCCATCGACGCCTCCGTTTCGAGTGGTGCCACACACGAGGAAACTGGACTGCCAGCGAAATGGAACCATGTCGTCTTTAGCGACGAATCCATATTCAATCTCAGCAGTGATAACAATCGTGTTCGTGTGTGGAGACGCCTCAATCCTGCCTTTGCTTAACAGCGACACACCACTCCCACATCTGGTGTGATGATATGGGGTTCCATTGCCTACAATACACGAGCACCTCCAGTATTGATCCGTGGCACCATGACAGCCCAGCAGTATGTCCATGACATCCTGCAACCACATGTGTTGCCACTCATGCAACGGCTCCCAGGAGCCATTTTCAAGGATACAATGCTCGGCCTTACACAGCAAGGGCACAGCAAGCCTTACACAAGACTGTATCCGCACTGTTACTACCTTCCCTTGACCTGCCTGGTCCCCATATTTGTCTCCAGTCAAGCATATCTGAGATCATTTGGGACGGTGAGTTGGGCATCCCACGAGTTTGAACGAACTAGAGGCAAGGTTACTGCAAATATGGAATTAAATGTCTCAAGATATCATTCAGAACTTGTATGCCTCAATGTCCGATCGTATCGCATCGTGCATTTGCGCTAAAGGAGGTTCAACAGAATATTAAACCCTCCGTTCTTTGTCCTTTTTCTCTGAAATATAAAAGATTCTTTTCTTTGATTTTCTAATTATTTACTTAGATCAAAGTAGTCATTACGTATGTAAGACTTCGTTTCATTTTCACTACTCCTTCTTGGTGTGCTAGTTTTTTTATCCATGAGTGTAGTTGTGTGCTTAGATTAGAATTTTAAAATAAGATATTATTATAAATTTTAGATAATTAGTGCTTAACTTTATCTTAAAATAGTGTAAATAGTTTAAAATTGCATGTTTAATAATTTAATATTACTTTTTGTTGCATTTATTTAGGATGAAAACAGCAATATTCACAAGCAACACCGTCACTTGGATTATTATGCCGTTTTAATGGGAACTTGGGAGAAATATCGGAGATACATCCCAGTTAGCACCATTTTTGGTGACGGCGATCATTTTTCTCATCAAGCAACCTCTTTCCTCTTATTTACGGGTAAGGGGTCATTTATATTGAAAATTCCCTTATGGAGGCTTCTCAAAAATTTCTGGAAAATACGACTTATGATATATGACGTAAGGAGGTTGTTCGAGAAAGCAGTAGAAGGTAATCCTGCAGAATATAAATAGTGATCACTTCCTGAAACTCTGTTAAATCTAAGATGCCAATTAGAATTCTCCTCGACTCCTATAACCCACCATTGCATCATTTTTTCAAGCAATAATTTTTATTGCACCCTTTGCTAAATTTTAATTTTTCCCTATTTTATTTTATTTCTTAAATCTTAACTTTTCCTATCTTAACTTTTAAATTCCCAACTGGACAAGCGCCTCCTACCTTCTTAAATTTAACTTTCTGAAACCTCTGGACCGCCAGTTGGAGTCACTATCCTCTCCACCAACAACCAATCATAGAGCAGCCACTCAACTCTCACTGAAGAAAAATTTGGCTTCCAAAACATCAGGAAGAACGCAAATTTACGTACGCCTCCCGGACCAGTCATTTCCAATAATGGCCATGCGGTATCTCGCAGACTGGAAAACACCACAATCGTCGCTTCACCATCAAAGGCTGCCAGACATGGGATTTAGGGCTGCTTGCAACCCATATACCCAAAGACTCACCGTAAAGCACCGTAAAGCTCTGTTAGTTCTATTTCAGCTTTTAAAGAGCTCACTTCAGTGTGTCTGTCTACAATCGAATAATTGCTTACAGGTAGTCTTTGTCGTTACTAGCCTGTATTTTTTAGACAATAACTGTTGTGTCTGAGTGTTGAGGAACTTTTGAGAACCTTTTGAAATTTTTTGTACAAGTTTTAGTGCAGTTTATTTTGTATTTAAAGTACTGTTTCCTTTACCAATAAATTCGAATGCTCTTAAAAAACTGTTTTATTCTTTGAACTGACATACCACAAGATCCACGAACCTCGATTTATGCAACACCATTACTTCTCCCCATAGTTTCATTTTTGTCATTTGTTCCTTTTTATGTAATTTAATCCAAAAATTAAATTATATTGAGTTGTTTTTGTAAATTGAAAGCTTGCTATCCTAATTGAACCTAAACGAGTAATATTCATATGTTAATAGTGACTTTAATAATGAATTTGAATATTTTTTAGTTTTATTGGTACTAATTAGTCAGAGCAGTTTTGTTGGGGTCATCTTTGAACACATTTCCTTAGATATTTAACTCTGCAACTTTAAAATTTAAACTGATTTCTAATTTTCAAGCTTTGATATTTTGGATTGAAAATCCAATTTGTGTAATTGAAAAGTATTTGTAAACTCATATTTTTTTACTGCACAATTTAAGCAATTAAAAATTGAATCATTATTTTTATGATTTAAATTTTTGATAGAAGCTAAATGATTTGCAAAATAAATTCAGATCATTATAGAATAGTTTATATATAAAATATGGAAGAAAGTGAAAAAGTAAATATAAATGGCATAAACGGTGTCTCTTTGTAACCAAAAAAGTTGCCAAGAGAACATGAACGCAGATTCGATAATTTCTGATTTGTTTTGAAAGTTGATATTGGTTGCATATTTTCTTTCCCAAGGATACTAATGCATATACCTTAACAATGGACTAATAAAGTGGAGGATACCTATATTTGACATGTAAGAGGCGTAACTTTTAATTGTGTCGAAGAACTACAAAATGATTATTTTTATTTTTCCATTTCAGGTTACTAATTAAAGTTTTTTCATGCCATTAATCACTTTTCATTGTAAAAAAAAATTATTTAAAAAATCAATAAAAGAAATATCGAACTATTAACTTGCTTTTTTCGGAAACAAACAAAAGTGATGGATTAACATTTTTTACGTTCTGTTTGAAACTATTTTTAAATGAATTTTCAGATATATTAATTTTTTTTCTTATTGATATCTAGAATTTATTTGCAGATAGCGAGTCATATATAAGCTTTCCATACCTTGAATTAATTTGAATTTTTAGGACCTTGTACCGTTGAATCATTACTGTATGTTAATTTTTTTCTCTCTCCTAAACTTTCATCCAAACTTTTAGGGGGATTTTTGGATGATATTTTTACAATTACTTTCAGGCAAGTTGTAGAGATGAAATATTTTTATTCTTTCAACAATAAATTCAAAACGTTTTTCAAAAAAAAATGTTGTGTACCCTGATTTTTTATTCATTATTGGTAGAAGAAATTGAGAGAAGGAGAAAAAGAAAGAGGAAGTTTATGGAATATAGTATGTAAAATATAAAAAAGGCTTAAGGTATCCGACTACGTTCGGAACCGTGATTTTAAAAAAGTGCATAAATGGATAATTGTCATGATATTTTGAGTCACATAGTTTAGAATATATATATAAAATTGTTTTATATAAGGACATTTTGACAAAAAAAATTATTTAAATACAACATTTTGTCAAAAAATTAACTTAGAATAACCTTTTTTCAAAATGTTCTTCTTTTGTGAAAAATGCTTCTATTATGATAATATTTTGCCTTATATAGCTCAGATCTCTCTACAGAGGCTCAAGTAGAATTTTTGAAAAATTCACATTATTTTTAGAGTTACCACCAATTAAAATAATTATTGGCGTTTTTTTTCTTAAAATTGCCCCCCTCTGTTGTCTTAAAATATGGATAAACCCCCTTCTAAGTTATATATTTCAAAAATTCTAGTTGAGCCTCTGTAAAGAGGTCTGAGCTATATACAGGCAAAATATTATTATAATAGAAGCATTGTTCACAAAAGGAGAACATTTGGAAAAAAAATTATTCTAAGTTAATTTTTTGCCGAAATATTGTATTTAAATTTTTTTGTCAAAATGTCCTTAAAACAATTTTATGCATGTATTCTAATCTAAGTGACACTAAATATCATGAAAATTATCCATTTATGCACTTTTTTTAAAATCACGGTTCCGAACGTAGTCGGATACCTTAAGTTTTTGTCCTGTATGCTTTTGATCTCAAGGGATAAATTACTTTTATTGAATCATAAAAGTTTTAAGACCATTGCTAATTACCTTTTATGTGCTACAGGAGAGAAAAACCTTGAAGAAGTGTTAGAGGTTAGAATAAACGACTGTTTAATTTACCCCCAAGTCAGACATCCACAGCTGTCAGATATTTTACTTTATTTGTGCTCAGTATGTTGAGTGTGTATATCCCTATTTATACTATTCACTATTCAGAAAGAGATCTAGGGTGACCTACTAAATATAGATGAATAGTTGTGGAATACTTTATTTGCCTTCAACGATTGAAAGAAAAAAAATTTTATCAATAATAACAATAAATTTATTATTTCTTCGGGTAAAAATTATATTTTATTAAAGTGTATATATAAGGAAATCTAAATATTGCATATACTTTTTTATTTTAAAGATAATTCTTCTCACAAATTAGAAATAGAAGTTTCTATTCTATGTACATAAAAAGGATAACCTATAAATGGAATGTTAAATTTCCTTCCGCACACCCAATAGTCTTAAGAATACACTTTTTCCTTCTTTAACTGCTAAACATGTTAATATTTTTTTCTCCTAATTGGATACAATAGTATTTGTAGCACTTTTTCTCTCACAGGTTGAAGCTAGAAATGCTAGAATTAGAATAATCTAATCAATATTTAAAGTAAGGAATTCTTTTTCTAGCTTAGTTGTCCAAGATGCATATTTGAACACGCTCATATAGACAATTATGATCAGTTTCTCAAAGCAGAAATCATCAAATTCCTAATTACATAGCAGTTTAAGTATTGATAGTCGAATATAACCCTACAGAAAGTTACATCAAAAAGTCTAACTAAAACTCTTCACTTTTTAATCACGATTAACAATATAATGGCTATTCCGCTTGCGTCAAATAGAACCACCCTCTTAAAAAGAAACTCTGCCAATGAGGACAACAGAAAAACGTTCCATACACTCATTTTAATAGAGGGCAATTATTATTTTCAGTAATGGCTAGAAAATATAATCTTTCCTAAGTATAATTCTGAAAATACTTTCAAAAAACAAAAATACTTTCCTGCAAAGGAGGGGAAGTATGAGGCGGCTCAACTTCCGCAACTGGAAATAAGCAATGAAAAGAGCTTAATAACAGTAGATATTACAGAGTGTGTGACGTCTCTCGCGTCCTTCTGCTAACATAACTCCTATGTTCTTTGACGGCCACGATTAATGGCAAAACCTTTCCAACCCAATACCAAGAAGATAAACGAATATAATATGTAAATGAGATATACTTTAAAAGGATAGAAGCTTTGATGATAAGCGCGGCAAGTTTAGAGATAGCTTAGTGTGGAATCTTTCAGATCAAGAGTTAGTTGTCCTATAGTTTTGGAAGAAATAGAAGTTCATTATAAAGAAGTTGGAAACCTCGCATATTCAATTATATTATAGATATCACTCAATCACTGAAGGAGGGAGATCTGCAAAAGGTAATATTTTGGTCTAGGAAGTTAGATGAATCGGTTTATTTATTATAATTAAGATAAATGTTCTAGTTGCGTGATCTGACTTGAATACAAGGTTTAATTGGGTGTTAACTCTCACTTTAAATAAAGTTGTCAATTAGAATTAAGTAATATAAGTTATTCTTAATAAAAGTTGTATTAAGAACCAATATGTCTCATCATTTTGATAATCCCACACCTCTAGCTTACGCGGATCCGGAACGACATAATCATCACAGGATGGTTATGTCACAAGTGGAACAGTAGATATTAACCTTTTTGTCTGAATTATCTAAGGAACATGCCTGTAGACCCGCAATTAGATTGTTCAGATCTATCCAAAACAGCATTAAACAATAATCACAATGCTGAAGGGTCAAATTTGTAGGTGTAGAACTAGGTACCTCACCGGCCAATTGATATGTACAATAAGTTCACTCTCCAATAGCTCTGTGGAACCCACAATATGATATGTAGCGTTGTCGTCCTTAAAATGGAACTCAGAACCCATAGCACGTGGGGAAGGATAATCTCGTTACAAGATCTAAAGCCAGTTACTGAACCATTTTGAAAGATGTGCAAGTCAGTATGGGCACAAAGCATAATATCGGCCCAAACAATAACTCCGTTATATCTAAACGGGTCCCCTTTAATGATGTAGGATTGCATATTCTTTATCTCGATGTGTATACGTCCAGAAGTATACTCATGAGACCAAAGTTACTCTCATCCAGAAGGAGCACTCGTCCTCATTGCTCACTTATCCAGATGATGTGTGCGTTCGCGTCATCGGATAAGATGGCATTGCCAATGAGCCCATATTAAAGGCAAACATCGTACTGGTCGTTGTTCAGATAGATCTTTCTTATGCAGTCTCGTGGCCACGATGAAACGTGATACAGGGATTCCAGTTCTGTACCAGATGTATTTAGTGATTTCTTCCGCTGTCTACCATCTGTTTTTTCTCACACGTATGACAACTCCGGACCCGAGCTTGTGACCATTATCACTGATCTACAAGTCCTTCATGATTCCTAATTACAATTAGTTAACGGTTTATGAATATTGTTATTAGAGGCAAAACAAAAGAGATTACTAAATATTACTCGCTATTCTAAACTGAGGTCCATTCACAAGGACGACACTTACGTTACCAACCACTTTCTTAACTTCTGTATCATGTCAACTTGAGGAATATAAGTCTCAAAAGGTTTAGCGATAGTCCTGTTATAAGACGGTTCTTAAGGAAATGAGACCTAAACCTTCGGTTTCGAATTCTTTATTTTACCATTCGAGTTATTGTGGTTCTATAAATTTGCTGAAAAACTACAGAAAAAGTACTCTACAGATAATGCAGTAATTTCTAGCTGGAATCTCTTATCATCTGAGTAATCTACACAACGTGCATACATTTTATTAAATATTATTCTTATAAAGCTGTGTGCTTCAAGCTTAATATTTATTTATCAAGCATGGATTTTTTTTCAATCCGTTTTTATCTGTTTATCCAATGAAGCAGGCAGAAATAAAAAAAAAGTGATAATAATAATTAATGTTTGAGTATTAATGATTCCCAAAGACTTTTTTTTTAAAAAAAAAAGTATAGTACTCAGAAGAATAACAATATTACTCCGTAAAAGAAATCTTTTCCTTTCAGGGTGTCTAGGGAACATCTCTGAGGCATTGGATTTTCTTCCTCAAAGAATTTCGTTTTTTTCACTGCTTTCGGCAATCTTTCATGTTACTGATTGGATTACCTAACTTTTTTTGAAAAAAAGATTGTTAAAAAACTATAAAAAGGCTGCTGTTATCTAAAAGAATATTCGTCGTGATGCACAGTTCATCCGACTTTTCAAACAGTTTATTAAAACATTCTTATCCAAGATGCAGTATTAAATTATCTCAATACTTTGTAAAATTTAAGTGAATTTAGGAATAGTATAGAAAAAAATAATTGGAAATAGTTTTATAAATGGTCTGGATAAAAAAAGATTATAAGTAAACATTACCTTTTTTCAGAGATTTTCTTTTATATTGGGTACTGAAAAAGACTATAATTATTTAAATTTGGAAGATATGTATCTATCTTAAGTTTTGTGTTTTCTAATATACGCATAAATTTCATTAACATATCATTTATGTGACCTTACAGAATCAATTTCCCCCCATAAAATATTACAAAAATTATTTTCTTCACCTTAAAATACACTTTATTTTATAATTTTCTCTAGCCATTATTCTCGTCCTCTTCGCTGGTATTTCATGACGTTATATAAATGTATACATATAAATTATTAATCTAGCCTCTTGACTTAATAAGGACAGGACTTAAATAATAATGTATAAAATTAAATTATAATTATTTTCTAAGCTCTCGTAATCCCTCTGCAAGTGTGTTTCAATAAAACACAATTTAGTGGATCTCTTCTCAACAAAAAAAACATGCTTAACAAATTTCAAGTCTACATCTAATAGCTCAAAAACGGAATTTTTTTATCCATATGCCCCGTAACCATCCTTGTCAGTTGATTTCAGTAAAATAATTTCTTAATGGATTTGAATTTAACTAAAGAAACATGTATACCAAATTTCCTTCCGGTAGCCAAGTAGTTTGAAAGCGAAAATTTTTTATCAATACATCCCATTAACTCCCCGCTCCTTCCCAGGAATCCATTTCCGTAAAATCCGTTCTCTGCGGATCTTTTTTTGACAAAAGAAACATGCCAACCAAATTTCCAATCTGTAGGTCTAACAGTTCAAAAACAGGGATTTTTATCTATAACGCCCATTATATAAAACCTCGCAACCCTCTTTGATGGTCCATTTTTACAAAACCCATTCTTAGAGGATAATTCTTGAAAGGAATGGGTCTACCAAATTTCAACTCTGTGGGCTTAATAGACCAAAAATTTCATTCATAACGCTTTATCTATAACGCCCCTTAAGCTTGTTAACAAATAAAAATGTGGTAGGTTTCGGAATCAAAAAAAGTTTCTGAAAATAATTTTTTGTTTCTCGAAAAAGTTATCGTTCTTCAATTCTCTTTGACTACAATACCGAAATAGCGAAGAAGTCAGTACAGTTATTAATAATTTTAAAAAAATTTAATATAATTTAAGAAATTTTTTAAGCAAAAGGATTTTAAATAAGTATGCATGTGCTCTGTAAAACTCGGAACAAGTATATTTAACCCTTTCGTGGGCCTTGGGAAGATTACTTCCCATCTACATGATCTTTTAAGGTACACCTGTGGGAAGCGCAAAATCCGTTATAATATATTGCCCTTGCTATTATAACGATGAGGAGACTGATTCCCGCTACAGTTTTGTACTACTGCGCATATTCCAGCGGTTTTTATATCTGTAAATCGAACAAAAAAGATGGTACTATAGAAAGGGTACCTTGTCCAAAAGCTATCGCTGTATGTAACGATGTCATGGTAGGGATTGGTCAAAGGGTTTGATCAAAGAAAAGAAAGATATCATATAAGATCTGTAAAATGGTGGCATCGTAACTTTTATTTTCTTATTGACCTTGTCATCATACTCTGGCAAGTGAACAAAAAAAAAACAGAAGTTTAGACCAGCTAACATTCCGTACAGCGTTAGCTCGTCAGCTAATTAACGAATGTTCCTCAAGAAGAATGAAAGAACATTCCTGCTAGCTTCAAAGCAAAGAAGTGTGTAGTTCCGAATGATGTGCATGTAGCCAGTGTGAGAAATCATATGCCGAAGATAGTTTCCAACTATAGATGATGCAGGAAATGTAGCGGAAAGGGACAAGAAAAGAGGATCCGCTACAAGTGTGCAGAGTGTGATGCCTCCTTGTGCATTGCAACATGCTTCTCATATATATATTTTCATGGTAAATAATCACCATTAAATTTAATTTTTCTTATGATGGTGAATGGTTCCATGGGAAGTATTCTTCCCACCCCTAAAATTTAAATGAAAACATAAAATTCGGTAAAATGAAATATATTTCCTAAAATGCTATTGTTTAATTGTTAATAAAACATAAAAAACTGCGAGAAATACAAAAGAGAAATAAATGACCCAGGAAAGGGTTAAGACAACAATGGAAAAAATATGGATTTTTTGACAGAAATAATTTTTTTTTTTTTTGTAATGGGGCTGCTGATTAGTAATTCCTTTTCTAGATATAAACATTTCCCAGAAGATTGCATCACATTTTAGTGCGACACCACATAGGCGGATATCAATTGCCGCTATGTAATTTTGAAGCCGAATTTCCTTCCCAGAGAGAGGCACCTGAGCTCAGACGATGAGAAATTGCACCAGGACTTTAATTTTAAGAAAAGAACCCAAACCAAACAGGCACTCTTTGGATCTTGAACATGAAATAAATTATATTTTTGATGAATAAAATAAATGTCGATTCCTTAGCTATTTAGCTATTTTTTATGACTTATGGCTGAGTAAAGAACAAAAAGGCCAAGAAAACGATTATGGTTTGGTAATTTTTTTTTTTCTTAAAGAAAGTTTTTGTTAAAATGATATTTGTACTGAAATTTTAAAATTGAGATCACACACATTTTTTCATATTTCAATGATTGTTTTTTTCTATAACTTTTTTAAAACTTTTGAATTCGTTTATACGTCACAACATTGTAATTATTTAAAAAATGTTGAAGCTTCTGACAGAAGTAAGTGATTAAGATTTAGATGCTACTGTACAATTCAAAATTATATATTTATAATTTACTTTATGTTGATTTTTATAGGTTTTTCCTATTAAAACTAAACAAAAAATACATTCAATAAAAAAGAAAATTTTTCCAATTTCTTCTACTTATTATGCCATATATACGTAAATTCTATTAAAGTTGCTTGGTTTTTCTCTCTTTCACAGTTGTTACAAAATTATTTACTCATAAATATGTATTAATTTATTGTTATATTTTCTTCTGAAAGTATGCAGTTATTTATTTCATTTAAAATACCACTTTGGTCTCACATCATAAATTAAAGAAAAAAGGATAAATGATAAATAACAAATCAAGTGTTAAATATGAGTATTTTTTTGTTTTTGCAGCACATAAAAGGATTCGAAAAGAAAATATTCTTTAACTTTCGGAGGAATAATGCACAAATAGTAAAACGGGCCTAAATGCTAAGATGTTTCTTTATTCTAGATGCACTGTAAGTGATTTATTTTTCTTTTCCAAATAAGTTAGAAAAAGCAATTATCTACATATTTTTCCCCATATGGGTTGCATTTTGACACACAAGCCTTTTGCAGGCATGACAAGTCTCCCAATTGGAGCCGCCATTTCAGTGTTGGCACCATCTAGTGGTAGCTCTAGTTATCAAACTTTGACGCTTGAAATCATTTAATTCTAGCTCTCGACGAATGCTAAATATTACTGTGATTTAATTTTACCGACAGTACCAGAGCCAAATTGATACTCAAGGGATCTTTTACATACCACATAATCATATGACAAGCGTGCCTACCATTTTCGCATCTGGAAAATCTATCAATTCCAGCCAGGATCGAACCCGAAATCTTAAACTTACGAAGAGCGCACTTTACCTCTTCGTCACCGAGCTGGCAATCACAATTAACAAAAGATGTTCTTTAGATTTATGTTACTTTTACTTAATCACTCATATTGATAATTATATCTTTTACATATTCTATATAAATGTTAGAGTTTTTCGGATATTTTAGTAACTAGCACATTACTGAGAAGAAATATAAAATAAGTTGTCTAAGCTTAAGAAAACAACACTTTTTTTTAGCTAGAAATTTCGCGAAATGATTCCACACATTATCTATCACCTACTAACGATGTCTCGTTCACGACAAATTCATCATTTTGTTTTAAGCTTTATACGACAGCCTTTAAAAGTTCGTGGAGCAAAGAAAATATGTTCGAGAGAAAGTTTGTTTCACATTTTATAGTTTTCTAACTACTTCGTGAAAGAATCTTTAGAAAGTAATATGTTGTAAAACAAAAGTTACAGGATTGCTTAAAAATGTAGACCAAAAATTCTTGTTTATTGGTTATCCATACTTATTTACCGATATAAGGGAAGTAAAATAAAGATTTTTTTAAAAAATGTAATTAAAAACGTCATGTATGTTTCTAATTCAAATTAGGTATTGAGGTAATTGTATTTATATATATATAATTCTATTTTAAATTATCGCCTGATGAAAGAATGCGTAAGATATTGGTAAAACACAAATCAATACAGAATGAATAATATTGAATGTGTTCAAAGAAAAAGGGTTAAAGAAAGACTCAGAAGGAGAAACGTATTCAATTACTTCCAAATAAATTACCTAAAAGATAATTTTTGAATGCTAATGAATTGAACGCGAATAAAGATTTTTGAATACTTTTGTATGCAACAAAACATTTTATGGATTCACAATAAAAATCACCCACGTATTAAATTAAACTATTTAAATCTGGGATTTTTAAACATTGGCCATTCGACTATTTGTTGCAGAATCTATAATCAAATCTCTAAATCATTAATATCATCGTTACAATAGAACAAAAAATGATGCCGATTTTTTTTTCTCTTGACACTCTAGGTAGTTTTATTAATAATTCGAACATTAATAATTTTATCGATTTTTTTCTAACGAAATTCGATTATCTGTAATATGATTGATAGTTTCTGACAATAAAAGAGAAGACAAAGTTAATGTTTCAGAAACACTTTGCAAAATGTCGTGTAATAATAAATTTCTTTAGAAAGTATGTTTAATTTTAACACTATGACATAATTTTAATCAAATCGAAGATAACTTTTCTTTACTTACCCAGAATTAAGTTGTTAGTAAGACTATGGACCTTATTTTAATACCTTCAATACAACAATTAGTATTAAAACTAAGAAATATTGTGATCAATGCTGTTTACATATATATATATATATATATATATATATATATATTAGCACACTAAGTATTATATTTATTTCTTTAATACTATTATTAAGATTGATATTATCGATAAACATAATAATATTTCTAATACTGTCTTTCTAATCTCAATAGCTAGAAATATTAACACTACATCAATAATGTTCGAATTATTGATTGGCATATCAATATTATTGGCATTAATATTGTCGATTGTATCAAAATACCGTAAATACTGTCCTTTTTTCCCTTAGTTAGTTTATCAACAATATCAATGCTATTATAGATAAACTAAGTAGTTAATATTTATTTAATCAATATGCAATCGAATTTTACTATGAACAATGTGGAAAAAAGTAAATATATAGAGTTTATTAAGTCTATATACGATTTCGGTAGTATAATTAAGTATTATACTAATTTAGTAGTATTATACTAATTTAAAACATTGCTTAGAGAAGAAAACCTGTTTAAATTGGAAGGCATCTGAATATTAGTATAAAATTTATGCTCTACTTGACAACCATACAAGTATAAGCCAATAAAATTATTTATCTGGCCGTAATTATTACTTTTAGCTTTCTCAGTTTATGTGTAGCGAAATATATGTAGGATATTCCATTTGTAAGAAGTTAGATCATATCACATTTACCGAGGTCGGCAATTCTAATCAAAACAGTATTCCACATCAACGCCATCTAGCGTCCTTTTTAAAAACGCCGACATGAACCTTTTTCGCCAGAGGCCCACTAACATTCGTTGAGAGAAGTCGTGTTTCGCGCGTCAGCGCATTTTCGTCCGCGCCAGGCGGTAAATCTTAATAGTACCATAACGAGTTCTATCATTCGTCCGCGCCAGGCGGTAAGTCTTATTAGCACCATAATGAATTCTATTTAATCTCAATTGCCTCCCTTAAAGTAATGTGATCTAACTTCCCTATTCTTCCGAAATATGCTTATCTAACTTTCCTATTCTTTTGAAATATTCCCCATGTAAATACTCCCCTATAATTCTTAATAAATTGTTTAGTTTTCAACTAGTTTCTTTCTTGAACTATGTTGTCTACTTTATTTCAAAATTAACTAACACACCCTAAAAACCCCTAGACACCACGCCATAAAAACCCCGCCATCTGAAGAATCCAATCTTTTTGGAAGATTTCGGTTGGATTCCCACATATATATTCTTTTTTCTGTTATTTTCTATGCTAATTGTATAAAGGCGACAATTTGGATTCATTTAGACTGAACTGAATTTAAAAATTTTGCTTAGATTTCAAAAATAAAAGGTATAATTTTTTTTAAGAAAACTGTTCTATTTATATTACTATATATGTATTATATATATTTGTTGTGCATGTTTTTTATTTATTATTTATTTATTTATTTTTAGAAACAAGAGTATAATAATATTTTCATGTAGATGAATGAAATTTTATCAAGTATTTGTCTTAAAGGTATATGAAGTAATATGAAATAATTGTTGTTATAATAATTTTTCTGAACAGATCATACAAACATGAAAATTCAAACTGTATGATTAGCGAATATAGTATATTTTGTCTTAAGATTAATAAAATTGAGTGAGTAAATAAACCTATTTTTGATATATTTTTGTCTTTTAATAAATTTATATTTGGTGATAATATTTTACAGTTTTATTTACAATGCATGCCGGCTGGGTAGCGTAGTTGGTTTGGCGTTGGCTTTGTACACCCAAGTTTGAAGGTTCGACCACATGACTCAAATTGGTGGATTTTCATGATAAAGGAAATCGACATTGTCCATGTTGTATGATAATGCGGCATGTTAAAGATCCTTTAGGGCCTGTTTGGTTTGTGCGCTCTCGGAAGAATAAAATTCTAAGTACAAATTCACATCGTCGGAGCTCAGGTACATCCCTATGGGGAGGAAACGGACACATCAAAATTACATTGGAGCAATTGGTATATACCTATATGGTGCCACACTGAAAAGTGAAATCAGTTCCTGTGGAATGTACTAAGTCTGCAATGGTAAAACACCAATCCGCAACCACATTAGAAATTAATAATAACTTGTAATATATCAATTTATTAATTTATTATAAATAAATACAGATTTTATATAACGTATTATAGTTCCAATTAAGCTTCATATTTTATGACGTTTGTAATTAATAATTCTAGCTAACGATGGTCAGTGATCTATGAATGAATCTTGATAATGAGATGACACCTAAAAATACTTGAATAATTTTTCCGACTTTTTTTATTATCATTTTTTTTATACAAAAGAACACTAAACAATCTTGTAAAATAATAAAGAAAGCTCTAACCAATCCAATTTAATGAAACACAAATTCAGGATTTTACTATTTATAAATATTAAGGTATCCGACTACGTTCGGAACCGTGATTTTGCAAAAGAATATAAATGGATAATATTTATGATATTTAATGTCACTTAGATTAGAAAATGTAAATAGAATTGTTTTAAGAATATTATTACAATAAAAAAATTATTTAAGTACAATATTTTGACAAAAAAGGAACATAGAATGAACAATTTTCAAAATATTCTCCTTTTGTGAAAAATGCTTCTATTATAATAAAATTTTGCCTATATATAGCTCAAACCTCTGTACAGAGGTTCAACTAGAATTTTTGAAATATATTACTTAGAAGAGGGTTTATCCATGTTTTACGACAACAGAGTGGAGAAATTTTAAGAAAAAAACGCCGATAACTATTTCAATGGGAATTCAATTCAACTCTGAAAATAATGCGAATTTTTTTTCTTAAAAAAATAGTTCAGACTCTCTGGAGAAGTCTTTATTATATATATAAGAGAGAGAGAGATCAAAATATTATTATTTTAGAAGCATTTTTTATAAAATAGAACATTTTGAAAAAAAGATTATTCTAAGTTAATTTTTTGCCAAAATATTGCTTTTAAATAAATTTTTTTTGTCAAAATGTCCTTAAAACAATTTTATACATGTATTCTAATCTAAGTGACACTAAATATCATGAAAAGTATTCATTTATGCGCTTTTTTAAAATCACGGTCCGAACGTAGTCGGATACCTTAATGGAAGTAATGTACCGAAAAACATTTTCTGATATCGAAAGAGGGAGTTTGCAAAAGACTTCCTCTGAATTGAAGCGTTTCTGCGAAACAAAACACGAGGCATGTTCAGGGGAAAAGCAGGTGCAAAGGATTTGTGATTTCCGAAGCCTTCAGACCACCCATGAAAACTATGACAGTTGCTTGGTTGAGAAAACATCCAAGGGAGAACGTAGTTTGGTTAGAGTAGAAAAGCGAAACTTGAGATGCGCTCAAGATGTTCTCGGAAAACAAGTACAAATGTCTGAGGGGGATGAAACTTTGTTGATGGGCATACGAACGATAACATGCATACCAATGAGGTAAATTTAATGTCAGCTTTTCGAATGTTGGTGTCTCTTTCTACAGGAGGCATTCTTATTCAAACACTGCAGCAACTATTTCCTTTTAAGTAAATATGCATTAAGGAATCCGACTACTTGCGACAACTTTTTTTTTCTTGAAAAAATGGAGATATGGGGATTTTTTGTGGTTTTTTTAGATTTATTTAGAATATTTTAAGGAAAAAATTCTAAAATTGAAAACAGAAAAAAATTTATTATTATTAAAATGGGAAAAAACTGATAAAAATGTACAAAAAATTACATAAACAGGGCCCGTTCTATACAAAAATTTCATGAACAAGTTCTCAATTTTTCAATTTTGATGTGTTACTTTGTTATTCGTGCTTGAAATGACCTTCAGGATAAGAAATATTTTAATTTTACAAAAACTAGAGGATTTTATCTTAGTGATTATATGAAATTGCTTAAAAAAACAGTGATTATATTCACATAAAGGACTGTAAATTTCGTAATAAAACAGTAATTGATAAATCTGGAAGTCAAAACGCTTCTACAGTTATACAGAACATACACAAAAAATTTCAGCAAATTATTTTAAGAACTTTTTTGTGCAATCGCTGTCCCCGTTTGAGCTTTTCGAAAAAAAAAACACATTTCGAGTAAAACGCATTTTAAAATTTGACATCTTGTGTAAAGTTATGGCAACTGCTTTTACTAAAGCACGTGTAGCTTTCATTCTAGTGAATGGAAAATAAAAAAAACTTAGTATTTTTATTAGGCTAATAAGATGGCCTATAAAATAAAATTATAAAAAAAAATTGTCAATTTTTTTAAAAAAATCCTCATTTTAGAGTAGGCAGATACCTTAAGATAAATTATTAGTGATTTTTCTAGAAAATATTCTAAGATTATGGAAGTTTTCTTTAAAAAAAATTATTAAAACGTAGAGAAAGAGATTTTCGATATTACAAATGTTTTAATTGTGTATTGTTTTGAATTGATATTTAAGGTATCCGACTACGTTCGGAACCGTGATTTTAAAAAAGAGCATAAATGGATAATTTTCATGATATTTAGTGTCACTTAGATTAGAATACAAGCGTAAAATTGTTTTAAGGACATTTTGACAAAAAAAATTATTTAAATACAATATTTTGGCAAAAAATTAATTTAGAATAATCTTTTTTTCCAAATGTTCTCCTTTTGTGAAAAATGCTTCTATTATAATACTATTTTGCCTGTCTACAGCTCAGACCTCTGTACAGAGGCTCAACTAGAATTTTTGAAATATATAACTTAGAAGTGGGTTTATCCATATTTTACGAAAACAGAAGGGAGAAATTTTAAGAAAATACGCCGATAATTATTTCAAATGGTTGTAACTCTGAAAATAATGTGAATATTTCAAAAATCATAGTTGAGCCTCTATACAGAGATCTGAGCTATATAAAGGCAAAATATTATTGTAATAGAAGCAATTTTCACAAAAGGAGAACATTTGGGAAAAAAGGATATTCTAAGTTAATTTTTGCCAAAATATTGCATTTAAATATTTTTTGTCAAAACGTCCTTAAAACAATTTTATACATGTGTTCTAATCTAAGTGACGCTAAATATCATGAAAATTATCCATTTATGCGCTTTTTTAAAATCATGGTTCGGAACGTAGTCGGATACCTTAAAGGCATTCATTTTATTTAAGAATATTCAAAGCAATTCGAAGAATAAAACCGACAATGTGTAACGTTCCGGTGGACGCTGGTGTAAGGGGGGGGGGGGAAAGTAAAGATCAGCCATAGTAATTCTAACTCACTTTTATTATCTATTTCACTTAATAACACTAGACAACTTAAAGGGAGAATGCACTTAAAACATTTAACCCGAGGAGCAATCTCGTTTGATTAATTTAAATACCATAGAAATAACTACACTTATCTTATTGCTGGAACACTCTTGACTCCATTACTTGAATTATCTTTGGATAACTTGACTAAAATATACAACCTCTGGTCGTTATCTTATTCACGCTTCTATATCCCTTTTTAAAACCTTTTTTCCTTACTCTACTACAAACACTTAAATAGAAACTCTAATTTGCACAAATCACGTCTTTTTCGCAGAGAGAGTTTTTCAATTGAAATCACAGTTAAAAAGATTTATTTTACCCCAGAGGATTATTAGTATAATCACGGATAGACCCGTTACAACTGTAATAGAATCGAATGTAAATTAAATGAATGAAAAAAAGTAGATATGTTGTGTCAAATTTAGAAGCTGAAATAGTACTTTTGAAGTGGAAAATTATAAATTCTATTTTGTGAAAATTTTTAACAACTTGAAAGGGCACCCCCCTTGGGTGCCCTTCTCCTAGATTATCAGAGTGAGCTAGAGATGCAGGAATAAATGAAGAGCCAGAAACTGCCATAATCTTAATATTACTTTATTAAGATCCTAACTTAAGCCAATAACAGATTAGGTAATAATATAATGTGGGAGAGAATCTACGGTGGCGAAACACACAATATATAATACCGAAATAACGTAAACCGGACCACTATCAATAACTAACTCGCCTAAGCTCAATTTCAATGTAAACACAGATCCGAATATTAAAATGGTAACTCCTATCTTAATGTCCAACGAAACAGCAATCTGTTTGATCCTAGCTGAAGTTGCGGTTCCCTGGCGTGCGACTGTATGCACCTTGACTAAAGGCTCTCTGTCACGGGTAACCTCTCTTGACTGTCACTTAACTTCTCAGAATACTCTTCACATTTGCAACACGGACTATCATAACACTCCCCAAATGCCACCTCGTTTACTCTAACTTCTGTTATTTAAAAGCTTCCAAATTTGCATCTTTCATTCACGTTTTACTTCTCGGGTTGGTTGGAAAAGAATTGCCATTTATTCTGACCTCAAGGAACCCAAAAGGACATGTTAATGAAAAAACGCGTGAGCCCGTCACAAACTGAGGAGGAGGAAAATATCGTTTTTAAACGGAAAAAAACTGAATTATTACCACCAATATAGATAAGCTTAGAATCAGATCGAATCAATGTCTAACCAACAGATGCACAAAAGACTGTTTAGAAATTTGGTTGAATTTTTTTTTGTCTCAGACCTGTTACCGTGACAGATAAAAACACGGAGCCCTAGAAATCTTTTTAATTAAGTTCTTAATAATACCATATAACTATGAGGTTTGTAAATTGTTTTAAAACGAAGGTATAATTTACTGTATGATCATAGAATAAGGATAGGCAATCTATTGAAACTGGATAATGAATGATAGGCATTGAAGTTTAGATTTTTATTTTAATCCTCTCAATTGCTTAAAAGAAGAAAACTTTATTGTTGGAGGGAGATGAAAAGTTGGTAAATACATATACAGTCGAATGTCCATATAAAGAACCTCTGTTTTACGAACTTCTCTATCTTGCGAACTTTTTCCTGGAACTAAGAACATTTTACTATTTTCTTTGTAAAATAACCTCCAAATAACGAAGGACATTTTATATTTAACAAAAGCTTTCTGTTGAGATTCGATTTTTTTTCCTCTCTATTTTTAAAATATTTCAGAACATTTTTCAGATTAAGCTCTCTTTTAGCACATTTTATAGTGAACAATAACCTTGAACTGGTTTTACCACGTGCCTAACTCACCTAGAGTAACGAAATTTTACCATAATTTTTCAAACAAAAAACTTAAGTAAAACCAATAGATTTTATCAGGGTTGCATGTGGTGATGCATGCTTAAAATTACTGGTTATAAAACAACGTACGCGTTTAAAATTATTTGTAGACAATACGAACGCGTTCGGAGTACTTTTTAACAAAATAACATATTTAAACATCATAAATAATTTTGTAGGACTCAATAACAATAAATTCTACTATTTAGCAAACAATATTTAAAATAAATTACCTGAATTTTACAAAAATCCCAACTATAAGTGGAACTTAAGCAATATTTTTGAAACACTTCGAAGCAGTTAGAGAAAAAAGTAATAAACACATATATTAGTAAAAGTATTACTAAAACAAATTAGATATATTTATCTAAAAAATGTACTGAAATTTTAATGTTTTATTAAAATTTGAACATTTTAGAGCTGATTGGGTAAACATTATAATAAATGTTACATTCTTTATGGGACCATTATTTAAATAACAAGCCATAAAACTCAAAAAGTATTCATACAGTAAGAAATACTTTAGTATATTCTCTAGAAAATAACATAAATATCTGGTTCAAAATGTTTTATAGAAATACATTCGTAACATTTTGAGTTATCAGACTCACCATAATAGTTTTTGAGCAATTTAAATGCCCACTCTTCTGGTTTTTCTAACTTTATAAAATTGATTGTAACTTAGTTTCTAAGTAGCGTAGAAAAAAACAAAGCATGTTTTGTAAAGCCAAAAGATAACTCTATTTAATCAAACATAAAACAAAAATATCTGTCTTGGCCAAATTTGGTCATTTTCAATGTGTTCAGATACCTTAAAAGTAGAAAATGTCGTTAAAAAAATACATTCATTTTAATGAATTTTAAAACGGTGTATTCCTGATGAATAAAACAGTGTATTCTTAGACAATGTTTTTTCCCCTTCTTGTTTTCCTTGCAGATTTTTTTTATGAGTAAGATATATAAAATGTGAATAGATATTATTAAAAAAAAATAAAAATTTTCAAAAAAAAGTGTGAATAATTAATTTTGAAATAATACATAGCTTATGAATTTAAAATGTGTTTTATGTAGTTTTCTAAAGTATATTAAAAGATGAATCTAACGAATTTTTCCCATAATGAATTTTTTTCGGGATTTAATTAAGTAGAGGTCCGACTGTATATATATATGTACACATATGTACAAAGAATAACTCAATAAGGAATGGTTGACCTAATGCTGGGATGATTATGTGTTAAGAAAACTTTCTGAGAAGTATAGTCAAGCTTTAATTTAATTATACAGCTATAGATGAGATACGCATATCTACGCAAATGAAGACGGTATTAATCATTTTGAAACGCAGAAAGACGCAAAAATAAATTCTCTTGACACTTTTATAGTATTGTTCCTATTGTGAGAAAATTATAAATTAATGTATTTGAAGACAAATAAAATGCATTTAAGTTGGCAAGGAAGTTGATACAGTTCCAACAAAAGAGTATATTTGAGAGCACATTTGCATCAATGAGCAACAGAGTTCATTATTTTACACAATGGTTTTTTATGGAATTAAATTTCATAACTCATTAATTACTATGTCACAGTTATAACAGCTAGGATATGCAATTAGTTACATACAGTCTTTTTTACCAGGGGTCTCTAAACATTTTTATCCCTTATCCTTAAAGAGAAAATAATTCTATGTTGTTCTAC